>CM033472.1:45164922-45445906 GCA_019447015.1 Hymenochirus boettgeri | reverse complement strand
TGACACGTTGCTGTTATATGGGGTTCCTGACACCTTGCTGTTATATAGAGGTCCCTGACACCTTGCTGTTATATGGAGGTCCCTGACACCTTGCAGTTATATGGAGGTCCCTGACTCCTTGCTGTTATATGGAGATGCCTGACACCTTGCTGTTATATGAAGGTCCCTGACACCTTGCTGTAATAAGTAGGTCCATGACTCCAAGCTGTTATATGGAGGTCCCCTTGACCTTGGTGTTGTATGGAGATCCCTGACACCTTGCTGTTCGGTCCCTGGACACATTGCTGTTAAATAGAGTCCCTGGCATTTTTGTATATGGACGGTACTCGAGATCCCTGACACCTTGCTGGTATATGGAGGTCCCTGACACCTTACTGTTATATGGGGGTCCCTGACACTTTGCTGTTATATGGAGGGCCCTGACACCTCACTGTTTTTGGGGGTCCCTGACACTATGCTGTTTTATGGGGGTCCCTGACACCTTGCTGTTTAATGGGGGTCCCTGACACCTTGTTGTAATAAGTAGGTCCCTGACTTAATGCTGTTATATGAAGGTCCCTCACCTTGGGGTCATATGGAGATCCCGGACACCTTGCTGTTATATGGGGTTCCTGACACCTTCCTCTTATATGAGGGTCCCTGACACCTTGGTGTTATATAAAGGTCTTTGACACTACATGTTTCTTACTTGATGAAGGATCGTTGGATCTGAAACATGTAGTGTGGAGAACTAAATAATGCACGTTTGGCATACTTTATGGTGTCGTTGAACTTCCAGGATCGCCATCTTTTCCTATTTCTATTTTGTTATATGAAGGTCCCTGACACATTGCTGTTATATGGAGGTCCTTTACACATTGCTGTTATATGGGGGTACTTGACACATTGCTGTTATATAGAGGTCCCTGCCCTTCATCTTGCTGTTATATGGAGGTCCCTGACACCTTGCTGTTATATGAAGGTCCCTGACACCTTGCCGTTATATGGAGGTCCCTGATACCTTGCTGTTATATGGAGGTCCCTGACACTTTGCTGTTTTATTAAGGTCCCTGACTCCAAGCTGTTATATGGAGGTCCCTCACCTTGGTGTTATGTGGAGATCCCTGACACCTTTCTGTTATATGGAGGTTCCTGACACCTTGCTGTTATATGGGGTTCCTGACGCCTTGATGTTATATGGAGGTTCCTGACACGTTGCTGTTATATGGGGTGGTCACGACACAAGTCATAGCACGGGCAGGGAATCGCATCTTTTCCTATTTCTATTTTGTTATATGAAGGTCCCTGACACATTGCGTTATATGGAGGTCCTTTACACATTGCTTTATATGGGGGTACTTGACACATGCTGTTATATAGTAGGTTCCCTGCCCTGCATCTTGCTGTTATAGGAGGTCCTGACACCTTGCTGTTATATGGAGATGCCTGACACCGTGCTGTTATATGAAAGTCCCTGACACCTTGCTGTAATAAGTAGGTCCATGACTCCAAGCTGTTATATGGAGGTCCCCTTGACCTTGGTGTTGTATGGAGACCCTGACACCTTGCTGTTACATGTAGGTTCCTGACACCTTGCTGTTATATGGGGATCCTGACACCTTGCTGTTATATGGAGGTTCCTGACACCTTGCTGTTATATAGAGGTCCCTGGCACCTTGCTGTTATATGGAGGTCCCTGACACCTTGTCAGTTATATGGATGTCCTGACTCCTTGCTGTTATTGGAGATGCCTGACACCTTGCTGTTATATGAAGGTCCCGACCCTTGTGTAATAAGTAGGTCCATACTCCAAGCTGTTATATGGAGGTCCCCTTGACCTTGGTGTTGTATGGAGATCCCTGACACCTTGCTGTTACATGTTGGTTCCTGACACCTTGCTGTTATATGGGGATCCTGACACCTTGCTGTTATATGGAGGTTCCTGACACCTTGCTGTTATATGGGGTTCCTGACACCTTGCCATTATATCGGGATCCCTGACACCTTGCTGGTATATGGAGGTCCCTGACACCTTGCCATTATATCGAGATCCCTGACACCTTGCTGGTATATGGAGGTCCCTGACACCTTACTGTTATATGGGGGTCCCTGACACTTTGCTGTTATATGGAGGGCCCTGACACCTCACTGTTTTTTGGGGGTCCCTGACACTATGCTTTTTTATGGGGGTCCCTGACACCTTGCTGTTTAATGGGGTCCCTGACACCTTTTTAATAGTGGTCCCTGACTTAATGGCTGTTATATGAATCCTCCCTTGGGGTCATATGAGATCCCGGACACCTTGCTGTTATATGGGTCCTGACACCTTCCTCTTATATGAGGGTCCCTGCACACCTTGGTGTTATATAACGGTCTTTGACACTACATGTTTCTCTAACTTGATGAAGGATCGTTGGATCTGAAACATGTGTGGGAGAACTAAATAATGCACGTTTGGCATACTTTATGGTGTCGTTGAACTTCCAGGATCGCCATCTTTTCCTATTTCTATTTTGTTATATGAAGGTCCTGACACATTGCTGTATATGGAGGTCCTTTACAACATTGCTGTTATATGGGGGTACTTGACACATTGCTGTTATATAGAGGTCCCTGCCCTGCATCTTGCTGTTATATGGAGGTCCCTGACACCTTGCTGTTATATGAAGGTCCCTGACACCTTGCCGTTATAGTGAGGTCCCTGATACCTTGCTGTTATATGGAGGTCCCTGACACTTTGCTGTTTTATTAAGGTCCCTGACTCCAAGCTGTATATGGAGGTCCCCTCACCTTGGTGTTATGTGAGATCCCTGACACCTTTCTGTTATATGTAGGTTCCTGACCTAACCTTGCTGTTATATGGGGTTTCCTGACGCCTTGATGTTATATGGAGGTTCCTGACACCGTTGCTGTTATATGGGGTCCTGACACCTTGCTGGTTTACTATGAGGTCCCCGCTCTCTTGATCCTACCACTTGTGCATGGTCGGAAGGGAGCCTTAACCCACTGGCCAGTTCTGGAGGCGGGGGGCTTAACTCCAGATGGAACACCAAGTGATTCATGGGTGCCGGAAGCAAAGAAATTTATTTTCTGTTGTTTTAATGCCGCTTTTCTGTTAACTGTCGGAGGCGCGCCTTGAGATTATTTCAGGTTGCCTCATTAGATGGACGGCCCTGACTATGCAATAAAAACTGTGGTTTGGGTTCCGTTTGGGGCACCTCTGTCTCTAAAGGTTTGCTATAACTGTAATACTATTAATCTATATTGTGCACAGTATAGGGAGACCGTTCGGACTGTGTGTTACCCGCGATCCATCTTTAGGGAGTTCAACCAGTGGTTGAGGAAAATTTTCAGTCTTCCCAAAACAAACCGTTCGTCCAACAGGAACGTTCGGCAGGCTGCGCGTGTGTTAGTGAAAGGTGCGAACACACACCGTCGATAAAGGCCCGATACTGACAGATCCGATGTTTTTGGGCCTGGTTGGTACCGTATATATCGATATAAGTCGACCGCGTGTAATCTGAGGTATCTATTTTTACATGAAGTAAAAACGCTGCTTTGACTCAAGTATAAACCGAGGTTAGAAATTCTGGCCACTTACTGTCATTCTGATTCTGTATTTTTGAGCTTTAGTTGCCTTTTAATGGACAGCAGAATTATCATACGTAATAGCCAAACTCATATGGCTATGACTGTATGAGGAATACTGTTGGAAATTCTGTGGTCCATTTAAAGGGGAACTAAAGCTCAAAACCTTTAACCATCCGTCTGCTTCTGTATTGTTTTGATTGCATAGTTTCCCTTTAAATGGGCTAGTAATCCCATTACAGTAAAGAAGTGATTGACCCGAGTATAAACTGAGGTTCAGTTTTCAGGCTATTTGTAAAGCCTGAAAATCTCGATTTATACGCGTGTATATACAGTAACTTGCCATTCTATTGTCCTCATGCCTTTGTGTCTTAAAATTTCATTTAGAGGTTTCCCTGAATCTGATGGGCCAGTCAAAACCCTTGGTTTATTATAGGCTGTGGCCACAATTTCCACGGATGTAACACGCATGAAAAACGGGCATACAATGTACAGCATTCATGCGCTCGAAAATTGCAGAGCACATAGGGGGCAGATGAAAATTAAAAACACTGTGCAATCAAAAATCTACCGCACTCGTTCCTGTGGTGTTATTAATGCGGACACTGAGGGTTAGGCCACACTAGTGTGCTCTTCATGCGTTTTTGTCCATGCAATTTTTGTAACATTGGAAGTGGCGGGAGGGAACGCAACGAAATCGACGCGATTTTGGGTGTTGATTGCGATTGCGCATCCATATATAATACTGCAGTTGCATGCGGATCAGCATTTTAGACGCAATTGCATGATATTTCCTATTCAAAGGAGAAATTGCAAATGCACAGAAATGCACAGGCAATGGGGTGCGATGGACAGTGTGTGTGGCCGTGCTCTAACCTGCTTTTTAAGTACACATCAGTTTCTTTTGTCACAGGGAGGTTAGAACGCTTATTCCCACCCTCATGTGAATAATAGAATGCCTGGGGAACACTGCAGCACTTACCTTAACAGGCTCTGCTCGCTGTCCCTACTCAGCTGACAGACGCACTGTCCGCCGAAGCAAGCATGGTGAGCTCTGTTGTTTCTGGTTTATCTTTTGCATGGATGACGCATGCGAAGATAGGCGCTCGGTGGGGGACAGCGTGCCTGGATAGATGAGAAGGAGCCGAGTTGTGCAGTAAGGTAGTGTTGCAGTGTTCCCAAGCGTTTTGTATAACCAGGGAGTGGGAATAAGCTGTCACTCCATGTGAATATACAAAACAGGATTTTCGTACGTAACAAAGTCAAAAATTCTGTTTAGTGTCCCTTTAAACAAGTGCTAAGTTAAGAACATTGCCGTGCTTTAAAAACAATTGATATGGCGTTAATTTTCGAATGCAAAAAAGTAGCAGCAAAAAAAGTAGCACACAAAAATGTATTGCATTGCTTGCGCTACGCAAAGTTTAAAAAAAAATTGTCAGTAGTATAGCGCAAAACCCCTCACTAACACGTTAGTAACCATTAGTAGATGAAATTTAACGCTTATTTTCCCGTTTAGCGCGGATATTGCATTTCTTTCCTGCTAGAATCCTTGTAATGCTCTGGCTGACAGTTCGCAAAAAGGATCGGGTGGCCAGCCATAGTGTGATAGTGCAGTATAGCTGATAATCAGGCAAGGCAATAAGTACTAGTAAAATGACTAAATGGTAAATGTAAAACTAATTTCAAAGTCGATATAGGTAGTGGTTATAGTTGTTTGGCAGTTGATTTGTGGTAACTTTTATATTTTCTTATTTTAACCTTTAAGCTCTTTTGTTGCCAATTATGGAGTCACTTGCTGCTTCTACCATTGGAAGTACCTGACACTTGTTGTTATATATCGAGATCCCTGACCACCTTGTTGTTGCTATCGAGATCCATGACACCTTGCTGTTATATGGGGGGTCCCTGGACACCTTGCGTTATATGGAGGCCCTGACACCTTGCGGTGATATGGGGTTCTGACACCGGCTGTTTCTTGAGGGTACCGTACACCTTGCTGTTATATGGAGATGCATGAAACATGCGGTATATGAAGGTCCCTGACACTTGCTGTAATAAGTAGGTCCTCTGAATCCAAGCTGTTATTATAGGTCCTCACCTTGTGGTTATATGGGAGATCCCTGACACTTGCTGTTATATGGAGTGTTCTGACACTTGCTGTTTATACGGGGTCCTGACACCTTGGTTATATAGGGTTCCTGACCCTTGCTGTTATATGGAGATCCCTGACACCTTGCTGTTTATGGAGGCCCTGACACTTGTGTTTATGGGGGTATGACACTTTGACTCGTGATATGGAGGTTCCTGACACTTTGCTGTTATATGGAGGTCCCTGACACCTTGCTGTTAATTGTAGGTCCCTGACACCTTGCCGTTATGTGAGGATCCCTGACACCTGCTGGATATGGAGGTCCTGACACTTGCCTGTAATATGGGGTCCTAACACTTTGATGTTATTATAGAGGTCCTTGACACTTGTTTATATGGCGTCCCTGACGCCTTTGCCTGTTATATGGAAGTCCCTGACGCCTTGCTGTTTATCGAGGTCCTCACCTTGCTGTTATATGGAGTCCCTGACATCTTGCTGTTATATAGAGGGCTCTGAACCTCACTGTTTTTATTGGGGGTCCCTGGACAAGAGTTGTTTTAGGGGTGTCCCTGACATCTTACTGTATAAGTAGGTCTCTGATCCATGTTGTTATTTGGGGGTACCCCACTTTGGTGTTGTCTGGAGATCCCTGACACCGTGATGTTATATGGAGGTCCCTGGACACCTGCTGTTATATGGGGTTCCTGACATTCTGATTTATATGAGGGGACCTGACACCTTGCCTGTATAGGGGAGATCCTGGACACATTGCGGTATATGGAGGGTCCCCTGGAACCTGCTGTTATATGAAGATCTTTGACACCTTGCGTTATATAAGGGTCCTGACACTTTGATCTTCTATGGGGTCCTACACCTTGCTGTTAATGGAGGGTTCCCTGACACCTTGTGTTATATGGAGGTACTATGAAACATTGCTGTTTAATGGAGGGTCCCATTACACCTTGCTTTTTTTAGGGAGGTCCCGACACCTTGCTGTTATATTGGGGTCCCTTACTGCTAGATGTTATATAGACGGGCCCTGACACAATGCTGTATATTAGAGGTCCCTGGCACCTTGCTCTTACATGAGGTCCCTGACATCTGCTGTTATATGAAGGTCCATGGACCCTTGCTTTTATATGTGGGGTCCATTGCACCTTGCTGTTATATGGAGTTCTGACACCTTGTGTTATATGGGGTTCGAAAACCTTGCTGTTATATAGGGTTTCCTGATACCTTGCTGTATATGAGATCCTGACACCTGGCTGTTATATGTAGTCCATTACACCGTGCTTTTTTGTAGGGATGGCCCGACACCTTGCTGTTATATTGGGTCTCGACTGCTAGATTGTTATATAGAGGTCCCTGGCACCTTGCTCTTACATGGAGGTCCCTGAACACCTGCTGTTATATGAAGTCCCTGACACTTGCTTTATATGTGGGTCCCTGGACACATTGCTGTTATATGGAGGTCCTTTACACATGCTGTTATATGGGGTACTGGGACACATTGCTTGTTATATAGAGGTCACCTTGGCACCTTGCTGTTACATGGAGGTCCTTGACACCTGCTGTTATTGGAGGTCCTGAACTCCTTGCTGTTATATGGAAGGTCCCTGACACCTTGCTGTTATATGAGGGTACCGTACACCTTGCGGTATATGGAGATGCAGACACTTGCGGTTATATGAGGTCCCGGACACCTTGCTGTAATAGTAGGTCCCTGACTCCAAGCTGTTATTATATCGGTCTCTCACTGGGTTATTGGAGACCCTGACAACTTGCTGTTATATGGAGGGTCCCTACACCTTGCTGTGGATATGGGGTTCCTGACACCTGCTGTTATTATGAGGGTACCTGACACCTTGCTTGCTGTTTTATGGAGGTATGACACCTTGCTGTATATGAAGGTCTTTGACACATGCTGTTATAGATTAAGGGTCCCCTGACATTTGCTTCTTATATGGGGTCTGACTGACACCTTGCTGTTTTATGAGGGTCCCTGACACCTTGGTGTTATATGGAGTCTCTGACACCTTGCTAGTTTAATGGAGATCCATTACACCTGCTTTTTGGGAAGGTCCCTGACACCTTGCTGTTATATGGGGTCCCTGACTGCTAGCTGTTATATAGAGGTCCCATGGACAACATTGCTATATATGAGGTCCCTGGCACCTTGCTCTTAATGGAGCGGTCCCTGACATCTTGCTGTTTATATGAAGGTCCTGACAACTTGCGTTATATGGGGTCCCTGAACACCTTGCTGGTATTATGGAGGGTCCGAAACTTGCTGTATATGGGGTTACGGACACCTTGCTTTTATATTAGGGTTCCTGACACCTTGCTGTTATGGAGATCCCTTTACACCACTGCTGTTATATGACGGTCCCATTAACCTTGCTTTTTTAGGGAGGTCCCTGACACCTTGCTGTATATTGGGGTCCTTGATAGATGTTATATGAGGTCCCTGGCACATTCGAGGTACAGGAGGTTCCCGGACACCTTGAGTTATTTGGAGGGTCCCTGACTCCTTGCTGTTAATGGAGGTTCCCTGACACCTTGAGGTTATATGAGGGTACCTTACACCTTGCTGTTATATGGAGATGCAATTGACACATTGCGGTTATATTGAAGGTGCCCTGACACCTTGGCTTTGTAATAAGTGGTCCCTGACTCCCAGCTGTTAATATATAGGTCTATCACCTTGCGTGTTATATGGAGATCCCGGACACATTGAGGTCATATGGAGGTCCCTGACACCTTGCTGTTATATGGAGGTTCCTGACACCTTGCTGTTATATGGGAGAGATCCCTGACCACTTGCTGTATATGGAGGTTCCTGACACCTTGATGTGATACGGGATTCCTGACACCTTGCTGGTATATAGGTTCCGGACACATTGTGTTTGTATGGAGATCCCTGACACCTTGCTGTTTATATGGATCCGGTCCTGACCCCTTGCTGTTTATGTGGGGTATGACACTTGCTTGTTATATGGAAGTCCCGGACAACTGCTGTTATATGGAGGTCCTGACACTTTGCTGTTATATGGAGGTCCCTGACACCTTGCTGTATATGGAGGTCCATGACACCTTGCCCGTTATGTCGAGATCACTGACACCTTGCTGTTATATGGACGGTCCCTGACACCTGCTGTAATTATGGGGGTCCCTAACACATTTGATGTTTTATGGAAGAGTCCTGACCCTTGCTGTTTATATGGAGGTCCATGACGCCTTGATGTTATATGGAGGTCCTTGACACCTTGCTGTTATATGGAGGTCACTGACACCTTGCTTTATATGGACATCCCTGACGCCTTGTGTTTATCGAGGTCCATCACCTGGCTGTTATATGGAGTCCTGACCATCTTGCTTATATGGAGGGGACCTTACACCTCAATGTTTTTGGGGGGTCCCTGACAATATGTTGTTTTAGGGGTGTCCCTGACATCTTACTTAAATTAGTAGGTCTTCTTCGCTCCATGTTGTTATTGGACGGGGTACCCCACTTTGGGTGTTGTATGGAAGATCCTGACACCTGCTGTATTTGGGGTCCTGACACATTGCTGTTATATAAGGTCCCTGACACTTTGCCTTATATGGAGGTCCTGCACCTTGCTGGGTATATGAAGTCTTTGACATCTTGGTGTTATATGGAGGTGCTCTGACACCTTGCTGTTTAAGGAGGTTTCCCATTAACCTTGCTTTTTCGGGGACGCCGGTCCCTGACACCCTTGTGTTATATTGGGGTCCCTGACTTGCTAGCTGTTATATAGAGGTCCCTGACACATTGCTATTATTATAGAGGTCCTGGCACCTGATCTTAATGGAGGTCCCTAAATCTTGCTGTTATATGAAGGTCCATGACACCTTGCTTTTATAGCTGGGTCCCGGTCCCTGACACCTTGCTGTTATATGGAGGTTCATGACACCTTGCTGTTATATGGTGGTTCCTTACACCTTGCGTATATAGGGTTCCTGGAACACCTTGCGTTATAGGAGGTCCTGACACCGTGTGTAATAGGGGGTTGACACTGCTGTTATAGGAATCCCTGACACCTTGCTGTTATATGGGGTCCCTGACACTTTGTGTTTATATGGACGGTACATGACACATTGCTGTTATATGGAAGGTCCCCCTGACACCTTGCTGTTATTGTGGCGGTCCCTGACCCCTGCGGTTGAGTCGAGATCCCTGACACCCTGCTGTTATATGGAGGTCCATACACATGCCTGATATGGGGGTCCCAACACTTGCTGTTATATGGAGGGCCCTTGGACCACCCTTGATGTTATATGGAGGGTCCCTGGACGCTCCTGCTGTTATAGGCAGTCCCGAAGCTTGCTGTTATATCGAGACGGTCCATCACCTTGCTGTTATATGGAAGTCCCGACATCTTGCTGTTATAGGAGGGGCCCTGACCCTCACTGTTTTATGGGGTCCATGACAATATTGTTGTTGTAGGGGTTGTAACTGACAATCTTGCTGTTTTTATTGGGCGGTCCTGACACCTTGCTAGTGTAATAAGTAGGTCTTGACTCAATGTTGTTATATGGAGGTTACCCCACTTTGGTGTTTGTATGAGAGCCCTGACACCTTGCTGTTATCTGGAGGTCCCGGAACCTGCTGTTATATGGGGTTCATGACACCTTGCGGTTAGATGAGGGTACAAAAAACCTTGGGGGGGACCCTTGCTGTTATATGGAGGTCCCTGACCACCTTGTGTTATATGAAGGTCTTTACACCTTGCTTGTTATATAAGGTCCCTGACACTTTGATCTTATATTGGGTTCTGACACCTTGCTGTTATCATGAGGGTCCTGCACCTTGGTGTTATTATGGGAGGTCTCATGACACCTGCTGTTTAATGGAGATCCCATTACACCATGCTTTTTTAGGGAGAGGGGTCCCTTGACACCTGCTGTTATATTGGGGTCTTGACTGTAGCTGTTCTATAGAGGTCCCTGACAAATTGCTATTATATAGAGGTTCCCCGGCACTGCTCTTACATGGGAGGTCCATGACATACTGCTTTATAGTGGATCCCTGACACATTGCTGTAGATGGAGGTCTTTTACACATTGATGTTATATGGGGGTACTTGAACACAATGCGGTTAAATGTGAGGTCCCTGGACACCTGGCTGTTATATGGAGAGGTCCACTGACTCCTGGCTGTTATCTGAGATGCCTGGACACATTTGCTGTTATATGAAGGTCCTGACCACCTGACTGTAATAAGTAGGTCCATGATCAAAGTTATATGGAGGTACCCTTGGCCTGGTGTGTATGGAGATCCCGCCCTTGCGGTTATATGGGGATCCTGACACCTTGCTGTGATATGGAGTTCCTGACACCTTGCTGGTATATGGGGTTCCTGACACCTTGCCATTATATCGAATCCTGACACCTTGATGGTTATATGGAGGTCCTTGACACATTGCTGTTATAGAGATGCCTGACACGTGCTGTTATATGAAAGTAACTGACACCTTGCTGTAATAAGTAGGTCCAGTGGGACTCCAAGCTGTTATATGGAGGTCCCCTTTGAACCTTGTGTGTATGGAGATCCTGACACTTGTGGACAGTAGGTTACTGACACCTTGCTGTTATATGGGGATCCTGACACATGTGTTATAGGGGTTCTGACACCTTGCTGTTATATAGAGGTCCGGGAACCTGCTGTTATATGAGGTCCCTGAACCTTGCAGTTATATGAGGTCCCTGACCTCTTGATGTTATATGGAGAGCCTGACACCTTGCTGTGATATGAAGGTCCCTGACACCTTGCTTGTAATAAGTAGGTCCATGACTCCAAGCGTTATATGGAGGTCCCCTTGACCTTGGTGTTGTATGGAGATCCCTGACACCTTGCTTTTAAATGTTGGTTCCTGATACCGTGTGTTATATGGGGTCTGACCACTTGCTGTTATATGGAGGTCCTGACACCGATGTATAGGGGTTCCTGACACCTTGCCATTATATCGGGATCCCCGACACATTGCTGGTATAGGAGTCTCCGGACACCTTGCCTATTATATCGAGATCCTGACACTTTGCTGGTATATGGAGGGTCTGACACCTTAGTTATATGGGGGTTCCCTGACACTTTGCTTTATATGGAGGGCCCTGGACACATCACGGTTTTTGGGGGTCCCGCACTATGCTGTTTTTATGGGGGGTCCCTGACACCCTGCTGTTAATGGGGTCCCTGACACATTGTTGTAATAAGTGGTCTGACTTTTCTGATAAGCTGTTATATGAAGGTCCCTCACCTGGGGTCATATGGAGATCCCGGGACACCTTGTTGTTATATGGGCGTTCTGACACCTTCCTCTATATGAGGGCCCTGACACCTGGGTGTGATATACAAGGTCTTGGACACTAAATGTTTCTACTTGAGAAGGATGTTTGGATCTTGAAAACATGTGAGGTGTAGTGTGGAGAAACTAATAATGCACGTTTGGCATACTTTATGGTGTCGTTGAACTTCCAGGATCGCCATCTTTTCTATTTTTTTTTCTTTTTTATTTTTTTTGTTTATAATGAAGGTCCCTGACACATTGCGGTTATATGGAGGTTCCTTTACACATTGCTGTTATATGGGGGGTACTTGACACATTGCTGTATATATGAGGTTCCCTGCCCTGACATCTTGCTGTTATATTGAGGTCCCTGACACCTTTGCTGTTAATGGAGATGCCTGACACCGTTGCTGTTTATATGAAAGTCCCTGAACCTTGCTGTAATAAGTAGGTCATGACTCCAAGCTGTTATATGGACGGGTCCCCTTGACCTTGGTGTTTGTATGGAGACCCTGACACTTGCTGTTACATGTAGGTCCTGACACCTTGCTGTTATATGGGGATCCCCTACACCTTGCTGTTATATGGAGGTTCCTGGACACCTTGCTGTTATATAGAGGTCCCTGGCACCTGCTGTTATATGGGAGGTCCATAACCTTGTCATAAAAGTTATATGGGGTCCCTGCTCCTTGCGTTATTGGAGATGCTGACACCTTGTGTTATATGAAGTCCCCGACACCTTGTGTAATAAGTGGTCCTGACTCCAAGCTGTTATATGGGGTCCCCTTGACCTGGGTGTTGTTGGAGATCCCTGACACCTGCTGTTACATGTTGGTTCCGTGACACCTTCTGTTATATGTGGGATCTGACACTTGCTAGTGTTAAAGTCCTACTGCTGTTTATTATGGGGTTCCTGACACCTTGCATTATATCGGATCCCTGCAACACCTTGGCTGGTATATTGGGGTCCCCTGACACCTTGCCATTTATATATCGAGATCCCGGACACCTGCTGGGTATATGGAGTAGTCCCTGACACCTTACTGTTAATATGGGGGTCCCTGACACTTTGCTGTTATTGGAGGGCCCTGACACCTCACTGTTTTTTTGGGGGTCCCTGACACTATGCTTTTTATGGGGGCCCTACCGCTGTTAGTCCCTTGCACCTTGTTTAAGGTCCTGCAAGTCTAGAGGTCCCTGACTTAATGGCTGTTATATGAGGATTCCTCCTGCTTGGATGGCACTTGTGAGTATACTGGACACGCGAATAGGTTCTGACACCTTCTCTTATATGAGGGTCCGCACCTTGGTCTGTGATATAATAACGGTCCTCTTTGAACACTACTGTTCTAACTTGAGAAAGATCGTTTGATCTGAAACATGTGTGGGAGAACTAAATAATGCACGTTTGTCATTACTGTAGGTGTCGTTGAACTTCCCAGGATCGCCATCCTTTTCCTATTTCTATTGTTGTTATATGAGGTCCATGACAATTGCTGTATATGGGAGGTCCTTACAACATTGCTGTTATATGGGGGTCTTGGACATGCTGTTTATAGAGGTCCCTGCCCTTCATCTTGCGTTATCATGGAGGTCCCTGACACCTTGCTGTTATATGAAGGTCCTGACACCTTTGCCGTTATAGTGAGGTCCTGATACCTTGCTGTTATATGGGTCCCCTGACACTTTGCTGTTTTATTAAGGTCCCCTGACTCCAATGTGTGATATGGAGGTCCCTCACACTTGGTGTTATGTGGAGATCCCTGACACCTTCTAGTATATGTAGGTTTCACTGACTAACCTTGCTGTATATGGGGTTTCCTGACGCCTTGATGTTATCATGGAGGACCTGACACGTTGCTGTTTATTGGGGTTCCGACACCTGCTGGTTTATATGGAGGTCCCTGACACCTTGCTGTGATTGGAGGTCCATGACACCTGCTGTTATAGGAGGTCTGACCCCTTGATGTTATATGGGTTCCTGACCCCTTGATGTTATTGGAGGTTCACTGACACGTTGCTGTTATATGGGGTTCCTGACACTTGCTGTCTATATAGAGAGGCTCCATGAAACACCTTGCCGTTATATTGAGATCCCTGACACTTGCTGTTAGAATGGAGGTCCCTGACACTTTGCTGTTATATGGGGGTCTCTGACACTTTGCTGTTATATGGAGGTCCCTGACACCTTGC
The DNA here is from genome assembly GCA_019447015.1 of Hymenochirus boettgeri. Classification (NCBI taxonomy): domain Eukaryota; kingdom Metazoa; phylum Chordata; class Amphibia; order Anura; family Pipidae; genus Hymenochirus; species Hymenochirus boettgeri. Next base: position 45,431,749 of record CM033472.1, on the reverse strand, counting down.
TGTTATATGGGGGTCCGACACTTTGCTGGTATATCAAGGTACCTCACCTTGCTGTTATATGGAAGACCCTGACATCCTGCTGTTATATGGAGGGCCCTGACACCTCACTGTTTTTGGGGGTCCCTGACACTATGCTGTTTTATGGGGGTCCCTGACACCTTGCTGTAATAAGTAGGTCTCTGACTTAATGCTGTTATATCAAGGTCCCTCACCTTGGGGTTATATGGAGATCCCTGACACCTTGCTGTTATATGGGGTTCCTGACACCTTCCTCTTATATGAGGGTCCCTGAAAGCTTGCTGTTATATGGGGTTCATGACACCTTCCTCTTATATGAGGGTCCCTGACACCTTGCTGTTATATGAAGGTCTTTGACACTACATGTTTCTTACTTGATGAAGGATCACTGGATCTGAAACATGTAGTGTGAAGAACTAAATAAAGCACATTTGCCATATTTTATGGTGTCGTTGAACTTTCAGGATCCCCATCTTTTCCTATTACTATTTTGTTATATGAAGGTCCCTGACACCTTGCTGTTATATGGGGGTCCCTGACACATTGCTGTTATATGGTGGTCCCTTACACATTGTTGTTATATGGGGGTACTTGATACATTGCTGTTATATAGAGGTCCCTGGCATCTTGCTGTTATATGGAGGTGCCTGACACCTTGCTGTTATATGAAGGTCCCTGACACCTTGCTGTTATATGGAGGTCCCTGACACATTGGCTGTTAAATAGAGGTCCCTGGCATTTTCTGTTATATGGAGGTCCCTGACACCTTGCTGTTATATGGAGGTCCCTGTACCGTCCATATAACAAAAATGCCAGGGACCTCTATTTAACAGCAATGTGTCCAGGGACCTCATATAACAGCAAGGTGTCAGGGACTCTCATATAAACACAAGTGTCAGGCACGCCATTAACAGCAAGATGCAGGACTTCTATACACAGCAATGTACAGTACCGCCCATTAACAACACTGTGTAAGAGGACCACCATTACAGCAAGGTGTCAGGGACCCCCATATAACAGCGAAGGGGTCAGGGGACCTTTAAATAACAAATGTAATAGGAACAGATGGGCGGGGATCCTGAAAGTTCAACGGACACCATAATAATAATGGCAAATGTGCTTTATTTAGTTCTTCACACTATCATGTTTCAGATCAGTGATCCTACATCAAGTAAGCAAAACATGTAGGTTCAAAGACCTTGCAATATAACAGCAAGGTCAGGGACCCTCATACAAGAGGAAGGGGTCATGAACCCCATATAACAGCAATGCTTCAGGGACCCTCATTAAGAGGAAGGTGTCAGGAACCCATAATCAGCAAGGGTGTCAGGGATCTCCATATAACCCCAAGGTGAGGGCCTTGATATAAAGCATTAAGTCAGAGACCTAACTTATTACAGCAAGGTCAGGGACCCCCATAAAACGCATAGTGTCAGGGACCCCCAAAAACAGTGAGTGTCAGTGGCCCTCAATATAAACAGATCAGGATTTGTCAGGGTCTCCCATTAACAGCAAGGTGAGGTACCTTGGATATATCCAGCAAAGTGTCGGACCCCATATAACAGGCAAGGTGTCAAGGGACCTCCATATACAGCAAAGTGTCAGAGACCCCAAATATAACAGCAAAGTGCAGGGACCTCCATTAAAACAGCAAGTGTGTCAGGGATTCAATATAACGGAATTCCAGGAGCCTCTCTATATAACAGCAGGTGTCAGGAACCCCCAATACAGCAAACGTGTCAGTGAACCTCCAATAACATCAAGGGGTCAGGAACCCATATAACATCAAGGGTGTCAGAACCTCCTATAACAGCAAGGTGTCATGGACCTCCATATCAACAGCAAGGTGTCAGGGACCTTCCATATAACCAGCAGTGTCGGAACCCCAGTATAAACAAGCACGGTGTCAGGTACCTCCATATAACATCAGGCGTCAGGAACCCCATATAACAGCAAGGTTAGGTCAGTGAAACCTCATATACTAGAAAGGTGTCAGGGATCTCACATAACACAAGGTGAGGGACCTCCATATCACAGCTCTGGAGTCAGGGGACCTTAATAAAACAGCAAAGTGTCAGGGGACCTCCATATAACAGCAAGGTATCAGGACCTCCTATAACGGCAAAGGTGTCCAGGACCTTCAATATAACAGCAAGGTGTCAGGGATCCTCCAGTATAAAGCAAGATGACAGGGCAGGGGACTCTATATAACAGCATGTTCAAGTACCCCCATATAACAGCAATTTGTAAGGACCTCCATATACAGCAATTGTCGAGCGACTCTCATATACAACAATAAAATAAGGAAAAGGGATGGGCGATCCTGGAGTTCAACGACACCTACAAGTAATGCAAACGTGCATTATTTAGTTCTCCCACACTAATGTTTCAGATCCAACGATCCGTTTCATCAAGTTAGAGAAACATGTAGTGTCAAAGAAACCTTTTAATAACAGACCCAAGGGCGGGACCCTCATATAAGAGAAGGTGTCAGACCTATACGCATGTCCGTTATACACGCATATGACCGATCCATAGACGTTGAGGAATCATATAAAGCATTAAGTCAGGGAACCTACACAGACTGGAGGACCATTAAAAAGTGCAAAGGGCCCTACAGGGTCAGACCCCCATAAAAACAGCATAGTGTCAGGGATCCCCCAAAAAAACAGTGAGGTGTCAGGGCCCTCCATATAACAGCAAGTGTCAGGGACCCCCATATTAACAGTAAGGTGTCAGGGACACCTCCATATACCAGCAAGGTGTCAGGGATCTCGATATATATATGGCAAGGTGTCAGGGACCTCCATATACCAGCCAAGGTGTTGGAGGGATCACGATATAATGCAAGGTGGTCAGGAACCCCCATAAATAAACACAGGTGAGGAACCTCCATGTCAGGAACACATTAAAGCAAGGTTGTCAGATCCCCATAATAACAGACATAGGTGTCAGGAACCAACATGTAACAGCAGGGGTGTCAGGATCTCCAACAACACCAGGTCAAGAGGGACCTTCCATAATAACAGCTTGGAGTCAGGACCACTTATTACACAAGGGTCGAGGGACCTTACATATAACAGCAGGTGTCAGGCATCTCCATATAACAGCAAGGAGTCAGGGACCCATATAACTAACGCAAGGTGTATGGACCTCCAATAACAGCAAGGTGCCAGGGACCTCTATATAACAGCAAGGGTCCAGGAACCTCCATATAACAGCAAGGTGTCAGGATCCCCATATAACAGCAAGGTGTCAGGACTACATGTACAGCAAGTGTCAGGGCTCCATAACAAACACCAAGGTCAGGGACCTCCATATAACAGCTTGGAGTCAGGACCCTTATACAGCAAGGTGTCAGGGACTTTCTATAACAGCAAGTGTCAGGGACTCTCCCATATAACAGCAAGGTGTCAGGACCTCCATATAACAGCAAGTGTCAGGGCAGGGACCTCTATATAACAGCAATGTGTCAGCCCCCCATATAACAGCAATGTGTAGGAACCTCCATATAACCAGCAATGTGTCAGGGACCTTCATTATAACAAAAAAAATAAAAAAGAAAAAAAAATAGAAAAGATGGCGATCCTGGAAGTTCAACGACACCATAAAGTATGCCAAACGTGCATTATTAGTTTCTCCACACTACACCTCACATGTTTTCAAGATCCAAACATCCTTCTCAAGTAGAAACATTTAGTGTCCAAGACCTTGTATATCACACCCAGGTGTCAGGGCCCTCATATAGAGGAAGGTGTCAGAACGCCCATATAACAACAAGGTGTCCCGGGATCTCCATATGACCCCAGGTGAGGGACCTTCATATAACAGCTTATCAGAAAAGTCAGACCACTTATTACAACAATGTGTCAGGGACCCCATTAACAGCAGGGTGTCAGGGACCCCCCATAAAAACAGCATAGTGCGGGACCCCCAAAAACCGTGATGTGTCCAGGGCCCTCCATATAAAGCAAAGTGTCAGGGAACCCCCATATAACTAAGGTGTCAGACCCTCCATATACCAGCAAAGTGTCAGGATCTCGATATAATAGGCAAGGTGTCCGGAGACTCCTATACCAGCAATGTGTCGGGGATCCCGATATAATGGCAAGGTGTCAGGAACCCCTATACATCGGTGTCAGGACCTCCATATAACAGCAAGTGGTCAGACCCCATATAACACACGGTATCAGGAACCAACATTTAAAAGCAAGGTGTCAGGGATCTCCATACAACACCAAGGTCAAGGGGACCTCCATATAACGCTTGGAGTCATGGACCTACTTATTACAAGCAAGGTGTCAGGGACCTTCATATCACAGCAAGGTGTCAGGCTCTCCATATAACATCAAGAGGTCAGGGACCTCATATAACTGCAAGGTTCAGGGACCTCATATAACAGCAGGTTCCCGGACCTCTATATAACAGCAAGGTGTCAGAACCCCTATAACACATGTGTCAGGATCCCCATATAACAGCAAGGTGTCAGTAACCTACTGTCCACAAGTGTCAGGATCTCCATACACACAAGGTTCAAAGGGGACCTCCATATAACAGCTTGGAGTCCCACTGGACCTACTTATTACAGCAAGGTGTCAGTTACTTTCATATAACAGCACGTGTCAGGCATCTCTATAACAGCAATGTGTCAAGGACCTCCATATAACCATCAAGGTGTCAGGATTCGATATAATGGCAAGGTGTCAGGAACCCCATATACCAGCAAGGTGTCAGGAACTCCATATCACAGCAAGGTGTCAGGATCCCCATATAACCGCAAGGGCGGGATCTCCATACACACCAGGCCAAGGGTACCTCCATATAACTTTGATCATGGACCTACTTATTACAGTCAGGTGGTCAGGACCTTCATATAACAGCAAATGTGTCCAGGCATCTCAGATAACAGCCAGGAGTCAGTGGACCTCTCCATATAACAGCCAGGTGTCCAGGGACCTCACATTTAACCGCATTGTGTTCAAGTACCCCCATATAACATCAATGTGTAAAAGACCTCCATCTACAGCAATGTGTCAGGGATCCACTATAAAGCAGTATGTCATGGACCTCCCATGTAAGAGCAGTGCCGGGGAACCTCTATATAATAGCAATTTGTCAGGGACCTCTATAGAACAGCTACAGTCAAGACCCCAATATAACAGCAGGTGTCAAGGGACCCCTCTCCCTAAAAAAGCATGGTGTAATGGGATCTCCATTAAACAGCAGGTGTCATGAGACCTCCCATAATAACACCAAGGTGCAGGACCCTCATGATAACAGCAAGGTGTCAGAACCCAATATAAGATCAAAGTGTCAGGGACCTTATATAACAAGCAAGGTGTAAAGACCTTCATATAACACAAGGTGGTCAGGGACCTCCATATAACAGCAAGGGTCCCCCCCAAGGTTTTTTGTACCCTCATCTAACCGCAAGGTGTCATGAACCCCATATAACAGCAGGTTCCGGGACCTCCAGATAACAGCAAGGTGTCAGGGCTCTCATACAAACACCAAAGTGGGGTAACCTCCATATAACAACATTGAGTCAAGACCTACTTATTACACTAGCAAGGTGTCAGGACCGCCCAATAAAAACAGCAAGATTGTCAGTTACAACCCCTACAACAACAATATTGTCATGGACCCCATAAAACAGTGAGGGTCAGGGCCCCTCCTATAACAGCAAGATGTCGGGACTTCCATATAACAGCAAGGTGATGGACCGTCTCGATATAACAGCAAGCTTCGGGACTGCCTATAACAGCAGGAGCGTCCAGGGACCCTCCATATAACATCAAGGGTGGTCCAAGGGCCCTCCATATAACAGCAAGTGTTGGGACCCCCATATCAGGCATGTGTATGGACCTCCATATAACAGCAGGGTGTCAGGGATCTCGACTCAACCGCAGGGGTCAGGGACCGCCACAATAACAGCAAGGTGTCAGGGGGACCTTCCATATAACAGCAATGTGTCATGTACCGTCCATATAAACACAAAGTGTCAGGGACCCCATATAACAGCAAGGTGTCAGGGATTCCTATAACAGCAGTGTCAACCCCCTATTACACACGGTGTCAGGACCTCCTATAACGCAAGGTGTTCCAGGAACCCTATATACGCAAGGTGTAAGGAACCACCATATAACAGCAAGGTGTCATGAACCTCCATATAACAGCAAGGTGTCAGGGACCGGGACCCAGCTATAAAAGCAAGGTGTCATGGACCTTCATATAACAGCAAGATTTAGGGACCTCCATTAAGATCAGGTGCCAGGACCTCTATAATAATAGCAATGTGTCAGGGACCTCTATATAACAGCTAGCAAGTCAGGGACCCCAATATAACACAAGGGTGTCAGGGACCGGCGTCCCCGAAAAAGCAAGGTTAATGGGAAACCTCCTTAAACAGCAAGGTGTCAGAGCACCTCCATATAACACCAAGATGTCAAAGACTTCATATACCCAGCAAGGTGCAGGACCTCCATATAAGGCAAAGTGTCAGGGACCTTATATAACAGCAATGTGTCAGGACCCCAAATACAGCAGGTGTCAGGATCTTCCATACAACACCCAAAGTGGGGTACCCCGTCCAATAACAACATGGAGCGAAGAAGACCTACTAATTTAAGTAAGATGTCAGGGACACCCCTAAAACAACATATTGTCAGGGACCCCCCAAAAACATTGAGGTGTAAGGTCCCCTCCATATAAGCAAGATGGTCAGGACTCCATATAACAGCCAGGTGATGGACCTCGATAAACACAAGGCGTCAGGGATGTCCATATAAAGCAAGGTGTCAGTGACCTCCATATAACAGCAAGGTGTCAAGGACCTCCATATAACATCAAGGCGTCATGGACCTCCATATAAACAGCAAGGGTCAGGACTCTTCCATAAAACATCAAATGTGTTAGGGACCCCCATAATTACAGCAGGTGTCAGGGACCGTCCATATAACAGCAAGGTGTCAGTGATCTCGACATAACGGGCAAGGTGTCATGGACCTCCATATACAGCAAGGTGTCAGGGACCTCCATATAACAGCAAAGTGTCAGGACCTCCATATAACAGCAGTTGTCCGGGACTTCCATATAACAAGCAAGTGTCATACCCCACATAAACAGCAAGGGGTCAGGACCGGATCCATATAAACAGCAAGGTGTCAGGGATCTCCATACAAACACAATGTGTCCGGAACCTATATACCAGCAAGGTGTCAGGAATCCCGTATCACATCAAGGTGTCAGGAACCTCCATATACAGCAAGTGGTCAGGGATCTCTCCCATATAACAGCAAGGTGTCAGGAACCTCCATATAACAGCAAGGTGTCAGGGACCTCCATATGACCTCAATGTGTCCGGGATCTCCATATAACACGCAAGGTGATAGACCTATATATTAACAGCTGGGAGTCAGGGACCACTTATTACAAAGCCAAGGTGTCAGGGCACCTTCAATATAACCGCAATGTGTCAATTGCATCTCCATATAACAGCAAGGTGTAAGGTACCCTCATATAACCTCAAGGTGTCAGGGAACCTCCATTAACAGCAAGGAGTCAGGGACCCTCCAAATAACTCAAGGTGTCCGGGAACCTCCTGTACCTCGAATGTGCCAGGGACCTCATATAACATCTATCAAGGACCCCAATATACAGCAAGGTGTCAGGGACCTCCCTAAAAAAGCAAGGTTAATGGGACCGTCATATAACAGCAGTGGTGTAAAGGGATCTCCATAACAGCAAGGTGTCAGGAACCCTAATATAAAAGCAAGGTGTCCGTAACCCCATATACAGCAAGTTTCGGACCCTCCATAATACCAGCAAGGTGTTCAGGGACCCCATATAACGCAAGTTGTCAGGACCTTCATATAAACAGCAAGATGTCAGGGACCGCTCCATTAAGAGCAAGGTGCCAGGGACCTCATATATAGCAATGTTGTCCATGGGACCTCTATATAACAGCTAGCAGTCAGGGACCCCATATAACAGCAAGGTGTCAGGGACCTTCCCAAAAAGCAGGTGTAATGGATCTCCATTAAACTAGCAAGGTGTCAGAGACTCCATATAACACCAAGGTGTCAGGGACCCTCATAAAACAGCAAGGTGTCAGTCAGACCCCATATAAGAAGCAAATGTCAGGGGACCCTTAATCTATAACAGCATGTGTCAAAGACCTTCATATACAGCAAGGTGTCATACCTCCATAAAACAGCAAGCAAGGTGTCAGGTACCCTCATAATAACAGCAGGTGTCAGGAACCCCATATCCACAGCAAGGTGTAGGGACCCTCCATATAACAGCAAGTTGTCAGGGTCTCCAATAACCCAGTGAGAGACCGATATAATAACAGCTTGGAGTCAGGGACCTACTATTACAGCAAGGTGTCCGGGACCTCATATAACCGCAAGTGTCTGCATCTCCATATACCGCAAGGTGTACGGTACCCTCATATAACAGCAAGGTGTCAGGGACCTTCCATATAACAGCAAGGAGTTCAGGACCTCCAATAACAGCAGGTGTCAAGGACCTCCATGTAACAGCAAGGTGCCAAGGTGACCTCTATATAACAAGCAATGTGTCCCAGTACCCCATATAACAGCATGTGTAAAGGACCTCCATATAACAGCAATGTGTCCAGGGACCCACATATAAAGCAAGTGTCAGGGACTTCATATAACAGCAGGTGTTCAGGGACCTCCATGTAAGAGCAAGGTGCCAGGGACCTCTATATAACAATCTAGCAGTCGAGACCCAATATAACAGCAAGGTGTCGGGCCATCCCTACAAAAAAGCACGGTGTAATGGACTACATATAACAGCCAGGTGTCAGGATCTCATATACAGCAAGGTATCAGGAAACCCTATATAACAGCAAGGTTTTCGAACCCCATATAACACAAGGTGTCAGAACTCCATATAACAGCAAGGTGCAATGGACCCCACATATAAAAGCAAGGGTCCATGGACCTTCATATAACAGCAGATGTCAGGGACCTCATGTAAGAGCAAGGTGCCAGGGACCTCTAATATACAGCATTGTGTCAGGGCCCGTCTATATAACATCTAGCAGTAAGGGACCCCAATATAACAGCAAGGTGTCGGGACCTCCCTAAAAAAAGCAAGGTGTAATGGGACCCTCCATTAAACAGCAATGTTTCATAGTACCTCCATATAACACAAGGTGTCAGGGAACCCTCCATTAACAGCAAGGTGTAGGACCCCATAGAAGATCAAAGTGTCAGGACCCTTATATAACGCAAGGTGTCAAAGATCTTCATATAACAGCAGGTTCCAGGGGACCCTCCATATACCGCAATGTGTCCAGGATCTCCCCTATACAGGCAAGGTGTCAGGTCCCCTCATATAAATCAGAATGTCAGGAACCCCATATAACAGCAGGTGTCCAGGGACCTCCATATAACATCACGGTGTCAGGGATCTCCAGACAACACCAAAGTGGGGTACCCCCAAATAACAACATGGATCAGAGACCTACTTATACAGTAAGATGTCAGGGACACCCCTAAAACAACTCTTGTCCAGGGACCCCCAATAAAAACAGTGAGGTTCAGAGCCCTCTATATAACAGCAAGATGTCAGGGACTCCATATAACAGCAAGGTGAGGACCTCGATAAACAGCAAGGCGTCAGGGACTTCCATATAACAGGCAAAGGCGTCAGGGACGCCATATAAACAAGTGTCAAGGACCTCTATAATAACATCAAAGTGTTAGGACCCCATATTACAGGCAAGTGTCAGGACCTCCATATCCAGCAGGTGTCAGGGATCCTCACATAACGGCAAGGTGTCAGGGACCTACAATTAACAGCAAGGTGTCAGGGACCTCCATATAACAGCAAAGTGTCAGGAACCTCCATATCACGAGTCAAAGTGTCATACCCCCATAAACACAAGTGTCAGGGCCTCCATAAACAGCAAGGTGTCAGGGATCTCCATATAACAGCAAGGGTCAGGAACCCTATATAACCAAGGTGTCAGGACCCCGTATAAACAGCAAGTGTCAGAACACTCCATATAACAGCAAGTGTCAGGGATCTCCCATATAACCACAAGGTGAGGACCTATAATAACAGCTTGGATTCAGAGGACCTACTTATTACAGCAAGTGTCAGGGACCTTCATATACCGCATGTTTCATGCATCTCCATATAACAGCAAGGTGTACGGTACCCTCAAGAAACAGCCGGTGTCAGAACCCCATATCACCGCAAGGTGTCAGGGCCTCCATATAACGCAAGGTGTCCAGGGACCCCCCATATAACAGCAAGGTGTCATGGATCTCGATAGCAACAACAAGGTGGTCAGGGATCTCGATATATAACAACAAGTGTCAGGTACTTCCAATGGTAGAAGCAGCAAGTGACTCCATAATTGGCAACAAAAGAGCTTAAAGGTTAAAATAAGAAAATATAAAAGTTACCACAAATCAACTGCCAAACAACTATAACCACTACCTATATCGACTTTGAAATTAGTTTTACATTTACCATTTAGTCATTTTACTAGTACTTATTGCCTTGCCTGATTATCAGCTATACTGCACTATCACACTATGGCTGGCCACCCGATCCTTTTTGCGAACTGTCAGCCAGAGCATTACAAGGATTCTAGCAGGAAAGAAATGCAATATCCGCGCTAAACGGGAAAATAAGCGTTAAATTTCATCTACTAATGGTTACTAACGTGTTAGTGAGGGGTTTTGCGCTATACTACTGACAATTTTTTTTTAAACTTTGCGTAGCGCAAGCAATGCAATACATTTTTGTGTGCTACTTTTTTTGCTGCTACTTTTTTGCATTCGAAAATTAACGCCATATCAATTGTTTTTAAAGCACGGCAATGTTCTTAACTTAGCACTTGTTTAAAGGGACACTAAACAGAATTTTTGACTTTGTTACGTACGAAAATCCTGTTTTGTATATTCACATGGAGTGACAGCTTATTCCCACTCCCTGGTTATACAAAACGCTTGGGAACACTGCAACACTACCTTACTGCACAACTCGGCTCCTTCTCATCTATCCAGGCACGCTGTCCCCCACCGAGCGCCTATCTTCGCATGCGTCATCCATGCAAAAGATAAACCAGAAACAACAGAGCTCACCATGCTTGCTTCGGCGGACAGTGCGTCTGTCAGCTGAGTAGGGACAGCGAGCAGAGCCTGTTAAGGTAAGTGCTGCAGTGTTCCCCAGGCATTCTATTATTCACATGAGGGTGGGAATAAGCGTTCTAACCTCCCTGTGACAAAAGAAACTGATGTGTACTTAAAAAGCAGGTTAGAGCACGGCCACACACACTGTCCATCGCACCCCATTGCCTGTGCATTTCTGTGCATTTGCAATTTCTCCTTTGAATAGGAAATATCATGCAATTGCGTCTAAAATGCTGATCCGCATGCAACTGCAGTATTATATATGGATGCGCAATCGCAATCAACACCCAAAATCGCGTCGATTTCGTTGCGTTCCCTCCCGCCACTTCCAATGTTACAAAAATTGCATGGACAAAAACGCATGAAGAGCACACTAGTGTGGCCTAACCCTCAGTGTCCGCATTAATAACACCACAGGAACGAGTGCGGTAGATTTTTGATTGCACAGTGTTTTTAATTTTCATCTGCCCCCTATGTGCTCTGCAATTTTCGAGCGCATGAATGCTGTACATTGTATGCCCGTTTTTCATGCGTGTTACATCCGTGGAAATTGTGGCCACAGCCTATAATAAACCAAGGGTTTTGACTGGCCCATCAGATTCAGGGAAACCTCTAAATGAAATTTTAAGACACAAAGGCATGAGGACAATAGAATGGCAAGTTACTGTATATACACGCGTATAAATCGAGATTTTCAGGCTTTACAAATAGCCTGAAAACTGAACCTCAGTTTATACTCGGGTCAATCACTTCTTTACTGTAATGGGATTACTAGCCCATTTAAAGGGAAACTATGCAATCAAAACAATACAGAAGCAGACGGATGGTTAAAGGTTTTGAGCTTTAGTTCCCCTTTAAATGGACCACAGAATTTCCAACAGTATTCCTCATACAGTCATAGCCATATGAGTTTGGCTATTACGTATGATAATTCTGCTGTCCATTAAAAGGCAACTAAAGCTCAAAAATACAGAATCAGAATGACAGTAAGTGGCCAGAATTTCTAACCTCGGTTTATACTTGAGTCAAAGCAGCGTTTTTACTTCATGTAAAAATAGATACCTCAGATTACACGCGGTCGACTTATATCGATATATACGGTACCAACCAGGCCCAAAAACATCGGATCTGTCAGTATCGGGCCTTTATCGACGGTGTGTGTTCGCACCTTTCACTAACACACGCGCAGCCTGCCGAACGTTCCTGTTGGACGAACGGTTTGTTTTGGGAAGACTGAAAATTTTCCTCAACCACTGGTTGAACTCCCTAAAGATGGATCGCGGGTAACACACAGTCCGAACGGTCTCCCTATACTGTGCACAATATAGATTAATAGTATTACAGTTATAGCAAACCTTTAGAGACAGAGGTGCCCCAAACGGAACCCAAACCACAGTTTTTATTGCATAGTCAGGGCCGTCCATCTAATGAGGCAACCTGAAATAATCTCAAGGCGCGCCTCCGACAGTTAACAGAAAAGCGGCATTAAAACAACAGAAAATAAATTTCTTTGCTTCCGGCACCCATGAATCACTTGGTGTTCCATCTGGAGTTAAGCCCCCCGCCTCCAGAACTGGCCAGTGGGTTAAGGCTCCCTTCCGACCATGCACAAGTGGTAGGATCAAGAGAGCGTGACACCTTGCTGTTATATGGAGGTCCCTGACACCTTGCTGTTATATAGAGGTCCCTGACACATTGCTGTTAAATAGAGGTCCCTGGCATCTTGCTGTTATATGGAGGTCCCTGATACCTTGCTGTTATATGGAGGTCCCTGACACTTTGCTGTTATACGAAGGTCCCTGACACATTGCTGTTATATGGAGGTCCCTGACACCTTGCTGTTATGTGGAGGTCCCTGACACCTTGCTGTTATATGGGGGTCCCTGACACCTTGCTGTTAAATGAAGGTCCCAGACACCTTGCTGTTATATAGAGGTCCCTGACATATTGCTGTTATATGGGACTCCATAACACCTGCTGTTATATGTAGATTGTGACTTTCCAGGGTATTTATTGCCAACCTATTCTTGTACAAGTCATTCTGAAATGAGAGATCCAGTTGGATGACTAGGGAACTAAGATTTAAGTCCAATTGAACTGACTGAATACTACAGTTCTGCGTTTAAAGATTGGATCCAAAATGTCCAATCTGGGTGACTCCAGATGTCCTCAAACTACAACTTCCAACATTCCTTGGCTGCACTAGTGAATTCAGGGAGTCTGCAAACATGTGGAGGTATAAAACTTCTAATACATTCACAGCAATAACAATGAAATTGACATGAGCTCCCCTTTAAACTTCAGCCAGTCTGTTTATGTTCACTGAAACGTATGTTTCACAGGGCTGGGCAGCGAAATCCCTTTCCTCTAATACATTCTCCCACATCTCCGCCCCTTACTCTGGGGAACCTGGCTTCTTGTTTCGTAGATTTTGTGGGCAATGCTATTCATGAGACTGTAAGTTATAAGAAGGCTCCGATCCATTCAATTCTACATTCCAAATAGCAAAACATCCAGTCAGAAGGCAAAGAATTTATCTGAGAATCCATGTGACCTCTTCCCAGAATTAGTGGAAACTGAAAGTGAAACTGAGAGAGATAGCGAGAGAGAGACAGAGACAGAGAGAGGATTCCCTCCTTAAAACCACGTTACAGAGATTCTTTTTCTCTCGGGAAATTATAAGTTTCTTATTCCACATGTCAGTACGCACATGGCCATTAAATAATGCCCGGAAACTGAAACTATACAGACACTCTCTGCTTTGTCTATGAAAGATTCTATTCTATCCAGGAGCTTCACCTGTTTCATTGGATTTTACCAACTGCAGCTCCAGATGTAGACACAGAGCTTTTATTTAACCAATGTAAGGATGATGGGTGCTAATTAGAAAAAGTTCAAAGAGGACTATGAATGACATTTTATTTTACTTGGAATTTCCAATTTGGAAAGATCATCCAGCCGATAGAATCTGTACTTTTGGTATATTTATTACCAACTTCTGCTAAGCTTATGAAGAAACGTCTTTACTTTTTCGTTACTTTAATATGAAATCGACAATGAAAAAAGGACGTAAAGATGCAACTGGAACAAAGGCGTCTTTGGATAATAGACGTGGAGGATCTTTACTTGAAAATGTAAGTATATTTCTATCAGGGATGCTGTTGGTTTCAATTCATATGGGGTCTCTTGGGTTAACAACCAATCATTAGAATTTAGGACTTCCACTAGACAGTGGCTGCTCCACTCCCAGCTGCTTAGTTGAAGTCCACAGGGCTGATTATAGTAGCAGACAAGGATGTAATAAGCTATAGATGCTTGGCAAAGGATCGATGAAGATCTGAAATAAACAAAGAGTTTTTGCAGTTCATAATTGCTGCGTGGCGTCTCATTCCAACATTGCTATATTGCCTGAATTTTTGGAGGAGAGTAGAGAACCAACAAAGGTAAATCACAGGTGTGGGATACACCTTACAATTTGGAAGTACGTAATAAGCTATATTTCACCAGGAGCAGTCTCGTTTGATAGGTCTGTGCCTTGGATGGGCAGGGCTTGGGTGGTCCAAGGGCATGCCCAGGGTGGTCCAAGAATAGGGCTGGGTAGGTCTTGGGGAGACCCTGCCCATGTACATGCCATCACCTTCCTGAGGTTAGAAGAAATGGGTTTGTTGGGTGGTGTCCAGTGATGGATATGTCACAGGGTAAGCCTCATTTAGCATATGGCACAGCTGCAACACATTTCTTTGATGCCTTTTGTTAGTTTTTGTACCTTCCTTGATTTTTGCATTTTCTATCCCCATCATTAATATTAAAATGCATTTGATCCAGACAAGGACACCTCTCTTATGAGGCAAGGTGAAGCACATTACAGAGCAATTTTGATGTTTTTTTCTGGCATCATGTGCCTGGGGCCCATGAATTTTACATGTGCCTGGGGCCCAGATGCCATGTGGGTTTTTTTTTTTCAGGTGCCAAAAAGTCTAGAGATGGCCCTGGATCCAGACAGTAAAGTTTTAAATCAGATCCCAATGCACATAGAGGTGCCGGGTCAACACGGTTCTTCTTATAACTGGCATGCCATTGTGAATTACAATTATATATATTACATTATAAAATATTATATATATAATAATATTCTAGCTGATGTTGTTTGCCCTATAATAGAACAGTCCTACCAACATGCTTGCAATCCGCAAGCAGTGTATGTGAATGTGGGTGGCCTCATTGCATGCTCTACTGTATCAATTTTACCGAACACATGCGATCACCATTTTATTAGCGGATTACATGCACTCCCATTGTGGATTATTGTGCTGTTTGCATCTCAAAAGGAGGGTATTTTGCCACCCGGCATAGTGTGGCCTCAGCCTCAATCCAGAAGCTCCTTCATAAGAAATCTTCTCTGTCTCTATCTCAGCCACTGTCAGTCATCATTAAAATCCTGCTCAGTTAGTGATGTTAGAACACAGGGACAGAAATTGGCAGAGACAGATATAAGGTGGTACATCATAAATGGAACTCTGGATTATGGTAAATTTAGGGAAAATTTAGGAAAACCATAAAATTTAGGAAAATTATAGTTTCATATTTTTTTTTTATCAATGTCCTTTATGTTGCACAAAGACTTGCAGTAATTGTAACTGCCCCTTAGCGCCATTTCTAGTTTATCTCTTTGATTATGAACATGTGAGTAAGAAACCTAATGTATACACTGTTGTCTTAGGGGGAAGCATTTTAAAGGGAGTATTTATAATAGTAGTGATACTGCTACTATATTGCAGTAACAAAATACCATGCAGTATCAATACTTTAAGTGTATTGCAGAATACCAATACTATGCGGTATTTTGTGACCTCGTGGTATCTTCCCTGAACAGTCCACAGTAGTAGGGTCCCTTTTGTTCCTCTGCTGATGACACAATGTAGGACACATTCCCTGGTGACGGGACTTCTTTGTTGGAAATATGTTTAAATCAACGATCTTCCATTGACAGTCCACAGTGGTATACTGTACTGTTGTAAAGCACAGATGGGGCTTGTGAAAGACTATGGTATCAGCAGGGGTGTTCCTAGGGTTTTTGACAGCTGAGACAACTTTTAAATTGTGCCTATCGGCAGACGGTGGTGGCACAAGAAGCGGGTGTGGCTTGTGGTGGTGGGCTGACTAACACTGATTGGTGGACTGGTTCTGAAATGCAGTATTGCAGGAAGGAGGATTTTTTTGACTGCCACCTTTTAAGTGTTTTTCAGGGGCGTGCCCTGAGCAAATATTGCAGATAGATTATACAATATTCAGAATAACTTTCTCAGCCTTGCTCTGTTTCTTTTTCCTATAAATTAAATGACTGTCTGTAATTGGCTATTGATGTCTGTGGATCTGGAACACAGACCAGCTCCTGAAACTGACATCATCTTCTTAGCTCTGACAATAAAACAGCAGGGCTGGGCAGATAAATCACCTGTGAAGTGCTTACAAGTAGGACCCACTTGTAAGCATGGTAGTGTATGCAGGATTTTTGCAATGTGCTGTTGTGCATTATTTGCTCTGTGCTTCAATACACATCTGTATTACTGGAACATGTGCAATATGCAGAAAAGGTCAAGTACGCATATAGTGGGAACTCTGATTGCATTGGCAATGCGAACGGAAAACGTGGTTGGATCGCAAAGTGCGATCTTAATCACGTAAGTGGGACTTGGCTCTTATGATTGGTTCTGCTATAAATACTAGATACATTTTTCTGTGCAGATAACTAAAACTATTATGTGTCAGTGTGGTCAGCCACAACAATCATATGATACCCATATAGCATGAAAATTAGATTAAACTATCCTTAAATGTCTGGCCAACCTTGGGATAAATTAACTCTTCCATGTCTGCTGTAGCCAGGGTGAAGGCTTCACACGCTATGTCCTTACTCATAGCGTGTGAACTCCTGCCCAAAGGTTTCAGCCCCCACAATTAATAAGCATCCTATAGGAAGATGGGCTCAGAGTGGAGCATATGCTTGCATAGAAAGCATATATAGTAGCTCACTGCCCCAGGGATTGAGGCGGGATGGGAGGTTCAATTTTGGGGTAAGATTTCCCCAATCATTTGAATTCCCTGGGGTGTGGTCCAACTTGTTATGTTCTCATTTTGGTTACAGCAGATGGGGTAGAAATTAATTTTACCCTTTAGTTCCTCTCTATGTTAAGATATTTTCCTGTGTAATAAGGGGCCAAACAACTTTAATTTTAACCCTAGAAACGCATCAGTTGCCTACTAATGAATATGTTTGTGAGTGATGTTTCTCACCTTCTTCCCAAGATCCTCTGCTTCTGGTAGCCCCTCATTGTGAGCATAATCTTTCCTTGGTACAGCTTAAACTTAAAGGGTATATCCACCAATTTTTAAAGCATGTTTTATTCAGTTTAACTGAAGGACGGAAGGTAAATGAGCTATGTGTTACCTCCCGTTCTTCAGTGAAACCTGCAGGAGAGGGGAAGAAACATACCCAGATCGCTCCAGTGCCGGCTTCTCACTGACAGGTTCCGATGCATCCACGCCCCTTGCACTGTGTGCATGCAATACAAAGGACTGTGGATTCGTCGGAGAATGTCAGTGGTGCCGGAGACTGTCAGTAGCGCTGTTGTGATCCTCTGTAAGTTTCACCTCCTGCAGATTTTTCTAAAGAGCGGGAGGTAACATGTAGCGCATTTACCTCCCATCATTCGGTTAAACAGAATGAAACATAAGGACCATGACATGAAGAAAGGGGGCATCATTAATTGGAATTGCATTTGTTGGCATTCAGCATGGCAAATTAATTAGTTGGCAATCTCCAGTTACTGGTCCTTGTATTCCATTTGGTTCCTAAGATAAAGAAAAGTAGAAGAAGCTTCTGACATCACCACAGATCTTTCTGCGTGCAGGTGGTTTTCCCCTTATATCTGTGAAGACCTTCTGAATGAAGTGAATATTACAGTGATATCAGGTTCTCCTTCTACTGAATGATTTTTCTGACGGGTTGATTCAGTTAAACATGCAGAATTCTTTAGCCTTTACTTTGTAAAGAACAGTAAATAATCAATCATATGAGTTTAAAGGGCATCTATAGTGGGAAAATTTACTTTTTTTTCTTTCTTTCCATGAGTTCTATAATTCCCCACAACCCCCAGAGTGTCTTCACTTTTTTCAGATTTCCTCTCTGTCCTGAGATACACCAGTTAGAAGAAAAGAGATTGCATTCCTCTACTACTACTTGGACTGTCAATCAAATCCCTGTGATGTGATCCCCCCTCCCTGCTCTGTAATAAACATAGAGATAACAGCATTAGCAGGGGGAGAAAGGTAGCTTTGATGGTAGATATAAGGCTGCACTTCACCCCCCTTCTTAATAGCTTTCACTGATTGATGATGGGTCACAAAGAGAGAGATGTAAACTGTACTGTTTCTTCTTCTTGTCTCCAGGACAGCTTGCTTTCTATTGGCCACTGTGCGTGGGTGTGTTTTTCAGGATGTTGAACTTTTAACTCCTACTGCACATAAAAAGCTTGTCGGTTAGCCGGAGTTGAGACATGGAGGAGGTAACAGAGGGGAGGGGGAAGGGGGGAGTGCTGCATACAGATCTGATACCATGGTTAAACAGAGTCACTAACAGAGATAGGATTAAGGCAACACAGAGTACATGAATTTAACTTTGCAAGGGGCAATGTGTTTTTTTCACTATAGATGCCTTTTAATAATCCCCTTTAGGTGGTAGTGTTTTTCTTTTTAGGTTCTGTAGAGGTAGCCTGTTACCCCTGTGAGCTCTGCAGTGTTGAGAGTGGCCCAGGGTCTTTATGATTGTGCATGTCCTCTGTCTGTCCCAACTAAAAGGCACCCTGATAAGCCTGTGCATATTTCTATACTGCAGCAGGGTTTAGGCATTATACAGAGAATATTTCTAGATATTGCCTGGGGTTTATGTGCCAGAAACACTCTAAGGAGCAAAGTATAAGCCATGTTCACAAAAACGCCTCTGGGCCCATTCCTAATGTGGATGCCACTGGTGTCCTCCATCTTTAGTCCCACTCAAATTAACATAAAAACATCCCATTGTCTTTTCACCACCCTGTAGTCACAGTTGAAAAACAGTCAATTACCCAAGGAAGACTTGTCAGTTTCAACCGCTCCAGGGCAGGAGATCAGAGATATTTTTACAGTGAGTATTTGACAAGACACCCAGGTGTACCATCATTATACATGGGCTTTAGGAATGATTGGGGTTTATAGACAGGTAGTTGGCTTTGGATCCCATATTGGTTTTCCATTGCAATATATTAACTGTACATTTGTATTGATTTATGCCTTTTAAACACATTTTCTTGTCTGTGTTCACATTGAATGTGTCCTTTTGTTTAGCATGCTGTCAATGGAGAAGTAAAGAAGTTAAAAAGAAGAGAACTGAATCGATTATCCGCTTGCAAGAGCCGAAAGAAACACACTGAACAAGCAGATCTACTACATCAGGTATTGGGAGATAAAACAAATGTTCTAGAAACCCAGAAAAAACTGTTCTAATAACCTTCATTTTCCTTTGCCATTTCGGTTCAGCTGTGCCCCCTTCCTCCTTCTGCGAGAAGACCTATGGGGAGAAACACCTTACCAGAATTACATCTTCCCAAAGGCCAGAAGAAGGGTAGAGCTTAACTCTAAACCCAGGTGTGAGAACCTAAGCAGTTTAGGTTATTTTTAGCGGTGAGAAGTAAAGAAGAGTTAGAGAAGTAAGTATAATTGTCCTTTAAAACATCACAGTGATTGTCCATGCAGTCCGATATTCGATCCCGATCGGCATCACAATTGAAATTCCAGACAATCGGGGCAAAATATCAGAAGTAGCTTTGGGCTGTGACAAACCAATGTTAGTTGAGCTTAAAGGGTATCTTTACTGTAAAAAAATAGAATTTTCAAAAATTATACGGCAAGATCCCACTGCTTCAAAACTATTTTCAGATTTCAAATCTGAGCTGTAGATTCTGAGAAACCATCATTTTAATCACAGCATTTACAGGGAAAGACCTGTCACTCCAGAAGCAGAAATTGTAATATGTGCCCTATGTCTGACCCTCTTACTAGGATTTATGGCTGCCTGCCAGCACACTTTCTGCAACAATTAAGTGAATCAGCAGAAAAAAGAAGGCAGGGGGAGGGGGAGGGAGATGTTTAGGTAGAACAGGGTCTATGGTAAGGCTGTGTCTTAGACACTACAAGGAGGCAGTGATTAAAGGGTATGTCCACCCAAAATATAATTTTTTTACATAAGATTCCCCAAGGGCTCCCAGCCCCAACCGCTATGTTTATATCTTTAAAAAGCAGCCCAAACTCTACTTACCTCTCCTCTTTCCTCCGCCGCGCTCCCGGCCCTCTGCTTGCAAGAAAATGCAAGCAGAGGGGCGGGACCGGCAGCTGCGTCTGTGATTGGCTGAGCGGCAGCCAATCACGGACGCGGCTGCCGGCAGCTCACTTCGCCGGAGGAAAGAGGAGAGGTAAGTAAAGTTTGGGGAGCTTTTTAAAGATATAAACATAGCGGTTGGGGCTGGGAGCCCTTGGGGAATCATACATATGAAGGAATTAACGCAAGGGAGAGGAAATTGGGAGAGGGAGGGAGGGGGGAGAAGGGCTGCAGTACGCATGGCAAAATTCTACCTGAGGCAAGGTAGGAGGAAGAGCCCTGCTAGCCTCCTGGTGGGCAGTTTTTGGCACTTTGGGAGGGGACTACAGGAGAACCCTATGGAGCTGGGATGTGAGGTAAGGATTAAACTACACTACATGGTGGGGCCAGTAGTTGGGGGGATTATAGTTTTGGGGGTGGACATGCCCTTTAAGGGAGGGTGGGGGCAATTAGGAACAATCACTAAACATTAATAATTTAATGACAAAGCAAGCACAGATAAATATGTCAGTACCACCATTTTACTTCTCTCAAATTGTAGTTTCAGATAATGTAAAGTTCTTTGTGTGAGTATAGTGACCCTTTAATTCCGAATCTGTCCAACGTTCGATTTGACTGGGAGGTAAATTTCATGTGGTCTTCAGTGGACCGTTCCTTGTCGACTAGCAATATTTTGTTTATAGTTTGCTGGGTTGAAATATTGACCTGTGTGCACCCCTGCTTAAGTTGCATGCATCTAATAATGTGGTGGCTTACCCAAGGGCTTGAAGAGGGTAATGTATTTAAAACAGTGTTTCTCAACCAGAGCTCTAAGGACCCCCTAAGGTTTCCATGGAGGTTGCTAGAGGTTCCTCAAGAGTTCAAAGATGTCCCAGAAGAGGTGGGGCCAAAACCAGCATTAGCAGGGGGAGCTTGACAGTAAAACTATTCTTTAAAGGGTAATTGTGTTCCAAAATGACTTTAGGTAAATTGACAGAAATTGCTTTCCTGAGTATTTTTGCATTAATTTTTTTTATATAGTTTTGAAGATATTTACATTTTTATGTGTGATATGGTAGCAGCATCTCCCCTGCACTTCCAGCTTCCTGCTCTGAAACCACGTGACAGCCTCTCCCCCGTGTCTCCTCCTCCTCATGGGCCCCCATGGCCCCTCCTATTGCAGTTTCCTTGAAACCCCTGGTGGCCCCTCCCACTTCTCTTTCAGTCACTGTAACCCGATCAGGGGCATAACTAGAAATCAGTGGGCCCCCCAGCAAAAATTTGGATGGGGCCCCCACGCCACCCAACCACAAGTCCCTCCTCCCCCTGACATGACTTAAAGTTTTCTTTGTGGCTTTGTCCTCCATTCTTTCTGCGATTCCAGTAAATAGGAAGACATTCTTTGTAGAAGCAGGTCTTCTCATTGGCCAAGATCGCTAAGGCAGAAGTGAAGGAAGAGCCACTAAGCAAAATTTATATTACAGAAGATAACATCTATCTATCTATCTATCTATCTATCTATCTATCTATCTGTCTGTCTGTCTATCTATTATCTATCTGTCTGTCTATCTATCTATTACTGTAAAAGTATGTGCCATTTTCATTCATAGATATTAGTGATATAGTAGTAGACTTACTGGACTGGGATTGGATGTGGATGTACACACTGCATAATAACTAAGTTGCTACAGCAGATGCCAGGGGCAGCCACACTCAGACGACAGGAGAGGCAGACAATATAATCTCTCAGCCAGGAGGAGTGAGGACACCGCGGACGGGGCCAGCAGCAGTTCACAAAACCCTGCTGTCGGCTGTCCTTTGCATGAATTCTTTGGGTCCTCTCAAAGAACATTCCGCTGCACATTCACATGTGCAGCAGAAGCCATAGCCAATCAGGTCAGACTGGTACAGGAAATAAAAACACACAGCACAGTAAACCAACCCCCCCCCCCCCCCAGGGGCGCGAGTTAAAAAAAACAAAGATAAATGAGAACGGAAACAAAAAAAAGGGGATAAAATGCCTGATTAATAAGACCTGTCCTGGGCGGTCGCGGGGGTAGTAGTTAAGCCACTGAACCCGATCTCTTCCGCTTTCTCCTGCACTGAGCATGTACCAACCACAGATTAGAAGGAGGAGCTAGTATTTGTGACCACAGATTCAGAACCTCCCACCCCCTAACTTTCTGATCAGTGATTCATATATTGTGCTGTGCAGCATGTAGACAGGTGGTTGATGGCTCATTTTAAAGGCAGAAACCGGGCCTTTTATTTACAATCAACTTGGCTGGAGACCACAGTTCCCCTTTAAGAATGAAGTTGATGTTAAATTAATAAATGGGGAGTTACCATTGATGTTGGTTTCGGTCATGTTGAAACCCTAAAAGATGCCAGGTGTGATGGACGCACTACAACCCTCAGCCCAGGGGCGCTCTGAGCGCGCTTAGCTCACTGCGAAAACCCCAAAACCCGACCGGGAGTTGCCCGTCACATATATATTTACCATGAACCCTCGGTAACTGCCACCAGGTGTGTTTAAACGGTACACCAACCTACCCAGCTATGCAATAAAACTAATAATAATGACAATTAATTCGCTACAATTTACAGGTAGGAATATAACAGGATACAATGGACTAGAAAGGGAAAGTTTAAGTATAAACTTTGAATTTGGCTTAAAAGACTGCATTTTGGAAGGGAATTTGTGTGTTTGTGCTGCAGATTTTAAAACTCAATAATGTCAATGAAGAGGACATTGTTGTTTTTTACTTACCCTTTAAATATGTCACATGCATTAAAGGTAGGTCAGTTGGTGTGTGTGTATTCAGGTTGGGGGATAAAATACTAACTTTTTTGATGGATGGTCAAAATGATTTTTTTTTAACTTTAGTTACCCTTTACATATGGCTGCCATAGTAATGGATAAGTAGATCAGTAGGTGTGTGTACCCGTGTCGGGTTGAGAGTTAAAAAAAAACCTTTTTTGATGATTTGTCAAAATTAGTTTTTTTGACTTTAGTTACCCTTTAAGTATGGCTGCAACAATAATGGAGGGATAGGTCAGTAACTGTGTATACCTGTATCACGTTGAGGGTTAAAAAAACAAAGTTTTTTGATTATTGATCAAAATTTGCTTTTTTGACTTTAGTAACACTTTAAAGTATGGCTTCAACAGTAAAGGATAAGTAGATCAGTAGCTGTGTGTACCTGGGTCTGGTTGAGGGGGTATGTCTTTTTTGTGTTTATAACCATAAAACTATCTTTTATTGAGGATAAATCTAAATTAGTTTTTTTGACTTTAGTTACCCTTTAAATATGGCTTCCATGGGAATGGAAAGGTAGGTCAGTAGGTGGGTGTACCTGGGTCTGTGTGGGGGGTTGGGGGTATCACCATTTGTATTTATGACCATGAAAAAACTGTTTTGAAATATCCACATTTGAGGATTGTTACCATTATAGTCTATGGGAAAAAATGTCCGGAAATTCGCCGATAACACCGTAACGCTTCTGCGGATTCCTTAGCTAGAAGATAGCACACTTCTCCTATATGCCCCGCACGTCTGTACCGAATTTCATGTCTCTAGCTTAAAAACTGGGAGGAGATACGGTCCAAAAAAGCGGAAGAATAAAACGGAAGAAGAAAAAGAAGAAATAGAAAACAGTAATTTGGCTTTTTCAAGCCAAATTAAATATAATATACTGGTAAAACATAGCGTCTCAGAGGCAGAGTTCCTTAGTTCTAATTAGAGCAATCAGAGATTCAGCTAACGATTTGAATATCGTTTAATATGAACAAAAACAGTGCAAACAATAAACTACAGAAAAATCTAACAGACAAAATACAACATAAGCAACAGTAAGGGTGAGGCCACACTGCAACGCACAGGAATCGCGCACAAAATCGCGAGCGTTATCGCACGCGATTGTGTGCGCGATTCTTGCGTGTTTCGCGTTCGCGTTTTGCGCACGCGTTTTCGCCTTTTCACGTTATGGACACGCATGCATTAATGCACCGAAAATGGTGAACGCATGCGTTACCATAACCCGAACGGACGCGCAATCACATGCGCATCGGAAATCGCGGGATTTTTTGCGTTCCCGCGATTTCCATTTTAGCGAAAATCGCGGGCGCAAACGCGAGCGCGAAACGCGTGCGCAAACGCGCGAAAAACTCGCTAGTGTGGCCTAGCCCTAACACAAAATGGGATGAAAAGTGAAAATAATACTTAATGTCAGTCCTTAATGTTCTAGGATGAAAGGAAGAAGGTAATTCCGTGTAAGATGGAGTCCAACGTTGTTTCCAGAGTTATTGGCCCTCAAAATAACTCTTATTGGTCCAAGAATAGATGGTAATGGAGAGCTCCCTCTTTGGGTTTCAGAGCCATTTTAAAATCCCTGGAAAGGGTGGAACTAATTACCCACACCCAATCATAGAAAGGGGTGAGGTGAGCTATAGGAGTGTAACACATTCCAGGTGGTCTCCCTGACACACCCACAAGGTGGCTGTTTCTGCAAACTCCCGTATTCCGACAGGGTAACGTGCCATAAAGCACCAACTTACGAATCCGGGTTCAGGGCAACGAGATGAATCCGTAGATCCCAAATTCAATATGGTTACTTCTTATTAACACATAAACCAACCAAAAGTGTGTCTGTCGCGTTCCACACCAAGTAGACATGGGATGTTTAAATTCCAATGAAAGAGCTTTTACCCCTGAGTCCTTTTTTAAAAACAGTTCACATAAATTATGCTCACAGAAAGAGATATGAGTCTTGATGTATGTTTTGCTTTCTAATATGAATATGAACTGGGGATGGAGTCCTTGTAATTAACTCTGTTTAGCACCTGACAGCTGGGACCACAGAATGCCCTTTCATCCTGGCTAACTGTTAGTCTCCACATTAACCAAATACACAACATATCTTGTCCAGACAGACAATAATACATTTAAATATGTCATGTCCACCCCCAACTATAATCCCCCCAACTACTGGCCCCATTATGTAGTGTAGTGTAATCCTTACCTCACATCCCAGCTCCATATGGTTCTCCTGTAGTCCCCCCCAAGTCCCAAAACTGCCCACCAGGAGGAAGCAGCAGAGTCCATATAGGACTCTGCCTCCTACCTGGCCTCCGGGAGAAGTTTGGCATGCGTACTGCAGCCCTTCTCCCCTCCCTCCCTCTCCCTCCCTCTCCGATTCCCTCCCCCTAGCTTAAAATCCTTTAGTTATAAGATTCCCCATGCCTGCCCATCCCCAACCACTATATTTCTATGTTTTGAAAGCTCCCCAAACTTTACTTACCTCTCCTCTTTCCTCCGCCGAAGTGAGCTGCCGGCAGCCGCGTCCGTGATTGGCTGCCGCTAGCCAATCACGACGCGGCTGCCGTCCCGCCCCTCTGCTTGCATTTTTCTCGCAGCAGAGGGCCGGGACGCGGCGGAGGAAAGAGGGGAGGTAAGTAGAGTTTGGGAGCTTTCTTACATAGAAATATAGCGGTTGGGGCTGGGCAGGCATGGGGAATCTTATATCAAAAATAAATTTTAGGGTGGACATACCCTTTAAGACTGGACATCACATACAATAATACAGATCAAAATATAGAAATTGGGGAATCAAATACAATATACAGATTATAATATACATTTCCCCATAGAATATACATGAATCATATGATTGTGACACCAGGGATAAGCTTCTGGGTAAACAGATCATATTACTATATGGTAGCCACCATACCATGGCTGGTTTTATGTTCTAAATACAGGTACCATTTAAGTTAATTTAGAGGTTTACACTGTACTGTGTTCTCTTCCAGGAACATGAGAAATTAGAAAAAGCAAATGCTGCACTGTGCAAGGAAATCCGGATCTACAACAGGAGAGGGAGAACTTGACAAAGATCTAAGGAACACGAGATGACATGTTTACTACTCACTCCAGAAGTCATCGTGGAACTTCTCCAGCAACCAGAGGCTTTCTGGTCTTTAGATATGGTTTCATACCATGTTCCTGGTGTTTTGGCTGAAAAACTGCTAATCCATTTATTTGAAGTACTGAATCCTTTTATTTTACAATTATGCCATTCGCATTCCTACTTCACACAAGTCCACAAAGCAGGGAAACATTTTAAAGACTTGAAGAATAATGCTGTGAACACGAGTGCACTGTAAATGCCAAACCCTGTTTATTTATGCACCAGAATGTATTAAATTCAGTTATATATATATATATATATACAAAGAAATGAAGCGAAGCAGCACTCCTCTATATAACAAGGCTTATATTTATTGCATATCATCACATGCTAATAAACAGATGACGTTTCGGGCATCACAGCGCCCTTTCTCAAGTAACATGTGACTACTCACATACTCACTACTTACGGAAGCCATATTCGGCAGGGTGGGATGTCTGAAGCATAGCATGTTTACTTTGAACCTCACAGTGTAGCAGGATTGCCTGGGTCTATTCTCAGACCTGCAGGATTATCCTATTTGGTTCCCCTGGATGCTGGTGACTGAGTAACAGTTTAAAATATACCTGTGTAAAGATTCTATATCCACTGTATCCACATAACATACAAAACATACACACACATAATTTCCACTGTGCACCAACGGGCACATATATATATATACAAACATAGAAAAGATAATCAATGCACATTCCTAGGCCCCATACATTATCATATTATCTGCACACTGGCATACTTTATAAACAAAGGGGTTTTAGTATACATTACTGTGATCACATGAATGAAAAGCCTTCCAACCACGTCAAGGTAACCCCAGTCTGGAAGGTCCTAACGTCTAACCTTTTCAATTTCTTTTACTTTGCCTTTAATATAAAGCACTGGATGGCCTCTTCCCTCTTTTTAAAAAGCCAAAGTGCTGAGGGGGAAGGGAGAGAGCCTGTTATATGGATCCAGTGTGTTAGAATGAGAAATGCAAAAGTTTGCTAATTGTAATTGAAGTAAAAGAAATTGAAACGGTTAGACGTTAGGACCTTCCAGACTGGGGTTACCTTGACGTGGTTGGAAGCCACCCCCAGGAACCTGCACAACTTTCCCATGCTGCTGCAATCAAACGAAAGGGAATTCTGGGGGAAAAAAGGTAGGGGGAGGGTTGGGGGATGGTGTACTTTAAAATAAACCAAAAAAAAAATGCTTTTTCCTACCCTTTAAAATAACCCTGTTGTAATTAACAGACCTCTAGCTGTAGAGAATTCCAGATACACGGTTCGGACCCACATTGTCTGGAAAAGAAGATCTGGTTCCATGCTTCACTAATCCTAATATAAACAAAAGGACTGTTCCAGGGTGGAATGGTATTTTTATTGGTCGTTTGCAAGAACTAATACCAATAGTGAACCCATTCTTGCCAAGTTACTACACACTTTCCTGACATTTATAAATTCTGTATTGTCAAGGCAGCTATCCAATCAGAGGAGCCACAGGACATTTTTTAACTAATCATAAACAGAGCCTCAAAAGACTATTATAATACAGGCAGAACTGGTACCCTGAACCTGAAAGAGTACCCACACTCTCGGTATAAACTGGGAGCCTCCAAACCAGAAAAATAGATATAGATAGGGCTATGTATGGAGTGCTGATATCCCATTCCGAACCTTTAACAGCTAGTTGCTGGCAGTAAATGGCAGTATAGGCCGAGGCCACACTGAGCAGATGCGTTGCCACACTGATTGCTCCTAGTAATGCTCCATATAATGTTTGGATCGCAGCACCAAAAATGGTGACCGCATGCACTACAATCATCGGATCGCATCACAACACAACTGGCCCCAGCGCACCTAGTGTGGCCAGTCCAATTGTCCAACACCAGCATGCACTTTTTAACAGGCAGACTGCTTTTTAAAAGTGTTAAAGAGCCGCTACCAACTGGTTGCGCAATCCAGTTTTTGCACACTGCTGCTATTTGTGTCTTGAAGCCGTGATGACGGCTCTCCGTACATAGCCCTAATAGTGCCCCTGAACAATATAAAAGATTATATATATATATATATATATATATATATATATACACATAAGGGAATGGAGAGCAACAGTGAAATATATTCTTATAAAAACCTCTCAGCTACATAGTTAAGAGGTTTTTATAAGAATATATACCACTGTTGCACCCCATTCACTTTAAACAACCCTGCCTGCCTACAGAAATGAACCAAAATGATCTGATTACTTTCTCTTTTATGTATAGAAAGAAAGTAAAGGAAACCTGTTAAAGTCCGGTATGTAAAGAGTGTTGAAAACCCAGTATAACTCCTCCTTATCAAACGCTGTCAGTAACAGTGGGTTTTGCACTAAGCAGAGACAGTGCGAGCCTTTCCTATGAATCACAGGAAGATGTGTGCATTCTGCATAGTGAAGCGGTCACCATTACTAACAGTGTTTGATATGAAATAGTTATACCGGGTTCTCAACATTCTTTACATACTGGGCTGTAACAGGTTTTATTCACTTTCTTTCTAACATATAAGGAAAAATAAAGTACACAGATTGTTTTAGTTCCTTTCTGTAGGCAGGCAAGGTGCATAGCAGACTCATGCCAGTCATATGTCAGCGCGAGTAATGGGGTGGGTTGGGGCACATTGAGAAATGAGATTTAACCATTTTGTTTATTTTATAGATTTTTTTAAAATTAAAGATACAAAACTCGCCAAAAAGAGAAACTAAATGAAAAACGTTAATAGGTATATATTTTTATTATATAAGCCCCAATGCATTTTTTTAATACAATAATTCATTTACATAAGTTAATATATGAGGGATAATGCACCCCTTACAGTGTAATATAAGGATATTTTATCACTGAGGAGTTCCCTGACCAGATAAAAGCAAGAGGCCGCAGGATAGGAAACTCTGGGTTGACGTAACATCCATATATTACAATGTTAAGGGGCATATTATTTCTTATAATACAAAAGGCAAATACATTTTTTAATTAAAAAACTGCAGCCCCCATTACCATTAACCAACTTATGCTGCCTCTACACAGTAAAAGACATTAACCCCAACCCAAGCCGCTTTTCAATTTGACAGCTAATGACGAAATCCCCAGTACCTTACCAACCAACCCCATGCTGCCTATACACACTTCAACCAGTTGGAGGCATTAACCCAGAGCCCAGCAGCTTTTCTTATGTAACCGATAAATCACAGATCTCTAGTATGTTTCAAACCATTGAAGTAACTGTTTGAAGTGTGTACAGGCAGCGCGGGGGTATTATAACACATAAAGAGCATGATATGAATGCAATAACCCATGAAAGATGATGGCTATTGTGTTTGTCACAAAGCTGCACCCTGTCTAACCTCTATCATATTCATACAGACACAACAAGCCTTCATCTCCCTGACCCCTGGTATGACTGCACAGGCTCGATCCGATTGGATCATCGGCACAGCGCTACATCACAGGCTACAGACTCATTGCTCTAATGGATGCTGGTTCTAGCCAATAAAGCTTCCGGCATAATTAATATGGTCTCCCTGTGACTGCTGGGAGAACTAAATAAAAAAATTGCAGTCCAAATGCATTTGCTTCCTTGCCTCGATTTACCATAAAAAAAAAAAATTAAAAAAAAAAATGTAAACAGCAGGTGGTGCTATGAACTTGAATAACAGAAATTCCTTTATGCTACTAAGGGGAAGAAATATTACACTACTATAAAATGTTACTATGAAAGGTTTATATTTTGTTGTTTGTTTCTGGTTTATCTGCGTCTATGAATAAGTACGAAGTATTAAAGCGTATTTATACGAAGTATTAAAGCGAAGAACACCAATAAAGAATTTTACATGTATCGGAGCTCTTACAGATTTCACTTTGGGTTACATTTATTATAATAAAACCCTAAAGCTGCGTCCGTGAATCCATGTGTGTCACTGCAATAACCAATTCTTGCCACTAGGTGTCCATTCTATTCCTCAGGCTGCTGCTGCTGCAAAAAAACCTGCCTTTTCCCTCCATGAACGTACCGTGATGTGCAGTGTCAGTGTTCTACCTACAATTAGGCTGTTCCCCTCTATAAATCTTTTTGTGCAAGAGTTTCCTTCAGTGTGCGGCTTAATGTGCTTGCAGCCGCCGCATTGTCTCATCTGCTTCATTGTGCGCATACGCGGAAGTCCTGCTTTATTATGCGCATGCGCTGAAGTAACCAGCGCATTGTCATGGTTACCTTTAAGATGCCAGAGCACCTCAGCCGTAGAGTTTTAGTACTACTACCCCCCCACAGGGGGACTGGCTGTGGGACAGAGGGGGGGCTGGCTGTGGGACGGGGGGAGGGGCGGGGGGGGGGGGGGGGGGTGGGCTGTGGGACAGAGGGGGGATTTTTGCTTAGAGGGGGCACTCTGGGTTTCTAGCGCCTGTTAATGAAACGGGTTTAATGTCTAAATAAAGTGTTAAATGGTGTTCCCAGTAGAGAAAAGGGTTTAAATTGTATTTAAAAACAATTTTTGTCATTCAAGGAAGGCCGGAGTCACAACTCCTACCTCCCGTTTTTACTTGGAGGTCCTGCACTTTGCTGTAAGTGCCATAGCTCATCACTCTTTGTCCCTTCCCTATCATATACGCAGGCGATCATTAAAGATGGATTACACCCGAACTCGAATCCTAGTTTGACCCGAACTTTCATAGTTCGGACTAAACTCGGACTTTTAGAACATCCTGAATTATGAACTAGTTTGGGTTTCCTGAACTCGTGGACATATTTTTGATAATTATCGAAAATTCGATAATTATTGCCTTCGCGTACTGTTCATTAACCCCCGATACTGGGCATTAACCCTCAAATGTACAGTTTCGGCGATAACCCTCCAATGTGGCCTTGAATGTTCCGTTTTGGTAATAACCTCCGAATGCGGCATTTCGGCAATATCCCTCGAATGTTCCGTTTCGCCCATCGAATGTATGTTTAGAAGCATTTTGGGTAAATACCTGTTTAACTGTATATGACATTGAAATTAGGTAAAATATTGCTGCATACAAACATAAATTTAAGACCAATATAAGCCAAACCCTGTACAGTGTATGACATGTAACGTTTCTTGCATTGGAATTAATTCCTCTAAAATTATTTCCTATCTTGACCCTTTGGGAATGGGAATTTTGTTCTTCGAACCCTGGCCAAACGCTGACCTGACATTTCACTAATTCGTTCTTACTGTATGATCATCCTGCCAGTTGGTTTTCCAAATGTCACAAGTAGGTTGGAAGGTAAGAACTTCAGGACCAGTCTAGTTTCCATGTATTCAAATATATTTTTTTATTGTTCCAATTTTAACTAGAAAGAGAACATTTAGGTATAAAAAATTTGTCTTGAAAGACTGTATTTTGGAGCAAATATGTGTGTCTGTGTTGCAGGTTTTAAAACTTGATAATCTTGCTATGGTAATGAAAACGTACCTTTAAATTTCATAGTCCATTTTGACTAAATACATACAGGGAGATTCAATAAAAGTTCTTATCGTTAAAAATGGTGCTAATTTTGCCCCAACCAATCAGTTATTGTTAAACATTTGAAATCTAACATCTGATTGGTTGGGGCAAAATTAGCACCATTTTTAATGATAATAACTTTTATTGAATAACCCTGATATATTGTTATTATTGTGTGTATGGTTGCCATGGAAATAGAATGGTGGGGTTGGTGTTGGAGTGTGTACTTGTGTCTGTGGTGTTAGGGGGTTATGTTTATGTGTTTATGAAATACTAACTTTGTTGATGGTTAAGGTATGGTTGTAATCGAAACTGAAAGGTAGGTTTATTGTGAGGGTGTAGGTGCCTGTGTCTGTGTGGTGTTTGGAGGTATGATTTTGCATTTAACATTATAAAAATACCTTTTTGGATGGTTTATGTAGTTTATGTATGGTTGCTATTGAAATGGAAGGTAGGTTGGGTTGTGGGGGTGACATCTTGTTACTGGTTTGCTCTCTTTTTCCTCTGCTTTCTCCTGCTTGAGCCTCAATCAGTAATGCCTGTGAGTTTTGTGCACACGTATGTACACGGAACTCACAGGCATTACTGTTTGAGGCTCAAGCAGAGGAAATCTCAGCAAACCAGTAACAAGATGCATGGGAGGACTGGCCCAGTAGGCTGAGGGGCTAATGCCCCCCGGGTTGGTCTCCAATGAAAAATTTGGGCTGCCACAGAAGTTATTAGTAAATTATGTGCTTGAAAGGCCCAGCGCACACCTCTAGCTTTAACTAGATTGTTTACCAGTCAGCCCTCCAGTTTATTAATAGTGTTAGTAGGCCCTCCAGTTTTTAAGCCAGTGTCATCAGCCTTTCAGTTCATTAGCCAGTGTTTTCAGTCCTTAAGATGGTTAGCCAGTGTAATTCAGCCCTCCTGTTCATTAGCCAGTGCTTGTCAGCCCTCTAGTTTATTATTCAGTGTTTGCCATCCCTCCAGTTAATTAGCTGGTGTTAGTCAGCCCTCCAGTTCATTAGGAACAAAGGAAAATTTGGTCAAGTAAAACTTGACTTAGAAAGTGTAGCCAGGGGGGAGGACTTAATGATTCAGGTCCTCACTCTAGGTACTTGTAAGGGGGAGGGGGAAGATTTTAGGACAATAATTATTCTACACTTGCAACAATGTAAAATGTGAATAGTGGTCTTAAAAATGGGTATAACGTAAACAAATTGTGTGACCTTAGCAAAGTGGGCCTGGTCAAAAATGTTGCGATCTACTGTGGAAGGGTCACATGGTTGTATTTGCCCCCCAGGCCAAAAGGTCTCAGTCCTCCCCTGACAAGATGTCAACAAGATGTCAGCAACTTTCAAGGCACAAAGGTAGGCTCTGGAGGGGCATAGGTAAAAAAAAATATGGCAACAGTATTTTTAAAGCTGCTGCTTCCAAATCAACATAATTTTACAGTGCACTTATCCTTCAAGTATTACTGCCAGGGAAATGGAAGGGCAGGTCAGAAGGTATGTGTACCTGTGTCAGGTTGAGGGGGGGTTGTGTTTGCGTTTAGGTCAGTAGGTGGGTCTTGAAGGGTATATATTTGCATGTATGACTATAAAACTAACAGGGTTATTCAATAAAAGTTCTTATTGTTTAAAATGGAGCTAATTTTGCCCCAGCCAATCAGATCTTATTTAACATTTTAAAGCTAACATATGATTGTTTGTGGCAAAATTAGCACCATTTTAAACGATAAAAACTTTTATTGAATAACCCTGTAACTTTTTAAAATGCTTGATCAATATTTGTTTCTTGACTATAGTTACCCACCGAAATGGAAGGGTAGTTCAGTTGGTGTGTGTTGGAGGCATACAACTGGACTGTGGGAACTATCCTTAGGCTAAATTACAAATACATTTTGTGGAAGTGCTACAGATCTGGTCAGTCATTTAGGCAAACAAAGAAAAGATAATCAATGCACATTCCTGGGCCAGACAAGACCAGGGCTGCAACCGAGAAATTGCCAACATTAAGGGGAGGGGAGGGGGGGACTACTTTTGCATTAAAAAAATGTAAATGATAAATCTATAAATCTATTTCTATTTTTTTTTAAAAATGCAAATTCATTGCATGGGGGAACCCATACAAAAAAATCTCCAAACACATAAATTGTACAGAATATTCATAAATATATAGAAAAATATATCTGTATTCATCAAATTGTAGACCCATACAGTTTCTGTCAATCTCTTAAGAACCCCTATGCAACCTCTCAGGGACCCCTGGACTTCTGGTGGAGAAACACTGCCATTGACTATTTCCGCCAAATAGAACAGTCAACAGCCAACTTCTTATTGTCACTGTACAGTAAATCTACAGACTCCTTAAGATCTCTGTGCAGTATTTTCAATATATTTCAGGCTTCCTCCTCCAGCGAACTCTATAACAAAGAAAGTGTTACTCTCTGCACAAAGACAGGAAAACAATAAATAGATGGTACAAAATAGAGAAATTGCTTCCAGTTTAGTGGCATTTAGTTGTTTCGTTTTACTTATTTGGATGGGACAAGCCAGGGCATATTCTAATCCTTTCTTTTACCACTATCTACAAACGGTCCCAATATAGAAGTGGGGTCTGACACCCCCCCCCAATATGGCACTACCACTACTTTTATATTTTGTGAAACCAATAAATCGCTTTTTTACTATATACTCTATTAGCCGTAGTGCCATATTGGGGGGACTGGGGATTTACAGGGGGGGGGGGGGTTCTTTTCCCTGTATCTCATTTTCTTATGGGGGTTTTTAGTTTAGATTATGAGCCATTAGTAGAATTAGTATTTTAAAAAAAACTCAGTAAGATACTTCACTCCCTGTTACTCCTTATTAAAAGTCAGTTTCCTACATATATAATCCTATGATAAGCATCACTAAACATAGAAAGGCAGAAGCAATGGGGATGGTTCTTAAAATGTAACTCTGCCTGTGTTACCCAATTATTATGTTTCTGTTTTATACGATACTGGAAGATGTTACTAGTCAGTGTAATCTACCTTGTCTGCTATTTGAAAACTGCTAATGTTCTTTTCTATAGCTCCTGGAGGTGAATTCATGTGTGTGCCTCAGAACGGCTGGAGACATCAGGCAACTTCCATTCTTCAGCAGAACAAATTGGAAATTTGGAGAGTGTGAAACCACTGTTCACTTTCCCACCAAAAGCCAATATATATATGACACAATACCATAAAACAGCACAATAAAACTATAATAAGCCAAGCATAAGTAAAATAGGAGACTAGAGTTGAGGATGTTAAAATGTTGAAGGACAACTAAACTGTAAAAATTAACTTTTAAAGGATATCTCCACCCAAAAAAAAAACTTTTCATATACTGTAGGGCACCCCCAACCACCAGGTTTGTTTGGTAAAAAAGAGTTCTGCTGCTTTTTTTAACAAACGAACATGGCGGTTGGGGGTGGACTAGGGTACACTACACTACAGAAAAAAAACTTTTATAGGTAGGGCACCAGGCAGCAAAGATCCAGAGGTAGGGCTCCCCTACACGTGCCAGCAACCTCTCAGAGGACTAGAAAGCTTCAGGATCCAAATGACTCAATGACAGCTCCTAGACTTCACTTTCTGGAACTTTTAACAGGCACTGCAGGAGAACCATTTGGAGCAGAGATGTAAGATAATGATTTTTCTTAAAACTACACAGTGGGGCCAGTAGTGAGTTAAATATTAGTTTTGGGGGTGGACCTGCACTTTAAAAAATGAAAAAATCCTGGGGGCTGGGAGGTAGTAATGATTATTCTTACCTTCCAATACCATTTTGGTTGCAGGTTAGTCCTCCATTTTCCTGTATTAAATGAAGTGTAACGTTCCTAGTTCAGTAAATTATTGAATCACACTAACTGTTACTTTTTTGCAGACATCATTTTCTTGCACAATAATTCAGTTTGTTCCTCATGAACACGAAACAAACTTTTACTACAATTGTGGGCCCAAGGAAGCTGCAGCAGGAAGCCAGAATCTCGTGGGGGCAGAGACAAAACAAGCACTTCACAGGAGGAGGAAGCCAGCAACTTTTACAGAGTAAAGGCTATGGGAGAGGAATAGGAAAAAAATCACAAGCCACAGCTATCCACTAAGTTTAACTTGTTTTTACAGTGTACATATCCTTTAATGGTTTTGGTATATTTACCATGGAAACGGAAGGGTGGGTCAGTAGGTGTGTGTATACAGTATGTGTTTGTGTGTGGCTGAGGGGTAGGTGTTTTTTAGTTTATAAACATTAAACTAATTTTTTTTGATGATTGTTTAGAATTTGTCTTTTTGATGATAGCAGCCCTTTAAGTGTGGCTGCCATGGAAATGGAAGGGTGGGTCAGTAGGTGTGTGTAT
Source organism: Hymenochirus boettgeri (assembly GCA_019447015.1). NCBI lineage: Eukaryota > Metazoa > Chordata > Amphibia > Anura > Pipidae > Hymenochirus > Hymenochirus boettgeri. The sequence goes on along the minus strand of CM033472.1, from coordinate 45,395,341 downwards.
ATGTGTTTGTGTGTGGTTGGGGGTATACGGGGAGATACAATAGACAGTAGAGGTGCTCAGCCCCGCTTCTTACCCATACACGATCCTGTGATTCGCTAATGATGCGCATGTCACAGTGCCATGCTATTGTATCGTTAGAGCATGCACAGGTAAGTAGCGGGCACTGAGCACTTTCAAGAAAAGAACGTTAGATATTGTGCTAAAGGTTTTTTATTGGATCATAAAAGCTGGGGTATTCCCCCCACAGCCCCCTAATACGAGCTTTGAACCCATGTTACCCTGTATTGCTTCGGGTAATGTGGGTTTTACCCTCATTTTACGGAAAAGGATGGTTATTGTATCTCCCTGTAAGTTTTTTGATTGCTCTAAATTTTTTTGGGATTATATTTGCCCATTAAATCACTGCCACTGTAATGGAAGGGTAGGTCAGTAGGTGTGTGTACCTGTGTCTGTGTGGAAGTTGGGGGAGTTGGGGGTCTAAGTGTTTTTTGTGTTTATGACCATAAAACAATCTGTTTTGATTACATGACCGTGAAACCTCAGATTGTACCCATTATAGCCAATGTGGAAAAAATTCCCAAATATCACTGATAAAGCTGTAACACTTCCGAGGATTCCTTAGCTAGGTAATAGCACACCTCCTATGTGTCACCCAAGTCAGTACCGAATTCGCAAGCTTGAAAACTGTGGGAGGAGATACAGTAAAAGAAAAGCAGAGGAAGAAAAAAATTCATGCCCAATTCATTATATAGTTGCCAAGCTGGAACAAAGACATACAAATATCAAATCCAAACATTTTAATCTGACCAATGATGCCTACCTAGATAACAGTTGATATAGAGTAAGGGACAAAACACTTCTGAAGCCATGTTCTATTTGTCCCAGAAGATATAATAACTACTGATAGAATAATCAAACTAATCTCTCTTAAGGGGAGAGAGTAGCACAGTCTCTGGTGAGATTTGCCTAGAGCCCATGTAGCTTTGGTTGAATATTCCTGCATGTTACTAATATTTAATTACTTAATACTAGTGTTTGGCATTGGTGAACTGTCTTACGCTCACTACTCATAATGTTTCATTTTTACAGAATTATAATAAACAGTTATACTCTCTCTCTTGAATTACTCTTTAACATATCCCTAGACTGAATTATGATGGTTGACCTTAAACATCCTGCTTCTTGTTGTGTCATACCAACGTTGCTACACAAATCCATGATAAATATGCTTGGCACAAAGCAATATGTAAAATTTGTTTTTTAACATTAGGAGCCATTCAGACATTGACTTATTGACTTTGACTTATTATTACAACTTATTAACCAACTAATATTAAATGTAGGTTCTCCTTGTGGCTTCCATTATCATAAACTGCTAATTAGGTGTAATGGATGGGACGTCAGCAGAGCCTATTCTTGTGCCTTACTAGCTCTGGCTACCCAACCCTACCTCCCTTGACTGCCCTGCTCTGCCCACTAAATACCTAGATATTGTGAAGCCAGGCTGGTTGGCGGCATATTATTTCTACCCACACTTAATTGTGAATGTTAAGTTTTGCAATTCTCTGTAGGAACTACAAGATAAGAAAACCTTGCCAGACTGGTTTCATTTTGAATGCAAACAAATACTGATATGTTTATTAAAAGCTACTGGCTAACCTGGAAATTACAACAGTGCCACCAATTACTGGGTTGGCAACACATCTTTATTCACACAGAACACAGACTAAAATAACAACAGGAACAATTCTATAACATACCTGCCTGTGTATTTCCTACAAATGATCCTAAAGCTAGCCATACATGAATGAGTTGTATTCAGTAAAATTATTGACTGCACAGGGATCGATTTTCAATTATTTGGGTTTAAACTTATTCTGATTCTTTATGTTCAATTCTACACTGATTATCCAACTAGTGCACATTCTGGTTCATATGATCGAAACGGAATAAATCTGAACGTTTTTGGAACTCATCAGATATTTGCGCAAACTACAGAGAATGATCGATGACGATTCAATCAGTTCTACAGTCTTTGTCGACCTTTTGACAATACAGTACAATTAATTCAACTGTTTGACTCGAGACCAGATATATGGAACAGGAAAAGGGGGTATCTACAATATATTGTGACTGAGAGACAGATGGTAACCAAGACTGCTACTGATGGTTTTCACATGTTAAATGCAAAATACAGTACAAAAGCCAAAATAAATTATCCCTAATTACTCAGGAATAGAGAATAAGGGCTTGGAACGGTTAAACTAATCATTCAGGAATTGGGGAAATCTGTATCTTTAAATAATTAATAAGTGCCTGCTGTTAAGTTGCTACGGCATCAAAATTACAGTGTTTAAAACTGGCAAAGAATCAGAGCCATTGTACAGCTTTCTTAAATACACCATCAGAAATGTGAGAGGAGACGATATATTTCAGTAACAAGGACTCCCTACAGTTCCACAGTTCCTTTTTATCTGACCCAGATACAGGTTTTATCAGGGATATTAAACCTACAGCCTTCCAGATGTTTAAATTATGCAAAATGCTGGGAGTTGCAGTTTGCAAACATCTGGAAGGCTGCAAATTGGATATCCAGGACCCTGATGTGTGTTGAAGCCAAAAAGCAAGAGCCCTGTCAGTCTATTGGAGAAACAAATCACGAGCCATGAAAAGAGGATGCCCATATTAACCGAGTTGCAGTGATGTACCAGGGATTAGTGCAGGTTAAGGGCAAGGCCACACTAGCGCTATTTTATTTGCGTTTGCGCATGTGATTTTTGCTAAACCACATGCAAACAACATTTTAATCCGGAATCGCATGCAGTTTTATATCTCAAAAGGAGAAATTGCATGTGCAAATGCAACAGAATCGCGATTGCGTGTGCGATTGCGGCGCAGTGTGATCGTGCCCTCAATATGGATTTTACACTGATGTGAAAGTATCAGAAAAAATTTGAAAATCTTCCCAGGTGCTTGGAAAGAAGAGGAACAGCAGCAAGAATAACATCAATTTGTAGGTGCCTAACACCATTTTGAAGGTTAAAAATCACATTTATTTCCTTGTTACCTGGAGATTCATTTGAACTTATTTTCAAACTTTATTTCTCCTTTAATCTGCCCATCCAGTGAATTCTCTGTGCATAAATAAAGCTTCCAAAGAACCGACGTCCTGCAGGAAGGCTCTTAATAGTGTACGTTATGTTCTGTCCCATGACTCAGCTCCTGGGGTGATTCAGTAGCTCAGCAATGATCTGAGCATGCTTGAGCCTTCCAACAGCCAATGACGTGGGAATTCCAAGGAGATAAGTACTCTGGGAGGATCATTGCAGAAGCTGAGATAGCAGCTCACTACTGACCCCACCTGGCATCGCAAAATAAATTTAATCAATTCACGTTTTTAAAGGGGAACTGTGGTCACCAAACAAGTTGAGTTTAAACGAAAGGCCAGTTTCCTACCATTAAAACGAGCCATCAACCACCTCTCTACATGCTCCACAGCCCAAGGTATAAAGAAATGACTGACCAGAAAGTTAATGGGTGGGAGGCTGACGTGTGACATTCCTAAGGCTTCTCCTACACAGTTCCGCCAGCGAGCACAGCCTCAGATACCCTCAGTATGTGAGGGAGACCGGAAGTCCCTCCTCCTCTCTGATGTGTGAAGTCCTGACAGAGTAGGTAAGGGAATCTACAGCCCATCTCTCCCACTATGTAAAAACAGCCTTTTCAGCACCCGCAGGTGGGCGGGGCCTATGCACATGAGTGGGCGGGGCCGCATGGGGCTGTAAGAGAATGGGCTAAGGGGGCCTGCAACTGGATAGACCATGGGGTCCATGAGTGGGAGGGACCAGGGGGGCTGCAAAGGGGAGGAGGAGACACAGAGTAGATTAACTGACATGGTTTCAGAGCAGGAAGCAGGAAGTGCAGGGGACCTGGTGATGCTATCTTTAAAACTATGCAAAATAAACAAAATGAAAATAAATTGCAAAAATTCTCAGGAGAGCAATTCCTATCAATTTACCTAAAGTAATTTTTGGACCACAGTTCCCCTTTAAAAATGAAGAGAATACATAGAATACCTTCGTGTAACATAAATAATGACTTTAAATGGCATGTCCATGCACAAATCTAATTTCACATACAGGTGCAGGACCCCCCCCCCCAAACCCTACTTCCATTTTACTTACCTCTTCCAAACATGCAGCTAAAGAAACTAACATGTTCTGGTCCCATGTACCATCCCCTGCTGCTGTTGTGAGCTGGTTTCAAGCAAGAACAGCAGCAGTGAGGCACTTCCTGGTCGAGGCTATTAGTGATTGGGGGCGTGGTGTCACTGTCGCACCTTTGACTGACAGCCGTGACCAGGAAGCAGAGAGGGGAGAGGCAGCAGAGCTAAAAGGGTCTTGTAAGTTTCTTTTGCTGCATCTTTGGAAGAGGTCTTGCACCTGTATGTAAAATTTATATTTATGGGTGGACATGCCCTTTAAAAAATAAGGATTTTTCCACTGAATCCTTGGAATCCTACACCTTCTTCTTGACCAATGTCCTCTTCCTCCTGTGTTCTATGGCATCACCTGCAAACAAATCTATGATACTCTAATGCTGGCCGCCTCCTGGCCATACACTGTTTAAGATATTAAATCCAGTTAGATGTTTGTTTTGACGGCTGTCTAATCGGCTTTAACATCTTCCTATCCATCAGTTCTTACCTGTGACGTTCCCCCAGCTGGATAACACTTTAAGATCGAGGTTATAAAGTGGATTGGGAAAACCAGTTCAGGGAACCTCACAGGCTACAAGTTACAAGAGTATGGGCACCTTCAGATAAGTAGTGATGTCAGACAGCTGCTGACATCTTTTTGCATCATACTAATGTATACAAAGTTAAGCTGATTCATTTACCTAATACTAGCCAACATTACAATTCCTGGCAAAAAAAGATGACCATGTTTTTGTGTTTTTTTAGCATAAGAAGCTATTCAGCTAAATCTAGGAGCTCATAAAGTATCCGGGGAATGTGCTCCATAGATATCTATCTCCTAGAGACTACAGACTGATTTGACTTATGTTAAATGTGTTTTCATTTATTTCTGTTTTTAACTATAATGGAATCCTTGACAGAGAGCCGATGGTTATTCTGCATGACTTGGTGTAGACAAAGGATTTTTTTTAGTTATTCAGGTTGTTGATGACCCTGGGTATCCTTCCCTTTATTCCTAAAACCCACCCTATTTTCCACCCTTTACCACCTTCTTCCTCTATTCTATGTGTTCTTTGTCCATGAGCTCTCTTAATCTCTACTAATCCCTGTGTTTAATCTCAGCACATACTTTCCCGGCATTGTAATTCCATTTTGTTACCAGCCCATAACTGGTTAGCTAATGGAAAATATCATCCAATACACTTGTTCCACACCCTGTGCCATGACATGGAATTTCCATACTACAACTCCCTAGTTTCCTAGACTCCTTGTCAATGTATAATTTATTAAAAGAAGAATAAATTAGGTTTCAATATCTTCATCAGTTATGTCCTGATATCCTATAACATACTCTGCATCTATGGTCAATGCTTTCAAGAAGAATAAAATAAAGTATTTATTACTTCTAATGAAGATATTCCGAAGAAAAGCCTTTCCCTGGATTCATAGTGCAGAACTGCTAATTTAAAACTACACTAGAACATTATCTGCAGTCACTGGTAGAAAAGCAAAGTAGATTACTGGACAACTTTACCCTTACCCCCTGGTAAGGTGTATCTATAGTTAGGAATTACATAATTAGAAATATAAAATAGATAGTATTGGCAGTTGAATAAAAACATATACTCTGCAATACCAACATTTCCTTCCTAAGGCTGGGTACACACGCATGGATTATTTGTCCCGAGCAAGTGTTCGGCCGGGACAAATGTCCGTTGGTCGTGGCAAATTCGTCCGTGGTCGAAAGTGTGAACGATCAATCGCGCGGTCCCATATGGTCCCATATGGGACCGCGCGATTGATCAGAATTTACCGACATGTCCGATCTGGACAAATGAACGATCAAGGTAGGTCTCAGCCGGCCGCCCCACATCAGCAGATATTTTTCGCCCAACCAACCGAAAGTGCTGTGAATTGGTTGGTCGCCCGAAAATATCTGCTGGTGTGTACCCAGCCTAAGGCTGAGGCCACACTACAACGCACCAAATTGCGCACGTAATCGCGAGTGTTATTGCCTGTTTTTCCGCTTTTGAGCACACGTTTTTGTAATTTAACATTATAAAATGCGTGCATTTGCGTAAAAAAATGGTGTACGCAAAACGCATGCGCAATCGGGAAAATCCCTGGATTAATTCTACTTTACAGTAATCTGCAGCATTCTTTGTTTTCAGTTATTCTTTTCTTTTATTCAGCTTTCTTTTGAAACTATCCAATGAACCTGCAATCACCACATCCAATGGAAGACAGTTCCCTAATTTTACCGTTCCCACAGTGAAAACACCCTTTCCGAACATGAAGACTAAACTTCTTTTCTTCAAGTCTTAAGGGATGTCCGCGTGTCCTCTGCCATGTTCTATTGGGGAACAATGCCCCAGACAGTTTATTGTATGGGCAGTTAATGTATTTACACACAGTCCCGCAACACACAATGTGTATGCACGGCGATAATCGCGCTGTGTATGGGCACTTTGTCATCCGGAACGGCCGTTCGGTCAGGGCTCATTGCCCAATTTGCCTAATGGATCTTCAACAAGCCCCGACAGAATGGCGTTTTGGACGACAAAGTGCCCATACACAGCACGATTATTAGCTGCATGTTTGTACACATGAACAAAGTGTTGGTCCTGACTGACCATTCGCCATTCACCTAGGGTCGCCACCTTTCCCTTTAAGACATATAACATCTACACAACAAAAGTCTGGTTAGCATTTACTTTAGAAGCATGATGCTGGCTGCATTGATTTCAGTAAAGCCATATAGCATGCATTTAAAGGATAAGTGCACTGTAAAATCAAGTTATGTTTATTTGGAAGCTGTAGCTTTAAAAATACCGTTGTCATATTTTTTTTACCTATACCCCTCCAGAGCCTAGCTTTGTGCCGTGAAAGTTGCTAACATCTTGTTACTGGTTTGCTGAATTTTAAGCTCCACCCCTCTGAGATTTCCTCTGCTTTCTCCTGCTTGAGCCTCAAACGGTAATGCCTGTGAGTTCCGTGCACTCTCCTGCTTGAGCCTCAAACAGTAATGCCTGTGAGTCCCCCTGTGAGTCCCGTGCACGTGCGTGTGCACAGAACTCACAGGCATTATCATTTGAGGCTCAAGCAGGAGAAAGCAGAGGAAATCTCAGAGGGGCGGAGCTTAACATTCAGCAAACCAGTAACAAGATGTCAGCAACTTCCAAATGCAAACCATTTGGAATGGTACTTGGCACCGCAGCATGTAGATTTTATACGCGTTTGGGTCTTAAAAGCAAAGGTAGCAACCCTAGCCGGGACAAATCACCATTGATCGCCACATGCGGTTCAGGCCCAGCGATTGTAGAAATCAGGAAATCATGATGTGATACAATCAGGATTGTTGCGTGTGTGAGCCCTTTTAATCAGATGATTTCTCCCAAACCTGTTAGTTAGCAATTAGAATCCATATACTATATTTTATCTTGTATTCCTCTTTGATTATAGAAATTAAAGCAGACTATAAAAAGCATTGCAAAGAATCAGTAAACAGAGCAGTGTCGAACTGGGGTGTTGGGTCCCACCAGGAAGTCAGAAATAAGGGGCCCACAAGGATGAGTTTAGTGGCACATCTAACATTTTATATAAGGGATAATGTGCCCCTTACTGTGTAATATATAAGGATATTACGCCACCGAGGAGTTCTCTGACCATATAGAAGCACAAGGCCTTAGGCCGAGTGCTTTTATACAGGACAGGGAACTCTGAGGCGGCGTAATGTCCTTATATTATAATGTGAATGGGCGCATTATTTCCACCTTAAATCCCCCAAGCTACCTTCTGTAACTTGAACCCAGTAGAAAGGAACATCCCAGCCCAGCATCTATGCGGTTAAACAAATATTTGTGGAAGAGGAGAGAGACATTGGTTATGAAGTGACAGGAAGCAGCTCCAGCAGGTTCTGTTAGGGAAGTTAAACATGGCAAAAAATGCCGAGTCATTGTCCAGGCATGAACACTGGAATGGGCGGAGCAGTGGGATATAAGAAATATAAGAAATGAATACCACTGCAGCTCCCATTATAAAATATCACACTTATGTATTATATCTCTATTATCACTTTTACATATCATTTACATATCTGTCTGGTTCGTACACACACGTGATTGCGGGTGACGAATGATTGGTTTCGGCAGATAATCGGCCCGTGTATGGGCATTTTATCAGCCGTAACTGACGCTTGTTCGGAGATCCACCCGGCAGATTGGACAACGGTCTCCGAATGAACGGCCGATAAAGTGCCCATACACTGGCTGATTATGGGGCGAAACGACCGTTCGTACAAATCGTGCATCGCGGGTCGACAGTCGCTATCGCACGTGTGTACGAATCTTTACTCCTACTGACTCCTATTGTTTATTCAAATGCATTTCTTACTGTCACTTTAGCTCTGTATTTAAATTGTATCTGTTTTCTCAATTTTCTTGGGTAAATAGGCTGTTGGCCCACTGGGAAATTCCCCTGTAACCCTGTGGCCCAGTCCGACAGTATTCTCTCTCCCTAATTTGCCCCTTCTCCCTAGATCCTATCCTGTACTCTCCTTACTCATTTTTACATTTACACATGGGAGGGTTTACAGAACTTTATGCTGTCAGATCAGTGGGCAGTCCAGAGTGAAGCAGGAAGTGTGGAGAGGAAGGTGAGTCCTATACTAGTTACATTTCCCTGTGGGCCCCCCAAAGCAATAACCACCATGGCCACAGGCAGTGAGAATCAGAATAGCCCTGGATGTATGTGCAATACAATTCCCTTTTGTCAGGATTGATGCAGCTGCAATGACAAATCAATCTGTAAACTGAGGCCTCCATATCAATGGTTCATCTTGGTTGAAGAATTGGGAGATCATTTGCAGACAGAGCTAAGGGTGCCGATCACAATTTCAATTCCCAGCAAAAATGTCAAGGCAACAAATCACTGTACACGGTAACTGTGTCTTGTACAAAGCTGGGTAGGGATGTGCGGTAGTTTACAGGAATGCTTGTATAGAGTTTTGTGTGAATGAGCTTGTCCATGCTCTAATGATGTCATAAAATGGCATATCCATGATCACATAAATGGATGAAACACACCCAGATCACACCCTTCTAAATAATCAGGCATAATAGTTGGCATAATCAGGGCCACTAAGGGCTAGTCCACACTACTGCACTTTTAAGCGAGATCCAAACATGGTTTAAAAAGCACACGGAAGTGTTGACCTATGGAAGTGGCCACATCACCTTTCCATTTTGGAGCGCATGCGATCACTATTTTTGGTGTAATTCGCATGCGCGCCAATAAGGGCAAATTGTAATATATATGTAGAAAGTGGCAATTAGAGCTAGACCACATCAGAGTGATTTCACATGCGATCCGATCTTGTGAAAAAGTGCTAGGGGTGTATGGGCTGCGATCCAGTGATTGGAGACATGTGCGCCTACTGTGGCCTTGGCATCAGATAAAAAAGTTTGTGGCTGTTAATATTGCCTGAATTAGACCGGGGAACTGGAGGGCTGACCTAACATTGTCTGCTGAACTGGAAGGCTGAAGAGATCATCAGACCTTGTTAAGTCAGCCCTCCTGTTCACCAGTCACTGTCAAGTCAAAACTGTCTGGTGAACTGGAGGTCTGACCTAACAGTGGCTGGTGAACAGGAGGGATGCCCTTACAGTGTCTGCTTAACTGGAGGGCTGGCCTAACAGTGTCTGCTGAACTGGTGGGGTTGACCTAACTGTGTCTGCTAAACTGTAGGGCTGGCTTAACAGTGTCTCCTGAACTGGAGGCCTGGAGGGTTCATCGGCCAATGTTGGGCCAACCCTCCAGTTCTCCAGCCATTGTTAGTTAGCCCTCCACTCCCACCTTCACAAGCCACATACACCTTCACACGTCACATTCTGAAGATAAAGGGGGCAGCTTTAAAAAGTTTGGTTCAGTTGCCAAAAGATCTTGAAGCACCCATGTGTACACTATAACTCCCAGCATACACTGCAGCCAAGGAATTCTGGGAGTTGTCGTTTTCAAACATCTGAAGTGCCACAAGGTTGACATTCCTTTTCTAAATAATGGATAGTTTTGTATTTCTAAACTATAAGCCTAAATAAAGTGAAAATATTCCCTAATCTTTGCTTACAGCATCTTATCTCCTAAACACTTTTTAACGATAATGTAAAAATCCCTGCTAAATAAGAATATTACATCGCAATGTCTTTGGACTGTATTGAGATTTTAATTTTATTATTAAAATATTCTTGTGTTGTTTTCTTTTTCAGATATTCTTCATTTTAAAATGCCTATAAAGCCATTTACGGTTCCACTGCCAGAAACCCGCTTTTTTCATACCAGCAAGGACATATATAAATTTAAGTTCCACTATGGTAAAAATTTTAAGTAAGCAAAGAGAAGTTACATTATTTAATAGATATGTTCACTGGGAAATGAGTTTTTTTTAATTTGCTAATTTCTGGAAACTTTACCGTATATACTCGAGTATAAACCGACCCGAGTATAAACCGAGGTACCTATATTTACAATAAAAATCTAGTAAAATTGATTGACTCGAGTATAAACCGAGGGTAGGAAATATGACCACAAATTCAAATCTGTAATTAGCAAAAATGATTCCATGGCATTTCAGATGTGTGCCACCCAGCCACCCCCCTTTCCTCCCACCCACCTACTGCATAAAGTAAGTAGACTTAAAAGTCCACCCTAAACATAAGATTATATCCTCCCTACTAGAGGGCTGATACCATAATTATAGTAATACATTTTAATAATTAAATAGAGTGCCACCCACACCACCCCCCTTCCCCCATCCCCCCCACCTACCTACCCACCCACAAACCCATTGCATTACCGGTAGGTAATGGTAGACTTAATAGCCCACCAACAGAAAAGAAACCCTCCTTACTAGAGGGTTGAAGATGTACTGTAGGTAAAGGCTGACTGGGAGACTGTTCTGTTCCATCCTGGGAGACGGTCCTGTTCCATCCTTAATGCCGCTCTGATGTACCGGTAAGCGTGCGTAACTTGCGTGCGTAACATGCGTGCGTAACTTGAGTGTCCAACGTGCCTGCGCCTCTGCTGTCTCCGTTGCTTCAGACTGCTCCGGTCTCTACTCCTACACGCTCCTGGTCTCCTCTTTGTAAATACATGTCTCCTTGCTGGAAATTGCGGTGCAGTGTCGGCAGATGTGAGGTAAAACTTTGCCGGTGTATTTTTTAAACAGATTTTCGGGTCTATTTTGTGTATGACCCGAGTATAAACCGAGGACAGATTTTTAAGGTCTTTTTTAGACCTAAAAATCTCGGTTTATACTCGAGTATATACGGTAATTCTTCCCAACTATCACTGGGCCTTTTTTGTTTATCTGTTTTCTATTTCTATTTCTTTAGATATCCAGTCTAAAACATCTTACATTTTCAAGCCATGTCATGGTTTGATAAAGGCCCCAAGCACAGGGCCGAAACGTGCCACGTTTTGTGTTGAATACATTTTATTGAAATTCCTAGGAGTGCTCCTATATCTCTTTTTATATGTCTCTTTATATATATATATATAATATATATATATATTATATGTATATGTATATATATATATTATATATATAATATATATATTATATATATAAAAGGGATAATACGCTACCTACAGTGTAATATAAGGATATTATGCCACCGAGGAGTTTCATGACCATATAGAAGCATGAGGCCACAGGCCGAGTTCTTTTATACAGGGCATGGAACTCCGAAGTGAAGTTAATCAATATGTTACACTGTAAGTAGCGTATTATTTCTTATAATACATAAGGCCAAAAAAAAGGACCGAACATCGTCTGTCAACAATAAACAGGGCTTCCTATATAAATTACTAATACAGGGAGGGGAAGACAGGGGGAGGGGCAGTGGAATAAGGAAAGTCACATCACTGAGTGACTGTAATATAGATTCTCGCCACTGCACCTCCCCATTGAAAATGCCTAGCCTAATGTATTATATAAGAAATAATGCGCCCCTTTATAGGGATATAGGGATATTATACTGTAAGGGGTGCATTATCCATTATATTTTACATACTATAATAATGTTTTTGCATGCACAAAACATAGAAGCATGATTGAGACAGCACGCTATCTGCTGGTGAGGATATGCTGGAAAAGTGCCGACAGGTAAGTAACTCCTGAACCCTGGGGTTCTATTATTCACAGGGAGGTGGGAATAAGCCATCTGACCTCCCTGTGAATCATAGATGAAAACGCACTGTACATGATTTAATCACTTTAGTGTTCATTTTACTTTACACTGATGCTGTTTTTTACATTTCTGCTTTCATGTTTTTAAATCCTTGTATCAGAAATGTATTGGTTTGCCAGCTTGGATGTATGCAAAATATTATCTACTTCTTTGTTTAGATTGGAGAATATTGAAAACAGAGATTACATTTCAAAAGAAATAGAGGTGAGTGTTTATAGTAGAGGCATGAAGCAAACGAAAGATAAATGTCAATGAAGAGGGTCACGCAAAGCTTTAGATGAAGTAAAGCAAGGATGCAAATGTCAAGATCAGGCTGCCTAAGATGTGTACAAGAGAACTTATGTTGGAACCAAATCCCAGTGAGACGCATCCCAAAATTAGTCCTATCAGACATTTCACATTCCAACTTAAACATACACCAGACACAATGGACAATGGCCCTTGGTTGTCTGATTCTGGCAAATGTTATGTCTCTTCTTTTGTTGGTGACCCTCTGGTTAGCCAATGACCAAATAACAGCTAAAACTTTTCAAAAAAGAAAAAAATATAAACATGAAGAGGAAAAATCGTTTGCAGCCCCATACAAATAAAAGTCTGCCTTATTTCTGATTGTTAATAACAAGATTATGTAGGTGAAACATTGTATCACTGTTTTCCAGGATTCAGTGAGAGCTGTCATGGAAAATCAAGAGAATTTGCATCCATTTTCTACACTCCATTTTGTCATATTTCCATGTATCCTTTCTGATGATAGTTTTACACTAATGGACCTTTCTGCTGCTGTTCATTTGACTCAACCAATCAGATGTTACCTTTTTACTGGTCAACTACAGTATAAAAAACTTTAATAACATCTTATTGGTTGCTGAAGATTAAAGGATAAGTACACTCAAAAAACAAATTAAGTTTAAATGGAAGCTGTATCCCAAACTAACCTTTCCGCCCCTTTTTTTAGGTCCCTTCAGAGCCTACCTGTGCCCCAGTAAAGTGCTGGCCATCTTGGATAATGTCTTCAGTCAGGTAAGCTCCGCAACCTGAGACTTGCTGGACCTCGTTGCAGACTTGCGTCCAAAAATCGTGCGCGCGAGTGACGTGTCATGCCCGCATAACATCATAACGCCGCGCACGCTTGGAACAGCAAGTCTCGGGGGGGCTGAGCTTACCTGACTGACAGCACTTTACTGGGGCACGGGTAGGCTCTGGTTAGTTAGGGATACAGCTCTCATTTAAACTTAATTTGTTTTTTGGTGTATTTTGCACATAGAATCATTGCAGACTGAAATTTACTACCACAACTAATTGCCTGAAACCCCTATTTTGTTGATGATGATAACTAGGACTAGGACTAGGAGGATTGATTAGCCCTAACTATGGGCCCAGTTAGTGACATAACTATAGGGCCTGCAATGGAAGGGAGAGTGGAAAAAGAGGGCATTCCCAAAGGCTCTGGGATCAGCTGTTTCATGTGTACTGTTTAAAAACAGCTGATCACAAAGCCTCAGGAGAGGAGGGGTCTGTGTCAGGTGCCCAGCCTCCAATCTTGCATTTATGCACATGGCACCAATTTATAGAATGAAAATAAATCTTCCTAGACTAACTCAACAATGATTTCTATTTCTGTAAGAAATGAAGGGGCGTATTGATAAAACTGCAGGAATTATGAATTGTGTAATGGAATATCACACTGAATAATGGATGTTATTCCATCTGTATATATAGCAGCCCAAATAAACACTGTCCATTACTTGTCTACAATATTGTGCCATTCTAAATATAAATGCTTAACTTGTGTTTCTGTCTTCATTGCCTCTTATTTCCAGAATTATAACATTATTATAACATCAAATACCTAAAAAAAAACATGCTAATATAGACTTGGCGACAGTAAATTCAATATTTTCAAATAGTAGCTTGTGACAATGCACTGAAAGGGTAGGAAATTGTATCAAAGAGCAACTGTACTGCCCAAACCCCCCTACCTCCCTCATTAGTACCCAGGATGGGAAACTAAACTGCTTGGGTTTGCGTTAAATCAATCATACCATGGCTTCAAAGTCTGGATCCCAATGCTAGTTTCCCCAGCCCCTCTTTTGGACTGATCAAAAGAAGGCATGCTCTATGCTGAGCTAGTCTTCTGACTGACTGAGAGCGCAAATCTTCAAGGGGGCAGGGCTAAACCAGCACTGTGATTTGGAAATTAAAGTTATGATGTGCGGGATTTAGTGGAAACCAAGGGGTGAAGACTCAAAGTTTTAGGTACTGTTAGTGGAAGGGGTTGATTTTTGAGAGGCAGATTTATTATAGTTCTCCTTTTAAATATTAAAACACCAATGTGCACACAGCAATCCTTGTTTCTAAAGTCTTTATGGTATTTTTGGGCTGTAAAATTATTTTGAAGAGTTTTAGAATAAAAAACATTGGGCCATATTTATAAACGCTTTAGTTTATCAGTAAATTAAGACAATGGACTAACATAAAATTACAGAACGTTCATTTTAAATTAACTATAACGGCTGTACATTTACCGTCATAGAATATCATGTGGTAGTAAACTACCGCATGGTATTTTATGGGGATTGTCAAAGTACGACCGTGGTCATACATTTATAGATCGCGGTCATTTTAATGATTATTAAACTGTTTGTTAAAGATGCAGTATCGCTTAATAAATATGGCCCATAGTAATATAGTAATTGAGGTTGAATAAAGTCATACGTCCATCTAGTCCAGCTTTTATACCCTGCTCTTTAAGCCTACCTAAAGGTCTAGGTCCCACTAAGCGTGTTTCTATCCACTTGCATTTGATGTTTTATTTTAAATCATTCATACCATTTGCATGCATGCACGACTTTTGGTCCGTTTGTGTCCATTTCTGTCCATTTTGTGATTCAAGTCTACGGGAATGCAGAAAAAAATGCAGACAAACGGACATACAGGCACTACTAATGTGTTTTTCTACACAGTAGTAGTTAGAAAACGCAAACGCGGACAAGTGGATACAGAAGCAGACACAAAATCGCACTGCCTTTTTTTAAGTGGGACCTAGCCCTAACAGTTGATCCAGAGGAAGGCAAAAAAAAAAAAGAAACAGCTAACAAAAAAAAAAGGAGGTAAGTTAATCCCTTCCTGACTCCAAATTGCAATTGGAAAGTATCCCTGGATCAAGCGAAACTACGGCATATGTATTAATACCAGTAATTCTCAATATATTTTGGTTTTTGACACTTAGCCAGCTCACTTTTAAAGAGCATGACCACCCCCAAAACTATAATCCCCCCAGTAATGGCCCCATCATGTAGTGTAATAAAATCCTTACCTCACATCCCAGCTCCATATGGTTCTCGTGTAGTCCCCCCCCAAAGTCCCCAAAACTGCCAACCAGGAGGATAACAGAGTCCATATAGAGTCCATATATTCCCTCCCCCTAGCATAAAACCCTTTCCATATAACATTCCCCCTGTCCCCCCAGCACCAACCACTATATTTTTATTATTAGAAAGTGCCCCAAACATTACTTACCTTCCCTCTTTCCTCCGTCGCACTGAACTCCCGGCAGCCGCGTCCGTGATTGGCTGCCGCTCAGACAATCACAGACGCGACTGCCGGTCACGCCCCTCTGCTTGCATTTTCTCACAAGCAGAGGGCCTTGCAGTGCGGCGGAGGAAAGAGGGAAGGTAAGTAAAGTTTGGGGCACTTTCTAATAATAAAAATAGAGCGGTTCGGGCTGGGGGGACTGGGGGAATGTTATATAAAAAAAATTTTTCAAGGCTAGACATACCCTTTACAGCTATTCAATGAACTTGCCATTACCACCTCGACCTGAAGACAATTCAGTTTCACCGTTCTCACTGTAAAGAAACCTTTCCCAACCTGAGGATGAAATTTATTTTCTTCTAATCTTAAAGGATGTCCACGAGTCCTTTGATATGACCTATTAGTGAACAATGCACTAAAGAGTTTATTGTATGGCCCATTAGTATATTTATATAAAATGATCATATTGCTGCGCAATCTTCTATTCTCCAATGTAAGTCCATACAAATTGGTTTGGGCCTAGGCACTCCTAAAGGCAACTTGCCACTGTATTTGTAGGTGCAGCCTCTGTTAGTCCTCTACCTCTGGGCTTTATAGCACAAGCAAAAAGGTAATTGAAATCACGCAAACAACGTTTCAGGGATTGCTATGTCCCCTTCTTCAGGTGTGATGAAGGGGACATAGCGTTCCCCGTCATTGTGTGATTTAAAGGGCATGTCCACCCCCAAAACTATAATCCCCCCAACTACTGGCCCCACCATGTAGTGTAGTTTAATCCTTACCTCACATCCCAGCTCCATAGGTTATTTCTCACGGTAAAACCCCCCCCCAAAGTCCCAAAACTGACCACAAAGGATAGCAGGGCTCTGCCTGCTACTTGCCTCCGGTAGATATTTGCCATGCGCACTGCAGCCCTTCTCCCCCTCCCTCCCCCTCCCTCTCCCTCCCTCTCCCTCCCTTTCTACTATCCCTCCCCCTAGCGCAAAACCCCTTAATATGCTGCTCCCCCATGTCCCCCAGCCCCAACCGCATATTTTTTTTTTTAAAAGCTCCCCAAACTCTTACTTACCTCTCCGCTTTCCTCCGCTGCACTGAATGACCGGCAGCCGCGTCTGTGATTGGCTGCCGCTCAGCCAATCGCAGACGCGACTGCCGGTCCCCCCCTCTGCTTGCATTCTCGCAAGCAGAGGGCCGGCAGTGCGGCGGAGGAACGAGGGGGTAATTAAGAGTTTGGGGGGCTTTCTGAAAAAAATATTTATGCGGTGGGGCTGGGGACATGGGAGCAGCAATTAAAAATCATTTTTGGGGTGGACATACCCTTTAAATAAGCAGAGTATTCTGAGGAATAGTATGGCGCTTCTATTACCTTTTTGCTTATTCTTCCAATGTAAACAGCCCTAACTTGTCTAATCTGCCTGCATATTGAAGCCCCTCCATTCCCCTTATTATTTTAGTTCCTTTCTCTGAACTGCTTCGATTTCCACGATGTCCCTTTTGTATATGGGATTCCAGAACTGCACCGCATATTCCAAATGAGGCCTTACCAGTGCCTTGTAAGGAGGGAGAATAATATTGTTCTTCTTTATAATCTATCCCCCTCTTTATACAAGACAATATCTAGCCGTTGCTGTTTGGCACTGATTGCTACAGCCAGGTCTGACCCCAAATCTTTTCCTATAAAGATTCACTTAACACTGAGTTATATATGGTGTAAGTGGCCTAAGAATTGTTAAACCCCAAATGCATCACCTTACATTCATCAACATTAAATCTCATCTGCCACCCTGCTGCCCATTTTGACAATCTATCTTCAGGGCCGCCTCACTAATGATGCAGGGTGCAGCACAATGCAGAGCGGCACCCTGTAGGGAAGGCAGGAGAAGAAAAAAATTATTTTTTTTTTACTGGAGGCCGGCGTCCGCCCTACTGCCTAATCTGTCTGAGGGTGTGGGGGTGTGTGGGGGGGTGTTGCTACCGGTGTTATACATAATGTTTACCCTGCATTCTGCATCAATTCCCAACCCGATCTGTCCATCCGTTCTGTCCCCGGTACCAGAACAGAACCGGGTTCTTTCGCTTCCTGGATCTTCTCCAACATGGGTGCGTGCGCTGCGTCGACGTACATTGTGATGTCAGTGCTGAAAGAGCGCTAGTTCAGCCTGTGCAGGACCAGGACAGCCTGATTCCCTTGCCTTGCGGCCTTGTGGACTCGGAGTGTCCTAGTTAACTGGGAAAGGCAGTGTCAGAAGTCAATGTCAGTATTAACTAATTAAGGCAAGGCAACCACTGTATAATAAGTTATAAACACTGTATAATAAGTTATAACCACTGTGTCTGTGGACTGTAACTGCTGCTGGGCACTTTATATTATATCTGTTGGGCTGGGCTTGAGCATATTATATTAATAAATAATTAATTATAATTAATAATAATTTACATGATATGTAAATACAGTGATAAAGTTAAATCAACGTGTATAAATCCCCCCCCCCACTTCTGGACAAGCCACATTCCACTTTCGGACAAAGCACCACCCACTTTCAATTGTAAAACCACATCCCTTCCGGTTATGGGGTTGGTGGGGGATATGTTCAGCATTTGGAATTTTGTTTCAGGTGCAAAAAAGTCTAGAGAGGGCCCTGTCTATCTTGGTCTGCTTGCAGCAATTGCACATCATTTAAAATTTCCAAAGCTCTGCATAGTTTAATGTCATCTGCAAACACAGATACCTTGCTCTCAATGCCCAGTACAGAACCCTGATGCACTCTACTTATAGCTCAATTGACCACTACTCTCTGTACGCGATCCAACAACCAATTCTCTAACCATGTACAAAAAATGTTTCTTGCCCAAAAGTTTATAAATTAGTCACTAATGTGGCACATTATCAAAAGCTTTCGAAAAATCAGTTATTTTACTACCTTAACTGGTAATACCAAGATAAGAGTAAATGGGACAGTGCTTCCCGTCTGAAGTTCAAACATGGGCAAAAATACCTTGTCCCATTCCCATATGTCTTTACAATTTATATAGAGTCAAAATCTCTAATGCCTGGTAAGTGTTTTTCCAATTGATATACTGTGATATACTTATTGTCCTGTATTAAAGGACATGTGACGATATAAGAGAGGGATAAAAAAGGGCAACTCTCCCAAATAGTATCAAAAAGAATCAATCATCTGTGTTTTAACTCATATATACTGAAAAAAAGGTTATTTTATATTGACCTTTACTGGAAACTATAATTATTCCTTTCTATCGCTCTATTGTTTTTTTTGTTGATCTGTCCCCTATTTCTTTAGATATCCAATCTAAAATATCTTACATTTCAGCTGTCAATCAAGTGCCTTGCTCTCATAAACTATACTTCTGTGAGTAGTTTTGCTGTAGCTGGAATGGTGACAGAGATTTGACAGATGGAATGCTGGATGCTGTGTGCAGGTTTGACAGTTTGTAGGAAAAATGCTGCAAGTGCTGGATTGAAGGCATGCAGCAACACACACACCTCAGAATAAGTGCTTCTTACACATATTTGTTTACAGATTAAGATGGAAAAGTATTTTTTTCAGTATTGTGTCCCTTTAAAGACACACAAACATGTTATAAACACTGAATCTCCTGATACCCCTATTTACCAGTATATTATAGGTAACTAGCTACATATCATATAATGTTCAGTACATAATCTGAGAACCAGTATGTATTCATGTAACGTTACCAGACCAAAGACAATGTACAAAGCAGGTATTCAGGGGATAGACATTTAAAGGACATCTAACTGGAAAAAAATATTTTAAATTTTCCATTACTGGAAACAATATTTCTTCCCACCACCACTGTACAATTTCTTTTATTGATCTGTCTACTATTTCTTTAGATATCCAATCCGAACATCTCAAATTTTAGCTGTCATTCAGTTTCATAGCTATTTCAAAAAAAAAAATAATTTTTTTTTCTTATCCCAGCCTGAGGTTGCTGATGTTGTTCTTCAGAATGCGAAGGTCCGACCCCCTACCTCCCTTGACTGGACTGTTTGAGATTTGTGCCCTGCTCTGGTTCCTGCTCTGCCCACTAAATACCTAGATATGTGAAGCCAGCTGGTTGGCGGCATATTATTTCTACCCCAACCCACCTACTTGTGAATGTTTTTTGTTGCAATTCTATTCTCTGTAGGAACTACAAAGATAAGAAAACCTTGCCAGACGGTTTCATTTTGAATTGCAAACAAATACTATGATTGTTTATTAAAAGCTACTGGCTAACCTGGAATTACAACAGTGCCACACCAATTAACTGGGTTGGCAACACATCTTTATTCACACACGAACACACCGACTAAAATACAACAGAAACAATTCTATACATACCTGCCTGGTATTTTTCCTCAAATGATCCTAAAGCTAGCCATACATGAATGAGTTGTATTCAGTAAAATTATTGACCTGCACAGGGATCGATTTTCAATTATTTTGGGTTTAAAAAACTTATTCTGATTCTTTATGTTATTTTCAATCAATCTACACCTGATTATTCCAACTAGTGCACACATTCTGTTCATATGATCGAAACGAATAAATCTGAACGTTTTTGGAACTCATCAGATATTTGCGCAAACTACAGAAGAAATGATCGATGACGATTCAATCAGTTCTTCATGTCTTTGGTCGACCTTTTGACAATACAGTACAATTAATTCACCTGTTTGACATCGAGACAGATATATGGAACAGGAAAAGGGGTATCTACAATATATTGTGACTGAGAACAGATGGTAACCAAGACTGCTACTGATGGTTTTTCACACATGTTAATTGCAAAATACAGTACAAAGCCAAAAAAAATTAATCCCTAATTATACTCAGGAATAGAGAATAAGGGCTTGGAACGGTTAACTAATCATTCAGGAATGGGGAAATCTGTATCTTTAATAATTAATAAGTGCCTGCTGTTAAGTTCTACGGCATCAAAACATAAATACAATTAAGTGTTTAAAACTGGCAAAGAATCAATGCCATTGTACAGCCTTTCTTAAATACAACACCACAAAATGTGAGAGGAGACGATATTTCAGTAACAAGGACTCCCTACAGTTCCACAAGTTCCTTTTTATCTTGACCCAGATACAGGTTTTATAATCAGGATATTAAACCCACAGACCGCCTTCCAATGTTTAAATTATGCAAAATGCGGGAGTTGCAGTTTGCAAACATCTGGAAGGCTGGCAATTGGATATCCAGGACCCTGATGTGTGTTGAAGCCAAAAAGCAAGAGCCCTGTCAGTCTAAATTTGAGAAACAAATCACGAGCCATGAAAAGAGGATGCCCATATTAACCGAGTTTCCAGTGATGTACCACCGAGGGATTAGTGCAGGTTTAAGGGCAGGCCACACTAGCGCTATTTTATTTTGCGTTTGCGCATGTGATTTTTGCTAAACCACATGCAAACAAATTTTAATCATATTACTACGGATCGCTTCAGTTTTATATCTCAAAAGGAGAAATTGCATGTGCAAATGCAACAGAATCATCGCGATGCGTGTGCGATTGCGGCGCAGTGTGATCGTGCCCTCAATATGGATTTTACAACACTGATGTGAAAGTATCAGAAAAAATTTGAAAATCTTTCCCAGGTGCTTGGAAAGAAGGGACAAGCAGCAAGATAACAGAAAATACCACTTTGTAGTGCCTACACCCCATTTTGAAGGTTAAAAATCACTTATATTTCCTTTACCCCGACTGGAGATTCATTTTGAACTTATCTTTTTCAAACTTTATTTCCTCCTTTTTATCTGGCCCATCCAGTTGAATTCTCTGTGCATAAATAAAAGCTTCCAAGACCAAACCGACCCGTCTGCAGGAGGCTCTTAATAGTGTAGTTACGTTTGTCTGTGTCCCATAGACTCAGCTCCTGGGGTGATTCAGTAGCTCAAGCAATGAGGTAGCATGCTTGAGCCTTCCACCGCTCAACATGACATAGTAACGTGTATTCCAAGGAAGTAAGTACTCTGGGAGGATCATTGCAGAAGCTGAGATAGCAGCTCCTACTACCCCATATATGACCCCCACTACTATCCGGCTACCTCGCAAAAGCATCAACGTAATAATATATATCAATTCACGTTTTAAATTTAAGGGAGACTGTGGCACCAAAAAGTTTGAGTTTAAACGAAAGGGAGCCAGTTTCCTACCATTAAACGGCCATCAACCCACCATCTCTACATGCTCCACACGCCCAAGGTATAAAGAAATAACTGACCAGAAATTAATATAGGGTGGGAGGCTGACGTGTGACATTCCTAAGGCTTCTCCTACACATCCCGCCAGCGAGCACAGCCTCAGATACCCTCAGTATGTGAGGGAGACCGGAAGTCCCTCCTCCTCTCTGATGTGTGAAGTGTCCTGACAGAGTAGGTAAGGAATCACAGCTCACCCATCTCTCCCCACTATGTACAACAGCCTTTTCATCACCCCGCCGGTGGGCGGGGCCTATGCACAATGAGAGTGGGCGGGGCCCGCATGGGGCTGTAAGAGAATGGCTAAGGTGGGGCCTGCAACTGGATAGACCATGGGGTCCATGAGTGGGAGGGACCAGGGGGGCTGCAAGGGAGGAGGAGACACAGATAGATAACTGACATGGTTTCAGAGCAGGAAGCAGAATGCAGGGGACCTGGTGTGCTAGTCTTTAAATCTTAAAACTATGCAAATAACAAAATGAAAATAAATTGCAAAAAATTCTCAGGAAGCAATTCCTATCATTTACCTAAAGTAATTTTTGGACCACAGTTCCCCTTTAAAAATGAAGAGAATACATAAATAACCTTCGTGTAACATAAATAATGACTTTAATGGCATGTCCATGCACAATCTAATTTCACATACAGGTGCAGGACCCCCCCCCCACCCAAACCCTACTTTCCATTTTACTTACCTCTTCCAAACATGCAACTAAAGAAACTAACATGTTCTGGTCCCATGTACCATCCCCCCCTGCTGCTGTTTGAGCTGGTTTCAACAAGCAAGAACAGCAGCAGTGAGGCACTTCCTGGTCGAGGCTATTAGTGATTTGTGGGGCGTGTGTCACTGTCGCACCTTTGACTGACAGCCGTGACCAGGAAGCAGAAGAGGGGAAGGCACAGAGCTAAAGGGTCTTGTAAGTTTCTTTTGCTGCATCTTTGGAAGAGGTCTTGCACCTGTATATGTAAAATTTATATTTATGGTGTGGACATGCCCTTTAAAAATAAGGATTACCTCATGATCCTTGGAATCCTACACTCTTCTTCTTGACCAATGTCCCTCTTCCTCTTCCTCCGTGTTCTACTATGGCATCACTGCAAACAAATCTATGATACTCTAATGCTGGCCGCCTCCGGCCATACACTGTTTAAGATATTAAATCCAGTTAGATGTTTTGTTTTGACGGCTGTCTAATGAATTACGGCTTTAACATCTTCCTATCCATCAGTTTCTTACTTCTCGTGACGTTCCCGTCCCCCACTGATAACACTTTAAGATCGAGGTTATAAAGTGGATTGGGAAACCAGTTCAGGGAACTCACGGCTACAATTACAAGAGTATGGGCACTTCGATAGAGTGATGTCAGACAGCTGCTGACATCTTTTTGCATCATACTAATGTATACAAGTTAAGCTGATTCATTTACCTATAACTAGCCAACATTACAATTCCTGGCAAAAAAAATGACCATGTTTTTGTGTTTTTTTTAGCATAAGAAGCTATTCACTAAATCTAGGAGCTCATAAAGTATCCGGGGAAGTGCTCCATAGATATCTATCTCCTAAGACTACAGACTGATTTGACTTATGTTAAATGTGTTTTCATTTATTTCTGTTTTAACTATAATGGAATCTTGACAGAGAGCCGATGTTATTCTGCATGACTTGGTGTAGACAAAGGATTTTTTTTAGTTATTCAGTTGTTGATGACCCTGGGTATCCTTCCCTTTATTCCTAAAACCCACCCTATTTTTCCACCCTTTACCACCTTCTTCTCTATTCTATGTGTTCTTTGTCCATGAGCTCTCTTAATCTCTACTAATCCCTGTGTTTAATCTCAGCACATACTTTCCCGGCATTGTAATTCCATTTTGTTACCAGCCCTAACTGTTAGCTAATGGAAAATATCATCCAATACCTTGTTCCACACCCCTGTGCCATGACATGGATTTCCATACTACAACTCCCTAGTTTCCTAGACTCCTTGTCAATGTATAATTTTTAAAAGAAGAATAAATTAGTTTTCAATATCTCATCATTTATGTCCTGATATCCTATAAACATACTCTGCATCTATGGTCAATGCTTTCAAGAAGAATAAAATAAAGTATTTATTACTTCTAATGAAGATATTCCGAAAAAGCCTTTCCCTGGATTCATAGTGCAGAACTGCTAATTTAAAACTACACTAGAACATATCTGCAGTCACTGGTAGAAAAGCAAAGTAGATTACTGGACAACTTTACCCTTACCCCCCTGGTAAGGTGTTATCTATAGTTAGGAATTACATAATTAGAATATAAAATAGATAGTATTGGCAGTTGAATAAAAACATATACTCTGCAATCCCAAATTTTCCTTCCTAAGGCTGGTACACACGCATGGATTATTTGTCCCGACAATTGTTTCGGCCGGGACAAATGTCCTTGGTCGTGGCAAATTCGTCCGTGGTCGAAAGTGTGAAACGATCAATTCGCGCGGTCCCATATGGTCCCATATGGGACCCGCGCGATTGATCAGAATTTACCGACATGTCGATCTGACAAATGAACGATCAAGGTAGGTCTCAGCCGGCCGCCCCACATCAGCAGATATTTTTTCGCCCAACCAACCGAAAGTGCTGTGAATTGGTTGGTCGCCCGAAAATATCTGCTGGTGTGTACCCAGCCTAAGGCTGAGGCCACACACAACGCACCAATCCACGTAACGCGCGGTTTAATTGCTTTTTTCTTTCTTTTTCCCGCTTGTTGAGCACACGTTTTTGTAATTTAACATTATAAAAATGCGTGCATTTGCGTAAAAAAATGGTTGTAACCGCAAACGCATGCGCAATCGGGAAAATCCCTGGATTAATTCTACTTTACAGTAATCTGCAGCATTCTTTGTTTTCAGTTATTCTTTTCTTTTATTTCAGCTTTCTTTTGAAACTATCCAATGAACCTGCAATCAACCACATCCAGGAAGACAGTTCCCTAATTTTAACCGTTCCCACAGTAAAACAACCTTTCGAACATGAAGACTAAACTCTCTTTCTTCAAGTCTTAAGGGATGTCCGCGTGTCCTCTGCCATGTTCTATTGGGGAACAATGCCCCAGACAGTTTATTGTATGGGCAGTTAATGTATTTACACACAGTCCCCGCACACACCAATGTGTATGCACGGCGATATCGCGCTGTGTTATGGGCACTTTGTCATCCGGAACGGCCGTTCGGTCAGGGCTCATTGCCCAATTTGCCTAATGGATCTTCAACAAGCCCCGACAGAATGGCGTTTTGGACGACAAAGTGCCCATACACAGCACGATTATTAGCTGCATGTTTGTACACATGAACAAAGTGTTGGTCCTGACTGACCATTCGCCATTCACCTAGGGTCGCCACCTTTCCCTTTAAGACATATAACATCTACAAACAAAAGTCTGGTTAGCATTTACTTTAGAAGCATGATGCTGGCTGCATTGATTTCAGTAAGCCATATAGCATGCATTTAAGGATAAGTGCACTGTAAAATCAAGTTATGTTTATTTGGAAGCTGTAGCTTAAAAATACCGTTGTCATATTTTTTTTACCTATACCCCTCCAGAGCCTAGCTTTGTGCCTGAAAGTTGCTAACATCTTGTTACTGTTTGCTGAATTTTAAGCTCCACCCCCTCTGAGATTTTCCTCTGCTTTCTCCTGCTTGAGCCTCAAACGGTAATGCCTGTGAGTTCCGTGCACTCTCCTGCTTGAGCCTCAAACAGTAATGCCTGTGAGTCCCCCTGTGAGTCCCGTGCACGTGCGTGTGCACAGAACTCACAGGCATTATCATTTGAGGCTCAGCAGGAGAAAGCAGAGGAAATCTCAGAGGGGCGGAGCTTAACTTCAGCAAACCAGTAACAAGATGTCAGCAACTTCCAAATGCAAACCATTTGGAATGGTACTTGGCACCGGCAGCATGTAGATTTTATACGCGTTGGGTCTTAAAAGCAAAGGTAGCAACCCTAGCCGGGACAAATCACCATTGATCGCCACATGCGGTTCAGGCCCAGCGATTGTAGAAATCAGGAAATCATGATGTGATACAATCAGGATTGTTGCGTGTGTGAGCCCTTTTATCAGATGATTTCTCCCAAACCTGTTAGTTAGCAATTAGAATCCATATACTATATTTATCTTGTATTCCTCTTTGATTATGAAATTAAAGCAGACTATAAAAAGCATTGCAAAGAATCAGTAAACAGAGCATGGTCGAACTGGGGTGTTGGGTCCCACCAGAAGTCAGAAATAAGGGGCCCACAAGGATGAGTTTAGTGGCACATCTAACATTTTATATAAGGGATAATGTGCCCCTTACTGTGTAATATATAAGGATATTACGCCACCGAGGATTCTCTGACCATATAGAAGCACAAGGCCTTAGGCCGAGTGCTTTTATACAGGACAGGGAACTCTGAGGCGGCGTAATGTCCTTATATTATAATGTAATGGGCGCATTATTTCCACCTTAAATCCCCCAACCTACCTTCTGTAACTTGAACCCAGTAGAAAGGAACTCCCAGCCCAGCATCTATGCGGTTAAACAAATATTTGTGGAAGAGGAGAGAGACATTGGTTATGAAGTGACAGGAAGCAGCTCCAGCAGTTTCTGTTAGGAAGTTAAACATGGCAAAAAATGCCGAGTCATTGTCCAGGCATGAACACTGGAATGGGCGGAGCAGTGGGATATAAGAAATATAAGAAATGATACCACTGCAGCTCCCATTATAAAATATCACACTTAGTATTATATCTCTATTATCACTTTACATATCATTTACATATCTGTCTGGTTCGTACACACGTGATTGCGGGTGACGATGATTGGTTTCGGCAGATAATCGGCCCGTGTATGGCATTTTATCAGCCGTAACTGACGCTTGTTCGGAGATCCACCCGGCAGATTGGCAACGGTCTCCGAATGAACGGCCGATAAAGTGCCCATACACTGGCTGATTATGGGGCGAAACGACCGTTCGTACAAATCGTGCATCGCGGGTCGACAGTCGCTATCGCACGTTGTACGAATCTTTACTCCTACTGACTCCTATTGTTTATTCAAATGCATTTCTTACTGTCACTTTAGCTCTGTATTTAAATTGTATCTGTTTTCTTTCTCAATTTTCTTGGGTAATAGGCTGTTGGCCCACTGGGAATTCCCTGTAACCCTGTGGCCCAGTCCGACAGTATTCTCTCTCCCTAATTTGCCCCTTCTCCCTAGATCCTATCCTGTACTCTCCTTACTCATTTTTACATTTACACATGGGAGGGTTTACAGAACTTTATGCTGTCAGATCATGGGCAGTCCAGAGTGAAGCAGGAAGTGTGGAGAGGAAGGTGAGTCCTATACTATTACATTTCCCTGTGGGCCCCCCAAAGCAATAACCACCATGGCCACAGGCAGTGAGAATCAGAATAGCCCTGGATGTACTGTGGCAATACAATTCCCTTTTGTCAGGATTGATGCAGCTGCAATGACAAATCAATCTGTAAACTGAGGCCTCCATATCAATGGTTCATCTTGGTTGAAGAATTGGGAGATCATTTGCAGACAGAGCTAAGGTGCCGATCACAATTTCAATTCCCAGCAAAATGTCAAGGCAACAATCACTGTACCCGGTAACTGTGTCTTGTACAAAGCTGGGTAGGGATGTGCGGTAGTTTACAGGAATGCTTGTATAGAGTTTTGTGTGAATGAGCTTGTCCATGCTCTAATGATGTCATAAAATGGCATATCCATGATCACATAAATGGATGAACACACCCAGATCACACCCTTCTAATAATCAGGCATAATAGTTGGCATAATCAGGGCCACTAAGGGCTAGTCCCACACTACTGCACTTTTAAGCGAGATCCAAACATGGTTTAAAAAGCACACGGAAGTGTTGACCTATGGAAGTGGCCACATCACCTTTCCATTTTGGAGCGCATGCGATCACTATTTTTTGGTGTAATTCGCATGCGCGCCAATAAGGGCAATTGTAATATATATGTAGAAAGTGGCAATTAGAGCTAGACCACATCAGAGTGATTTTCACATGCGATCCGATCTTGTGAAAAGTGCTAGGGGTGTATGGGCTGCGATCCAGTGATTGGAGACATGTGCGCCTACTGTGGCCTTGGCATCAGATAAAAAAGTTTGTGGCTGTTAATATTGCCTGAATTAGACCGGGGAACTGGAGGGCTGACCTAACATTGTCTGCTGAACGGAAGGCTGAAGAGATCATCAGACCTTGTTAAGTCAGCCCTCCTGTTCACCAGTCACTGTCAAGTCAAAACTGTCTGGTGAACTGGAGGTCTGACCTAACATGGCTGGTGAACAGGAGGGATGCCCTTACAGTGTCTGCTTAACTGGAGGGCTGGCCTAACAGTGTCTGCTGAACTGGTGGGGTTGACCTAACTGTGTCTGCTAAACTGTAGGGCTGGCTTAACAGTGTCTCCTGAACTGGAGGCCTGGAGGGTTCATCGGCCAATTTGGGCCAACCCTCCAGTTCTCCAGCCATTGTTAGTTAGGCCCTCCACTCCCACTTCACAAGCCACATACACCTTCACAACGTCACATTCTGAAGATAAAGGGGGCAGCTTTAAAAAGTTTGGTTCAGTTGCCAAAAGATCTTGAAGCCACCCATGTGTACACTATAACTCCCAGCATACACTGCAGCCAAGAATTCTGGGATGTTGTCGTTTTCAAACATCTGAAGTGCCACAAGGTTGACATTCCTTTTTAAATAATGGATAGTTTTGTATTTCTAAACTATAAGCCTAAATAAAGTGAAAATATTCCCTAATCTTTGCTTACAGCATCTTATCTCCTAAACACTTTTTAACGATAATGTAAAATCCCTGCTAAATAAGAATATTACATCGCAATGTCTTTGGACTGTATTGAGATTTTAATTTTATTATAAAATATTCTTGTGTTGTTTTTCTTTTTCAGATATTCTTCATTTTAAATGCCTATAAAGCCATTTACGTTCCACTGCCAGAAACCCGCTTTTTTCATACCAGCAAGGACATATATAAATTTAAGTTTCCACTATGGTAAAAATTTTAAGTAAGCAAAGAGAATTACATTATTTATAGATATGTTCACTGGGAAATGAGTTTTTTTTAATTTGCTAATTTCTGGAACTTTACCGTATATACTCGAGTATAAACCGACCCGAGTATAAACCGAGGTACCTATATTTACAATAAAAATCTAGTAAAATTGATTGACTCGAGTATAAACCGAGGGTAGGAAATATGACCACAAATTCAAATCTGTAATTAGCAAAAATGATTCCATGGCATTTCAGATGTGTGCCACCCAGCCACCCCCCCTTTCCTCCCACCCACCTACTGCATATAATAGACTTAAAAGTCCACCCTAAACATAAGATTAATCCTCCCTACTAGAGGGCTGATACCATAATTATAGTAATACATTTTAATAATTAAATAGAGTGCCACCCACACCACCCCCCTTCCCCCATCCCCCCCACCTACCTACCCACCCACAAACCCATTGCATTACCGGTAGGTAAGGTAGACTTAATAGCCCACCAACAGAAAAGAACCCTCCTTACTAGAGGTTTTGAAGATGTACTGTAGGTAAAGGCTGACTGGGACTGTTCTGTTCCATCCTGGGAGACGGTCCTGTTCCATCCTTAATGCCGCTCTGATGTACCGGTAAGCGTGCGTAACTTGCGTGCGTAACATGCGTGCGTAACTTGAGTGTCCAACGTGCCTGCGCCTCTGCTGTCTCCGTTGCTTCAGACTGCCTCCGGTCTCTACTCCTACACGCTCCTGGTCTCCTCTTTGTAAATACATGTCTCCTTGCTGGAAATTGCGGTGCAGTGTCGGCAGATGTGAGGTAAAACTTTGCCGGTGTATTTTTTAAACAGATTTTCGGGTCTATTTTGTGTATGACCCGAGTAAAACCGAGGACAGATTTTTAAGGTCTTTTTTAGACCTAAAAATCTCGGTTTATACTCGAGTATATACGGTAATTCTTCCCAACTATCACTGGGCCTTTTTTGTTTATCTGTTTTCTATTTCTATTTCTTTAGATATCCATCAAAACATCTTACATTTTCAAGCCATGTCATGGTTTGATAAAGGCCCCAAGCACAGGGCCGAAACGTTGCCACGTTTGTGTTGAATACATTTTATTGAAATTCCTAGGAGTGCTCCTATATCTCTTTTTATATGTCTCTTTATATATATTATATAATATATATATATATATATATGTATATGTATATTATATATTATATATATAATATATATATTATATATATAAAAGGGATATACGCTACCTACAGTGTAATATAAGGATATTATCCACCGAGGAGTTTCATGACCATATAGAAGCATGAGGCCACAGGCCGAGTTCTTTTTATACAGGGCATGGAACTCCGAAGTGAAGTTAATCAATATGTTACACTGTAAGTAGCGTATTATTTCTTATAATACATAAGGCCAAAAAAAAGGACCGAACATCGTCTGTCAACAATAAACAGGCTTCCATATAATTACTAATACAGGGAGGGAAGACAGGGGAGGGGCAGTGGAATAAGGAAAGTCACATCACTGAGTGACTGTAATATAGATTCTCGCCACTGCACCTCCCCATTGAAAATGCCTAGCCAATGTATTATATAAGAAATAATGCGCCCCTTTATAGGGATATAGGGATATTATACTGTAAGGGTGCATTATCCATTATATTTTACATACTATAATAATGTTTTTTGCATGCACAAACATAGAAGCATGATTGAGACAGCACGCTATCTGCTGGTGAGGATATGCTGAAAAGTGCCGCACAGTAGTAACTCCTGAACCCTGGGGTTCTATTATTCACAGGGAGGTGGGAATAACCATCTGACCTCCCTGTGAATCATAGATGAAAACGCACTGTACATGATTTAATCACTTTAGTGTTCATTTTACTTTACACTGATGCTGTTTTTTTACATTTCTGCTTTCATGTTTTTAAATCCTTGTATCAGAAATGTATTGGTTTGCCAGCTTGGATGTATGCAAAATATTATCTACTTCTTTGTTTAGATTGGAGAATATTGAAAACAGAGATTACATTTCAAAAGAATAGAGGTGAGTGTTTATATAGAGGCATGAAGCAAACGAAGATAAATGTCAATGAAGAGGTCCACGCAAAGCTTTAGATTGAAGTAAAGCAAGGATGCAAATGTCAAGATCAGGCTGCCTAAGATGTGTACAAGAGAACTTATGTTGGAACCAAATCCCAGTGAGACGCATCCCAAAATTAGTCCTATCAGACATTTCACTTCCAACTTAAACATACACCAGACACAATGGACAATGGCCCTTGGTTGTCTGATTCTGGCAAATGTTATGTCTCTTCTTTTGTGTGACCCTCTGGTTAGCCAATGACCAAATAACAGCTAAAACTTTTCAAAAAAAAAGAAAAAATATAAACATGAAGAGGAAAATCGTTTGCAGCCCCATACAAATAAAGTCTGCTTATTTCTGATTGTTAATAACAAGATTATGTAGGTGAAACATTGTATCACTGTTTTCCCAGGATTCAGTGAGAGCTGTCATGGAAAATCAAGAGAATTTTGCATCCATTTTCTACACTCCATTTTGTCATATTTCCATGTATCCTTTCTGATGATAGTTTTACACTAATGGACCTTTCTGCTGCTGTTCATTTGACTCAACCAATCAGATGTTACCTTTTTACTGGTCAACTACAGTATAAAAAACTTTAATAACATCTTATTGGTTGCTGAAGATTAAAGGATAAGTACACTCAAAAACAAATTAAGTTTAAATGGAAGCTGTATCCCAAACTAACCTTTCCGCCCCTTTTTTTTAGGTCCCTTCAAGCCTACCTGTGCCCCAGTAAAGTGCTGGCCATCTTGGATAATGTCTTCAGTCAGGTAAGCTCCGCAACCTGAGACTTGCTGGACCCTCGTTGCAGACTTGCGTCCAAAAATCGTGCGCGCGAGTGACGTGTCATGCCCGCATAACATCATAACGCCGCGCACGCTTTGGAACAGCAAGTCTCGGGGGGGCTGAGCTTACCTGACTGACAGCACTTTACTGGGGCACGGGTAGGCTCTGGTTAGTTAGGGATACAGCTCTCATTTAAACTTAATTTGTTTTTTTGGTGTATTTTGCACATAGAATCATTGCAGACTGAAATTTACTACCACAACTAATTGCCTGAACCCCTATTTTGTTGATGATGATAACTAGGACTAGGACTAGGAGGATTGATTAGCCCTAACTATGGGCCCAGTTAGTGACATAACTATAGGGCCTGCATGGAAGGGAGAGTGGAAAAAGAGGGCATTCCCAAAGGCTCTGGGATCAGCTGTTTCATGTGTACTGTTTAAAAACAGCTGATCACAAAGCCTCAGAGAGGAGGGGTCTGTGTCAGGTGCCCAGCCTCCAATCTTCCATTTATGCACATGGCACCAATTTATAGAATGAAAATAAATCTTCCTAAGACTAACTCAACAATGATTTCTATTTCTGTAAGAAATGAAGGGGCGTATTGATAAACTGCAGGAATTATGAATTGTGTAATGGAATATCACACTGAATAATGGATGTTATTCCATCTGTATATATAGCAGCCCAATAAACACTGTCCATTACTTGTCTACAATATTGTGCCATTCTAAATATAAATGCTTAACTTGTGTTTCTGTCTTCAATTGCCTCTTATTTCCAGAATTATAACATTATTATAACATCAAATACCTAAAAAAAAACATGCTAATATAGACTTGGCGACAGTAAATTCAATATTTTCAAATAGTAGCTTGTGACAATGCACTGAAAGGGTAGGAAATTGTATCAAAGAGCAACTGTACTGCCCAAACCCCCCTACCTCCCTCATTAGTACCCAGATGGGAAACTAAACTGCTTGGGTTTGCGTTAAATCAATCATACCATGGCTTCAAAGTCTGGATCCCAATGCTAGTTTCCCCAGCCCCTCTTTTTGGACTGATCAAAAGAAGGCATGCTCTATGCTGAGCTAGTCTTCTGACTGACTGAGAGCGCAAATCTTCAGGGGGCAGGGCTAACCACACTGTGATTTTGGAATTAAAGTTATGATGTGCGGGATTTAGTGGAAACCAAGGGGTGAAGACTCAAAGTTTTAGTCTGTTAGTGGAAGGGGTTGATTTTTGAGAGGCAGATTTATTATAGTTCTCCTTTTAAATATTAAAACACCAATGTGCACACACGCAATCCTTGTTTCTAAAGTCTTTATGGTATTTTTTGGGCTGTAAAATTATTTTGAAGAGTTTTAGAATAAAACATTGGGCCATATTTATAAACGCTTTAGTTTATCAGTAAATTAAGACAATGGACTAACATAAAATTACAGAACGTTCATTTTAAATTAACTATAACGGCTGTACATTTA
The DNA here is from genome assembly GCA_019447015.1 of Hymenochirus boettgeri. Taxonomy (NCBI): domain Eukaryota; kingdom Metazoa; phylum Chordata; class Amphibia; order Anura; family Pipidae; genus Hymenochirus; species Hymenochirus boettgeri. The sequence continues at coordinate 45,361,702 of CM033472.1, read as the reverse complement.
CCGTCATAGAATATCATGTGGTAGTAAACTACCGCATGGTATTTTATGGGGATTGTCAAGTACGACCGTGGTCATACATTTATAGATCGCGGTCATTTAAATGATTATTAAACTGTTTGTTAAAGATGCAGTATCGCTTAATAAATATGGCCCATAGTAATATAGTAATTGAGGTTGAATAAAAGTCACGTCCATCTATCCAGCTTTTATAACCCTGCTCTTTAAGCCTACCTAAAGGTCTAGGTCCCACTAAGCGTGTTTCTATCCACTTGCATTTGATGTTTTATTTTAAATCATTCATACCATTTGCATGCATGCACGACTTTTGGTCCGTTTGTGTCCATTTCTGTCCATTTTGTGATTCAAGTCTACGGAATGCAGAAAAAAATGCAGACAAACGGACATACAGGCACTACTAATGTGTTTTTTCTCACACAGTAGTAGTTAGAAAACGCAAACGCGGACAAGTGGATACAGAAGCAGACACAAATCGCACTGCCTTTTTTTAAGTGGGACCTAGCCCTAACTTGATCCAGAGGAAGGCAAAAAAAAAAAGAAACAGCTAACAAAAAAAAAGGAGGTAAGTTAATCCCTTCCTGACTCCAAATTGCAATTGGAAGTATCCCTGGATCAAGCGAAACTACGGCATATTGTATTAATACCAGTAATTCTCAATATATTTTGGTTTTTGACACTTAGCCAGCTCACTTTTAAAGAGCATAACCACCCCCCAAAACTATAATCCCCCCAGTAATGGCCCCATCATGTAGTGTAATAAATCCTTACCTCACATCCCAGCTCCATATGGTTCTCGTGTAGTCCCCCCCCCAAAGTCCAAAACTGCCAACCAGGAGGATACAGAGTCCATATAGAGTCCATATATTCCCTCCCCCTAGCATAAAACCCTTTCCATATAACATTCCCCCTGTCCCCCCAGCCCAACCACTATATTTTTTATTATTAGAAAGTGCCCCAAACATTACTTACCTTCCCTCTTCCTCCGTCGCACTGAACTCCCGGCAGCCGCGTCCGTGATTGGCTGCCGCTCAGACAATCACAGACGCGACTGCCGGTCACGCCCCTCTGCTTGCATTTTCTCACAAGCAGAGGGCCTTGCATGCGGCGGAGGAAAGAGGGAAGGTAGTAAAGTTTGGGGCACTTTCTAATAAAAAAATAGAGCGGTTTCGGGCTGGGGGGACTGGGGGAATGTATATAAAAAAATTTTTTCAAGGCTAGACATACCCTTTACAGCTATTTCAATGAACTTGCCATTACCACCTCGACCTGAAGACAATTCAGTTTTCACCGTTCTCACTGTAAAGAAACCTTTCCCAACCTGAGGATGAAATTTATTTTCTTCTAATCTTAAAGGATGTCCCGAGTCCTTTGATATGACCTATTAGTGAACAATGCACTAAAGAGTTTATTGTATGGCCCATTAGTATTTTATATAAAATGATCATATTGCTGCGCAATCTTCTATTCTCCAATGTAAGTCCATACAAATTGGTTTGGGCCTAGGCACTCCTAAAGGCAACTTTGCCACTGTATTTGTAGGTGCAGCCTCTGTTAGTCCTCTACCTCTGGGCTTTATAGCACAAGCAAAAGGTAATTGAAATCACGCAAACAACGTTTCAGGGATTGCTATGTCCCCTTCTTCAGGTGTGATGAAGGGGACATAGCGTTCCCCGTCATTGTGTGATTTAAAGGGGCATGTCCACCCCCAAACTATAATCCCCCCCACACTTGGCCCCACCATGTAGTGTAGTTTAATCCTTACCTCACATCCCAGCTCCATAGGGTTCTCCGGTAAACCCCCCCCCCAAAGTCCCAAAACTGACCACCAGAGGATAGCAGGGCTCTGCCTGCTATCTTGCCTCCGTAGATATTTGCCATGCGCACTGCAGCCCTTCTCCCCCCTCCCTCCCCCTCCCTCTCCCTCCCTCTCCCTCCCGTTCTATCTATCCCTCCCCCTAGCGCAAACCCCCTTAATGCTGCTCCCCCCATGTCCCCCAGCCCCAACCGCATATTTTTTTTTTTCAAAAGCTCCCCAAACTCTTACTTACCTCTCCGCTTTCCTCCGCTGCACTGAATGACCGGCAGCCGCTCTGTGATTGGCTGCCGCTCAGCCAATCGCAGACGCGACTGCCGTCCCGCCCGCCCCTCTGCTTGCATTCTCGCAAGCGAGGGCCGGCAGTGCGGCGGAGGAACGAGGGGAGGTAGTAAGAGTTTGGGGGCTTCTCTGAAAAAAATTTTATGCGGTTGGGGCTGGGGACATGGGGAGCAGCTATTAAAAATCAATTTTAGGGGTGGACATACCTTTAATAAGCAGAGTATTCTGAGGAGTAGTATGCGCTTCTATTACCTTTTTGCTTATTCTCCAATGTAAACAGCCCTAACTTGTCTAATCTGCCTGCATATTGAAGCCCCTCCATTCCCCTTATTATTTTAGTTCCTTTCTCTGAACTGCTTCGATTTCCACGATGTCCCTTTTGTATATGGGATTCCAGACTGCACTGCACCGCATATTCCAAATGAGCCCTTACCAGTGCCTTGTAAGGAGGGAGAATAATATGTTCTTCTTTATAATCTATCCCCCTCTTTATACAAGACAATATCTAGCCGTTGCTGTTTGGCACTGATTGCTACAGCCAGGTCTGACCCCAAATCTTTTTCCTATAAGATTCACTTAACACTGAGTTATATATGGTGTAAGTGGCCTAAGAATTGTTAAACCCCAAATGCATCACCTTACATTCATCAACTTAAATCTCATCTGCCACCCTGCTGCCCATTTTGACAATCTATCTTCAGGGCCGCCTCACTATGATGCAGGGTGCAGCACATGCAGAGCGGCACCCTGTAGGGAAGGCAGAGAAGAAAAAAATTATTTTTTTTTTACTGGAGGCCGGCGTCCGCCCTACTGCCTAATCTGTCTGAGGGTGTGGGGGTGTGTGGGGGGTGTTGCTACCGGTGTTATACATAATGTTTACCCTGCATTCTGCATCAATTCCAACCCGATCTGTCCATCCGTTCTGTCCCCGGTACCAGAACAGAACCGGGTTCTTTCGCTCCTGGATCTTCTCCAACATGGGTGCGTGCGCTGCGTCGACGTACATTGTGATGTCAGTGCTGAAAGAGCGCTAGTTCAGCCTGTGCAGACCAGGACAGCCTGATTCCCTTGCCTTGCGCCTTGTGGACTCGGAGTGTCCTAGTTAACTGGGAAGGCAGTGTCAGAGTCAATTGTCAGTATTAACTAATTAAGGCAGGCAACCACTGTATAATAAGTTATAAACACTGTATAATAATTATACCACTGTGTCTGTGGACTGTAACTGCTGCTGGGCACTTTATATTATATCTGTTGGGCTGGGCTTGAGCATATTATATTAATAAATAATTAATTATAATTAATAATAATTTACATGATATGTAAATACAGTGTAAAGTTAAATCAACGTGTATAAATCCCCCCCCCCACTTCTGGACAAGCCACATTCCACTTTCGGACAAAGCACCACCCACTTTCAATTGTAAAACCACATCCCTTCCGGTTATGGGTTTGGTGGGGGATATGTTCAGCATTTGGAATTTTGTTTCAGGTGCAAAAAAGTCTAGAGAGGGCCCTGTCTATCTTGGTCTGCTTGCAGCAATTGCACATCATTTAAAATTTCCAAAGCTCTGCATAGTTTAATGTCATCTGCAAACACAGATACCTTGCTCTCAATGCCCAGTACAGAACCCTGATGCACTCTACTTATAGCTCAATTGACCACTACTCTCTGTACGCGATCCAACAACCAATTCTCTAACCATGTACAAAAAATGTTTCTTGCCCAAAGTTTTTCATTGTCATTCAAAAAAACCTTCGAAATCAGTTATTTTACTACCTTAACTGGTAATACCAAGATAAGAGTAAATGGGACAGTGCTTCCCGTCTGAAGTTCAAACATGGGCAAAAATACCTTGTCCCATTCCCATGTCTTTACAATTTATATAGAGTCAAAATCTCTAATGCCTGGTAAGTGTTTTTCCAATTGATATACTGTGATATACTTATTGTCCTGTATTAAAGGACATGTGACGATATAAGAGAGGGATAAAAAAGGGCAACTCTCCCAAATAGTATCAAAAAGAATCAATCATCTGTGTTTTAACTCATATATACTGAAAAAAGGTTATTTTATATTGACCTTTACTGGAAACTATAATTATTCCTTTTCTATCTCTAGTATTGTTTTTTTTTTGATCTTTCCCCTATTTCTTTAGATATCCAATCTAAATATCTTACATTTCAGCTGTCAATCAGTGCCTTGCTCTCATAAACTATACTTCTGTGAGTAGTTTTGCTGTAGCTGGAATGGTGACAGAGATTTGACAGATGGAATGCTGGATGCTGTGTGCAGGTTTGACAGTTTTGTAGGAAAAATGCTGCAAGTGCTGGATTGAAGGCATGCAGCAACACCACACACCTCAGAATAAGTGCTTTCTTACACATATTTGTTTACAGATTAAGATGGAAAAGTATTTTTTTTCAGTATTGTGTCCCTTTAAAGACACACAAACATGTTATAAACACTGAATCTCTCCGATACCCCCCTATTTACCAGTATATTATAGGTAACTAGCTACATATCATATAATGTTCAGTACATAATCTGAGAACCAGTATGTATTCAATATGGTATGGCACCACTTATTTAGCCTGCCAATGGGTCCATGGAAGGTATTGATTAATTATAAGTACCAGGGGGGTGTTTGACTATTTTCCAACATTTACGTAATACGATTTGAGATTTCACTTTTTTTATTTATTTTTTTTGCTTTTTTAAGATTGTTTTTTTTTTTTTTTTTAAGGTTTACGTTTTTTTTTTTTAAATCAAATGGGGTTCTAAGGGAAATATTTATAAAGGGGCATTATTTTTGCTTTTTTTTTGCCGCCAGACTTCACCACAATTTTTAACCTTTCAACTTTTCTTATAAAGTTTTTTTTCATCGAAGGCGAAAACTATGTAGCAAAATGTAGCACTAATAATGCTGAAAATATGGCAAAAAGTTAAATTCAGCACAAATGATGAAAATAGGTAATACTCCCTGGTGGATTTTTAAGGTACTGTCAAATTGGTGAATACACACTGACACCTATCTTTGTTATTTAAATATTGCCCAACACATGTGGTGTTTTTTTTCAGCAAAAATGATAAATAGTGTAAAACTACCCAGGCGATCTCTTTCTTTTTTATTTATAGGATTAATTTTTTTAGTATTGCTTATTTCAGCAAACTGCAGCTAATTATAAACCAGTTACATTAAAGGGAATGTCCAGCCTAAATAAGTAACTTTGAAAATGATTATTACCCCCAAAACCGTCTTTCGTGAGGTTCCTAAACTTTAAAGATCCCCGAGAACTTACTTACCTGACCGGGACCCTCACCGCTTCTACCTTGCGGCTGGTGCTGACAGTCGCTTCTCTTCCTGGTTGCGGCTGTCAGTTAGGGCGCAATGTGACGTCATGCCCAATCGCCTGACAGCTGCGAACCTGGTCAGCGCAGAAGCCGCGACCTGTCAGCGCAGGAGTCCCATGCTCCTGTTTTGCAACAAGCTCGAAACAGGAGCAGGGGGAGAGGAATAGACGGTGGGTCAGGTAAGTAAGCTCTGGGGCATCTTTGATCTTTAGGAATCTTGCGAAAGTGAGGTTTTGGGGGGTAATAATAATTTTAAAAGTTACTTATTTTTAGGCTGAACTTGCCCTTTAATATGGGAACATACAATAGTGCTGTGAAGAAATAGTCATGTTAAAGGGCATGTCCACCTCCAAAACTACAATCTCTCCCACTGCTGGCCCCACTGTGAGAGTTTAAAACCTTACCTTACCTCTACGTTTCCACCTCTGAGTGTTCTCTGAGAGGTTTTTGGCTGCTCAGTGCAGCCCCCCCCCCTCCCTCCCGATCCCTGTTAGGTTCCTGTGCCCCTAGTATTAAATCCTTTTGCTGTAGGTGTAGGGCTCCCTTTCCCACCTCAACCGCTCTAAACTCTCCCAATCTGTACTTACAATGCCTTGACCATCGGCGTTCTGTACTTCCAGAAGCTGCGTCCGTGATTGGCTGCCTCTCAGCCGTGATTGGCTGCATTTCGCGAAAGCGGAAAAAAAGCATTTTTATAAATAAGGCAAAAATAGCGCCCTTTGTCCTGCAATAGCGAAATGGCAAAAATATCGATTGTTTATAAATATGCCCCCTAGAGTTGTGATTTATGGTTATTTTGAAGGTACAGCGGAAGGCTTTTTGTACAACCCTAACTTGTTTGGAAATAATTGGAGACCACAGTTACCCTTTAAAGTTACTGTATATTAAAAGGAAATACAGGGAAACAAGGAGTGGCAATCAATTTAAAATGTGCAGCAATGAAGTTGAAAAAATTTTTATCCTGATTGAGGAGGATGAGAAATCTTGCTGGCTCTAAAAGAAGTTGGTCATGTTTCAAAGACTGGATTATAAGGTTGGGTTTACACGTGCCTAGAATGCCCCTGGTCAGAAGCAAGAAGCCTTCAATCATGTGTAAACTTGATCTTGTATAAACAATCACCCACCTGCGAAATGAGCTAATTCACCAATGAGTAAATCTGCATTTTAGTCAAATTAAAATCTCTAAGCAGTTCTGTAAATTCTCAAATTTCAGCCAAAAATGGACATTGTGTGGACAGAGGAGGACAAACTGTATCTATCTGAAATTCTGCTAGGTAAAACCTTTCTTTTTTCAATATGTTTTTCAAGAATGTATTTGATATGCAGGGTCATCTAAATGCCTTTTTAATACCAAGTAAAGAAGGAAGAAAAGTAACAAATATAACATTATTTAAGACATACAATCTGTTAAAATGCAATGCCTTTAAATATTTTTCTTTAAAGGGCATGTCCACCCCCCAAAACTATAATCCCCCCCAGTAATGACCCCATCATGTAGTGTAATAAAATCCTTACCTCACATCCCAGCTCCATATGGTTCTCCTGTAGTCTCCCCCCCAAAGTCCATATAGGACTTGCTCCTGTCCGCCTCCAGGAGAAGTTTGGCATGCACACTGCAGCCCTTCCCCCTCCCTCCCCCTCCCTCTCCCTCCCGATTAGGATTCCCTCCCCCTAGCGTAAAAGCTTTTTATATAATATTCCCCCTGTCCCCCCAGCCCCAACCGCATATTTTTATTATTAGAAAGTGCCCCAAACATTACTTACCTTCCCTCTTTCCTCCGCCGCACTGAACTCCCGGCAGCGCGTCTGTGATGGCTGCCGCTCAGCCAATCACAGACGCGACTCGGTCCGCCCTCTGCTTGCATTTTCTCGCAAGCAGAGGGCCTGGCAGTGCGGCGGAGGAAAGAGGGAAGGTAAGTAAAGTTTGGGGCACTTTCTAATAATAAAAATATAGCGGTTGGGGCGGGGGGACAGGGGGAATATTACACAAAAAAATTTTGGAAGGGTGGACATGCCTTTAATAGTCTTGCTTACCATGTTAGTGTATTCCTGCAAGACTTGTTTTTTCATCATCCTTTATAAATAAATGAAATTAATAGCATCAATAGTAGGCAATAATCCAGTTTACAGAAACATACAATTAGACTCTGCCCTGTACTCATACTATAGTGTGATAATGAATTTAAAAAGTAACTGTGGTTTCAAACAAGATAGGGTTAAAGGCATGTCCACCCCCAAAACTAAAATTTGCCCACTGCTGGCCCCTACTGTGTAATATTGGAAAATCCTACCTTTCTCCTGCACCATATGGATGTCCTGTTGTGCCTATTTAAAGTCCAGGAAACTAAAGAGTAGGAGCCTTCCTGTGTGTAATCAGGTATCTGCCCTTCCCTGTCCTCCTGTCTTTTGCAGGGGAGCCCTCCCCCCTCCGGGTCCATAGTCCGATGATAAAAATCTCCTTTTTGCTGTAGTGTAGGGACCCCTCAAGCCCTAACCACCAGGTTTAAAACTTAAAAAGTGTCCAGAAACAGACTTACAAACCTTTATTCCCTCGGCTCTCTCAATATCTGGCAGCCGCGTCTGTTATTGGCCATCTGTCAATCACAGATGCGGCTGCCGTGCGGCCTATGCTACTCTGTTCCTGAAAGAAGCAATAGAGGCAGAGACAGGGGGAACGAAGGTTGGTAAGTTCTGGGCACTTTTTAAAGTTATAAACCTGGAGGTTAGGGTTAGGTTGGAGGGGGTTCCCTTACACTAGTACAGAAAAAGTACATTTTCGAGTGGAGATACCTTTTAAATATAAAGCCTTCTGTTGTTAAAGGGCATGTCCACCCCTTATACAAAACTTTAACCTGTAAGAGAAAACCCAGTTTTGTTTTGCTCACCTGTTGCAATGATGCTTACAGTCTGAGAGAAGAGCCTTACAAGTCTGCAATCCACCATTGCTTGGTCCACACCTCCGCCGCTGCTGCAGCGTGCCCTTTACATGCACGAGCAGCAGCAGCAGCATAGGCTTGTTTGGTAATGGCCATTAGCCATGGCTGTGACTGATGGCCGTTACCAGGAAGTAGAAGGGTAGTAGTGGTGGATCGCAGACTTGTAAGGCTCTTTCTCAGACTGTGAGCATCATTGCAACAGGTGAGTAAAATGAAACTGGGGTTTTCGGGGGTTCTCTCTAACGGTTAAATTTTTGTACAAGGGGTGTACATGCTCATTCATTAAGAATGAACACTAAATCGCATCAAGTAAACTGTGTGAGAAGTTATTGCTGTAAAGGTTCAGAAATAGAATTTCCTGTACACCTGTTTTCTGCAGCTTACAGCATGTGACCAGCTTTGTAGTTATGTGATCAGATTCTGTCTGCATTAAAAGGCCCCATTCTTAACTGTCAATTTTTTGTTGCCGCAGGTACTCCTGTTTTTCCCATATTAAAGGGTATGTCCACCCCATAACTTATTTTTAATATGCTGCTCCCCCTGGTCCCCAACCCCAACCGCACAAATATTTTTTTCAGAAAGCCCCCCAAACTCTTACTTACCTCCCCTGTTCCTCCGCCGCACTGCCGGCCCTCTGCTTGCGAGAATGCAAGCAGAGGGGCAGGACCGGCAGTCGCGTCTGTGATTGGCTGAGCGGCAGCCAATCACGGACGCGGCTGCCGGTCATTCAGTGCAGCGGAGGAAAGCGGAGAGGTAAGTAAGAGTTTGGGGAGCTTTTTTAAAAAAAAAAAGATGCGGTTGGGGCTGGGGGACATGGGGGAGCAGCATATTAAGGGGGATATGAAGCTAGGGGAGGGATAGTAGAACGGGAGGGAGAGGGAGGGAGAGGGAGGGGGAGGGAGGGGGGGAAGGGCTGCAGTGCGCATGGCAAATATCTACCGGAGGCAAGATAGCCGACAGAGCCCTGCTATCCTCCTGGTGGTTAGTTTTGGGACTTTGGGGGGGGGTTTACCGGAGAACCCTATGGAGCTGGGATGTGAGGTAAGGATTAAACTACACTACATGGTGGGGCCAGTAGTTGGGGGGGATTATAGTTTTGGGGGTGGACATGCCCTTTAAGTCTAAAGCAAGCATACTTATTCCCTTTGGAGAGGGTAGGAGAAGAGAAGCAGGAAGTTTAAACATTTTCCTCAATATAATTCTCAGAGGCTGGAGACAGAGATGGGACTAAGGGCTCAGTTTAAAGGAAAGACTTCAGCGCTTTTAGTTAACCCTTTTAGTTAACGTTTGGAGGCACAGTTACCAGAAGCATTTAGGCTACTACAAACTAGTACACATGATGATCAATGCACATTCAAGGGCTCGATACAAAACATAATACCTGTGGCATGCTATTTAAGAAAGAATATACACATGTAATTCTCGACCGTATTTACATCCCATATTTGTGATACAGCGCAATTATTTACATAGTAAAATTACGATAATGAACTGTCTTATTTAGTAGATAGTAAATAGTAGGGAACATCCAAACAATTATTGTGCTGGGCAGTAACCGGATATGAGAATGGCCAGCATAAGGCATTAGTACATATAAATGGTAGGAGTAATTCATAAAATAGAACCTTGGTAATGATAGCGTTTTGTTCCTTAATAACCACAGAGTTTCTCTCTAAAAAAAAAAAGTAAGAAAACGTCAAAACACTTAGTTCCTTGTTATGCTGGCCATTCTCATATCCGGTTACTGCCCAGCACAATAATTGTTTGGATGTTTCCTACTATTTACTATCTACTAAATAAAGACAGTTCATTATCGTAATTTTACTATGTTAATAATTGCGCTGTATCACAAATATGGGATGTAAATACGGTCGAGAATTACATGTGTATATTCTTTCTTAAATAGCATGGCACAGGTATTATGATTTTGTATCGAGCCCTTGAATGTGCATTGATCATCATGTGTACTAGTTTGTAGTAGCCTAAATGCTTCTGGTAACTGTGCCTCCAAACAGTTAACTAAAAGGGTTAACTAAAAGCCTGAAGTCTTTCCTTTAAACTGAGCCCTTAGTCCCATCTCTGTCTCCAGCCTCTGAGAAATTATATTGAGGAGAATGTTTAAACAGAACGGGAGGGAGGGGAGGGAGAGGGGGGGAGGGAGGGGGGAGAAGGGCTGCAGTGCGCATGGCAAATATCTACGGAGGCAAGATAGCCGACAGAGCCCTGCTATCCTCCTGGTGGTTAGTTTGGGACTTTGGGGGGGGGTTTACAGGAGAACCCTATGGAGCTGGGATGTGAGGTAAGGAAAACTACACTACATGGGGGGGGCCAGTAGTTGGGGGGATTATAGTTTTGGGGGGTGGACATGCCCTTTAAGTCTAAAGCAAGCATACTTATTCCCTTTGGAGAGGGGGAGAAGAGAAGCAGGAAGTTAAACATTCTCCTCAATATAATTTCTCAGAGGCTGGAGACAGAGATGGGACTAAGGGCTCAGTTTAAAGGAAAGACTTCAGGCTTTTAGTTAACCCTTTTAGTTAACTGTTTGGAGGCACAGTTACCAGAAGCATTTAGGCTACTACAAACTAGTACACATGATGATCAATGCACATTCAAGGGCTCGATACAAAATCATAATACCTGTGCCATGCTATTTAAGAAAGAATATACACATGTAATTCTCGACCGTATTTACATCCCATATTTGTGATACAGCGCAATTATTAACATAGTAAAATACGATAATGAACTGTCTTTATTTAGTAGATAGTAAATAGTAGGAAACATCCAAACAATTATTGTGCTGGGCAGTAACCGGATATGAGAATGGCCAGCATAAGGCATTAGTACATATAAATGTGTAGGAGTAATTCATAAAATAGAACCTTGGTAATGATAGCGTTTTGTTCCTTAATAACCACAGAGGTTTCTCTCAAAAAATAAAAAGTAGAAAACGTCAAAACACTTAGATTTCCTTAGTTATTGTTAAAAACTACTGTCAAACACGTAGATTTTTCTGAATGTTGAGCGATATGTTGTGTTTTTTTGTTTCTAAAAGCAGAATGCATATTGATATGAAAAACCAGAGAAAGATTAGATATTACAGTAAATAGTCTTTATGTGTGTGTCTTGTCTAGGTACACACAGTCCATATATAAGGCTATGAAGCCAAAAATTCACATTTAAAAACACCAAACCCCCCCCCACCTAGCCTCACTAGGTTAAAAATTTCCCCTCAGCTCCTAAATATACTTACCAAGACCTGTTCCCTCACCTCTCTGCTGCGGTTCTGTTCCTTTTCCATGAATGGAAGCAGCAGAAGGGGCGGATCAGCAGCGCACCAGCGATTGGCTGAGAAGACATAGCATCTCAACCAACCCTGACTATGCTGTTGCGCCCGCATAGTTCTTCCAGGTCTCGAAAGGTAAGAACATTTCAACAGCCCCCCAACCCCTTGCCTTGACTTCCAGGTCAGTTGCTGGTTTGGTCCTTAGAAGCAGGCAAACTTCACAACAACCTTTGGGTATTTATCTCACGTTGTCATCTGAGTAAGTTCCAGTCTAAACACGTCCGACATGGCGCTCTGAGTTCTATACTGAAAAAAATTACCTATTTTCATCTTATTCTATAAAAAATGGTGTGTGTCCCTTCAATCCAGTACTTGATTTGCTCAGTATCGTCCTCCCTCAGCCTTCCAACTCACCAGATTTTTTTATGAGGGCAAGCATGCTCAGTAATCACTATGAAGCAGCCCTGGGAAAGGGAATTTCCCACATCACAACAGTATAGATGGACCCAAACCGGTTCTGGAGAGGATTTCAATGATTGGGCGAAACTCGGCCTTAGTGGATTTCTGACTTTTTCGATTTATGAACTGTGGAACCATTTCTGAAAATTTTAAAATGTTCTCAATTTCAGGAAATTAAATTTTACAAAATTGAAAAATATACCAAATTCGTAGAAAACTAGAAATGCTACACAGAATGCCAAAACAGGAATCATGTTTCTGGTACTGGATGGTGTTTTTTAAAAAGATTAAACATTTTGGACATTGATACATGTTCTTCAGACCATTACCCAGGCTCCTAAGCCATTTATAGTAAGTTACCATTGCTATTTATAACTAATTTAAGGCGGAATTTTCGAATTTCTCCCATTGACTTTAAAGGGTCCGCTGGCGGATTTAAATTTTTTAGAAGATTCGCGAATCTGCAGCGGAATGGATTTCAGTGAGTTACGCAATTTCTAACCGACTGTCAAAACTGCCCACAGCAAACAGCAACCAACTGTCAAAAACTCTGTCACCATACCAGCTACAGCAAAACTGCTCACAGCAGAAGATTTTATCGTATAGTATGACACCTGAAGACAGCTAAAATTTGGATTGTTCGGATGGATATCTAAAGAAATAGTAGACAGATCAATAAAGAAATTGTACAGTGGTGGTTGGGAAGAAATATTGTTTCCAGTAATGGAAAATTAAAATATTTTTTTTCCAGTTTAGATGTCCTTTAAATGTCTATCCCCTGAATACCTGCTTTGTACATTTGGTCTGGTAACGTTACATTGATAATTTGGTCTGCCATTGGTCCTTAAGATATTTGGTGCCATACCATATTGAATACATACTGGTTCTCAGATTATGTACTGAACATTATATGATATGTAGCTAGTTACCTATAAATACTGGTAAATAGGGGTATCAGGAGATTCAGTGTTTATAACATGTTTGTGTGTCTTTAAAGGGACAAATACTGAAAAAAATACTTTTCCATCTAACTGTAAACAAATATGTGTAAGAAGCACTTATTCTGAGGTGTGTGTGTTGCTGCATGCCTTCAATCCAGCACTTGCAGCTTTTTCCTACAAACTGTCAAACCTGCACACAGCATCCAGCATTCCATCTGTCAAATCTCTGTCACCATCCAGCTACAGCAAAACTACTCACAGAAGTATAGTTTATGAGAGCAAGGCACTTGATTGACAGCTGAAATGTAAGATATTTTAGATTGGATATCTAAAGAAATAGGGGACAGATCAACAAAAAAAACAATAGAGCGATGATAGAAAGGATAATTATAGTTTCCAGTAAAGGTCAATATAAATAACCTTTTTTTCAGTATATATGAGTTAAACACCAGATGATTGATTCTTTTTGATACTATTTGGGAGAGTTGCCCTTTTTTATCCCTCTCTTATATCGTCACATGTCCTTTAATACAGGACAATAAGATTATCACAGTATATCAATTGGAAAAACACTTACCAGGCATTAGAGATTTTGACTCTATATAAATTGTAAAGACATATGGGAATGGGACAAGGTATTTTTGCCCATGTTTGAACTTCAGACGGGAAGCACTGTCCCATTTACTCTTATCTGGTATTACCAGTTAAGGTAGTAAAATAACTGATTTTTCGAAAGCTTTTGATAATGTGCCACATTAGTGACTAATTTATAAACTTTTGGGCAAGAAACATTTTTTTGTACATGGTTAGAGAATTGGTTGGATCGCGTACAGAGAGTAGTGGTCAATTGAGCTATAAGTAGAGTGCATCAGGGTTCTGTACTGGGCATTGAAGCAAGGTATCTGTGTTTGCAGATGACATTAACTATGCAGAGCTTTGGAAATTTTAAATGATGTGCAATTGCTGCAAGCAGACCAAGATAGACAGGGCCCTCTCTAGACTTTTTTGCACCTGAAACAAAATTCCAAATGCTGAACATATCCCCCACCAACCCCATAACCGGAAGGGATGTGGTTTTACAATTGAAAGTGGGTGGTGCTTTGTCCGAAAGTGGAATGTGGCTTGTCCCAGAAGTGGGGGGGGGGATTTATACACGTTGATTTAACTTTATCACTGTATTTACATATCATGTAATTATTATTAATTATAATTAATTATTTATTAATATAATATGCTCAAGCCCAGCCCACAGATAAATATAAAGTGCCCAGCAGCAGTTACAGTCCACAGACACAGTGGTTATAACTTATTATACAGTGTTTATAACTTATTATACAGTGGTTGCTTGCCTTAATTAGTTAATACTGACATTGACTTCTGACACGCCTTTCCCAGTTAACTAGGACACTCCGAGTCCACAGGCCGCAAGGCAAGGGAATCAGGCTGTCCTGGTCCTGCACAGGCTGAACTAGGCTCTTTCAGCACTGACATCACAATGTACGTCGACGCAGCGCACGCACCCATGTTGGAGAAGATCCAGAGCGAGGAAAGAACCCGGTTCTGTTCTGGTACCGGGGAAGAACGGATGGACAGATCGGGTTGGGAATTGATGCAGAATGCAGGGTAAACATTATGTATAACACGGTGAACACCCCCCCACACACCCCCACCCCCTCAGACAGATTAGGCAGTAGGGCGGACGCCGGCCTCCAGTAAAAAAAAAATAATTTTTTTCTTCTCCTGCCTTCCCTACAGGGTGCCGCTCTGCATTGTGTGCACCTGCATCATATGGTGAGGCGGCCTAGAGAGTATAGATGTCAAAATGGGCAGCAGGGTGGCAGATGAGATTTAATGTTGATGAATGTAAGGTGAGCATTTGGGTTTACAATTTAGGCCCTTACACCATATATAACTCAGTGTAAGTGAATCTTATAGGAAAAAGATTTGGGGTCAGACCTGGCTGTAGCAATCAGTGCCAAACAGCAACGGCTAGATATTGTTTGTATAAGAGGGGGATAGATTATAAAGAAGAACATATTATTCTCCCTCCTTACAAGGCACTGGTAAGGCCTATTTGGAATATGCGGTGCAGTTCTGGAATCCCATATACAAAAGGGACATGGGGAAATCGAAGCAGTTCAGAGAAAGGAACTAAAATAATAAGGGGAATGGAGGGGCTTCAATATGCAGGCAGATTAGACAAGTTAGGGCTGTTTACATTGGAGAATAAGCAAAAAGGTAATAGAAGCGCATACTACTTCCTCAGAATACTCTGCTATTTAAAGGGTATGTCCACCCCTAAAATGATTTTAATATGCTGCTCCCCATGTCCCCCAGCCCCAACCGCATAAATATTTTTTTCAGAAAGCCCCCAAACTCTTACTTACCTCCCCTCGTTCCTCCGCCGCACTGCCGGCCCTCTGCTGCGAGAATGCAAGCAGAGGGGCGGGACCGGCAGTCGCGTCTGCGATTGGCTGAGCGGCAGCCAATCACAGACGCGGCTGCCGGTCATTCAGTGCAGCGGAGGAAAGCGGAGAGGTAAGTAAGAGTTTGGGGAGCTTTTTGAAAAAAAAAAATATGCGGTTGGGGCTGGGGGACATGGGGGAGCAGCATATTAAGGGGGTTTTGCGCTAGGGGGAGGGATAGTAGAACGGGAGGGAGGGAGGGAGGGGAGGGAGGGGAGGGAGGGGGAGAAGGGCTGCAGTGCGCATGGCAAATATCTACCGGAGGCAAGATAGCAGGCAGAGCCCTGCTATCCTCTGGTGGTCAGTTTTGGGACTTTGGGGGGGGGGTTACCGGAGAACCCATGGAGCTGGGATGTGAGGTAAGGATTAAACTACACTACATGGTGGGGCCAGTAGTTGGGGGGATTATGTTTTGGGGGTGGACATGCCCTTTAAACAAACAATGACGGGGAACGCTATGTCCCCTTCATCACACTGAAGAAGGGGACATAGCAATCCCTGAAACGTGTTTTGCGTGATTTCAATTACCTTTTGCTTGTGCTATAAAGCCCAGAGGTAGAGGACTAACAGAGGCTGCACCTACAAATACAGTGGCAAGTTGCTTTAGGAGTGGCAGGCCCAAACCAATTTGTATGGACTTACATTGGAGAATAGAAGATTGCGCAGCAATATGATCATTTATATAAAATTACTAATGGGCCATACAATAAACTCTTTAGTGCATTGTTCACTAATAGGTCATATCAAAGGACTCGGGACATCCTTTAAGATTAGAAGAAAATAAATTTCATCCTCAGGTTGGGAAAGTTTCTTACAGTGAGAACGGTGAAAACTGAATTGTCTTCAGGTCGAGGTGGTAATGGCAAGTTCATTGAATAGCTGTAAAGGGTATGTCTAGCCTTGAAAAATTTTTTTTTATAAAAATTCCCCCAGTCCCCCAGCCCGAACGCCTCTATTTTATTATTAGAAAGTGCCCCAAACTTTACTTACCTTCCTCTTTCCTCCGCCGCACTGCAAGGCCCTCTGCTTGTGAGAAAATGCAAGCAGAGGGGCGTGACCGGCAGTCGCGTCTGTGATTGTCTGAGCGGCAGCCAATCACGGAGCGGCTGCCGGGAGTTCAGTGCGACGGAGGAAAGAGGGAAGGTAAGTATGTTTGGGGCACTTTCTAATAATAAAAATATAGTGGTTGGGCTGGGGGGACAGGGGGAATGTTATATGGAAAGGGTTTATGCTAGGGGGAGGGAATATATGGACTCTATATGGACTCTGGTATCCTCCTGGTTGGCAGTTTGGGGATTGGGGGGGGACTACACGAGAACCATATGGAGCTGGGATGTGAGGTAAGGATTTTATTACACTACATGATGGGGCCATTACTGGGGGGATTATAGTTTTGGGGGTGGTCATGCTTTTAAAAGTGAGCTGGCTAAGTGTCAAAAACCAAAAATATTGAGAATTACTGGTATTAATACATATGCCGTAGTTTCGCTTGATCCAGGGATACTTCCAATTGCAATTTGGATCAGGAAGGGATTAACTTACCTCCTTTTTTTTGTTAGTGTTTCTTTTTTTTTTTTGCCTTCCTCTGGATCAACTGTTAGGGCAGGTCCCACTTAAAAAAAGGCAGTGCGATTTTGTGTCTGCTTCTGTATCCACTTGTCCGCGTTTGCGTTTTCTAACTACTACGTGTGAAAAAACACATTAGTAGTGCCTGTATGTCCGTTTGTCTGCATTTTTTTCTGCATTCCCGTAGATTGAATCACAAAAAGGACAGATGGACACAAACGGACCAAAAGTCGTGCATGCATGCAAATGGTATGAATGATTTAAAATAAAACATCAAATGCAAGTGGATAGAAACACGCTTAGTGGGACCTAGACCTTTAGGTAGGCTTAAAGAGCAGGGTATAAAGCTGGACTAGATGGACGTATGACTTTATTCAACCTCAATTACTATACTATGGGCCATATTTATTAGCGATACTGCATCTTTAACAAACAGTTTAATAATATTAAATGACCGCGATCTATAAATGTATGACCACGGTTGTACTGACAATCCCCATAAAATACCATGCGGTAGTTTACTACCACATGATATTCTATGACGGTAAATGTACAGCCGTTATAGTTAATTTAAAATGAACGTTCTGTAATTTTTGTTAGTCCATTGTCTAATTTACTGATAAACTAAAGCGTTTATAAATAGGCCCAATGTTTTTTATTCTAAAACTCTTCAAAATAATTTTACAGCCCAAAAATACCATAAAGACTTTAGAAACAAGGATTGCTGTGTGACATTGGTGTTTTAATATTTAAAAGGAGAACTATATAAATCTGCCTCTCAAAATCAACCCCTTCCACTAACAGTACCTAAAAATTTGAGTCTTCACCCCTTGGTTTCCACTAAATCCCGCACATCATAACTTTAATTTCCAAATCACAGTGCTGGTTTAGCCCTGCCCCCTTGAAGATTTGCGCTCTCAGTCAGTCAGAAGACTAGCTCAGCATAGAGCATGCCTTCTTTTGATCAGTCCAAAAGAGGGGCTGGGAAACTAGCATTGGGATCCAGACTTTGAAGCATGGTATGATTGATTTAACAAAACCCAAGCAGTTTAGTTTCCCATCCTGGGTACTAATGAGGGAGGTAGGGGGGTTGGCAGTACAGTTGCTCTTTGATACAATTCCTACCCTTTCAGTGCATTGTCACAAGCTACTATTTGAAAATATTGAATTTACTGTCGCCAAGTCTATATTAGCATGTTTTTTTTTAGGTATTTGATGGTATAATATGTTATAATTCGGAAATAAGAGGCATGAAGACAGAAACACAAGTTAAGCATTTATATTTAGAATGGCACAATATTGTAGACAAGTATGGACAGTGTTTATTTGGGCTGCTATATATACAGATGGAATAACATCCATTATTCAGTGTTGATATTCCATTACACAATTCATAATCCTGCAGTTTATCAATACGCCCCTTCATTTCTTACAGAAATAGAAATCATTGTTGAGTAGTCTAGGAAGATTTATTTTCATTCTATAAATTGGTGCCATGTGCATAAATGCAAGATGGAGGCTGGGCACCTGACACAGACCCTCCTCTCCTGAGGCTTTGTGATCAGCTGTTTTTAAACAGTACACATGAAACAGCTGATCCCAGAGCCTTTGGGAATGCCCTCTTTTTCCACTCTCCCTTCCATTGCAGGCCCTATAGTTATGTCACTAACTGGGCCCATATTAGGGCTAATCAATCCTCCTATCCTAGTCCTAGTTATCATCATCAACAAAATAGGGGTTCAGGCAATTAGTGTGGTAGTAAATTTCAGTCTGCAATGATTCTATGTGCAAAATACACCAAAAAAAACAAATTAAGTTTAAATGAGAGCTGTATCCCTAACTAACCAGAGCCTACCGTGCCCCAGTAAAGTGCTGTCAGTCAGGTAAGCTCAGCCCCCCGGACTTGCTGTTCCAAGCGTGCGCGGCGTTATGATGTTATGCGGGCATGACACGTCACTCGCGCGCACGATTTTTGGACGCAAGTCTGCAACGAGGTCCAGCAAGTCTCAGGTTGGGAGCTTACTGACTGAAGACATTATCCAAGATGGCCAGCACTTTACTGGGGCAGGTAGGCTCTGAAGGGACCTAAAAAAAGGGGCGGAAAGGTTAGTTTGGGATACAGCTTCCATTTAAACTTAATTTGTTTTTGAGTGTACTTATCCTTTAATCTTCAGCAACCAATAAGATGTTATTAAGTTTTTATACTGTAGTTGACCAGTAAAAAGGTAACATGATTGGTTGAGTCAAATGACACAGCAGCAGAAAGGTCTCCATTAGTGTAAAACTATCATCAGAAAGGATACATGGAATATGACAAAATGGAGTGTAGAAAATGGATGCAAATTCTCTTGATTTTCCATGACAGCTCTACTGAATCCTGGAAAACAGTGATACAAGTTTCAACTACATAATCTTGTTATTAACAATCAGAAAATAGGCAGACTTTATTTGTATGGGGCTGCAAACGATTTTTCCTCTTCATGTTTATATTTTTTTTTTTTGAAAGTTTAGCTGTTATTTGGTCATTGGCTAACCAGAGGGTCACAACAAAAGAAGAGACATAACATTTGCCAGAATCAGACAACCAAGGGCCATTGTCCATTGTGTCTGGTGTATGTTAAGTTGGATGTGAAATGTCTGATAGGACTAATTTTGGGATGCTCTCACTGGATTTGTCAACATAAGTTCTCTTGTACACATCTTAGGCAGCTGATCTTGACATTTGCATCCTTGCTTTACTTCATCTAAAGCTTTGCGTGACCTCTTCATTGACATTATCTTTCGTGCTTCATGCCTCACTATAAACACTCACCTCTATTTCTTTTGAAATGTAATTCTGTTTTCAATATTCTCCAATCTAACAAAAGAAGTAGATAATATTTTGCATACATCCAAGCTGGCAAACCAATACATTTCTGATACAGGATTTAAAAACATGAAAGAGAAAGTAAAAAACAGCATCAGTGTAAAGTAAAATGAACACTAAGTGATTAAATCATGTACAGTGCGTTTTCATCTATGATCACAGGGAGGTCAGATGGCTTATTCCCACCTCCCTGTGAATAATAGAACCCCAGGGTTCAGGAGGTACTTACCGTCGGCACTTTCCAGCATATCCTCACCAGCAGATAGCGGGCTGTCTCAATATGCTTCTATGTTTTGTGCATGCAAAAAAATTATTATAGTATGTAAAATATAATGGATAATGCACCCCTTACAGTATAATATCCCTATATCCCTATAAAGGGGCGCTTATTTCTTATTAATACATTAGGCTAGGCATTTTCAATGGGGAGGTGCAGTGGCGAGAATCTATATTACAGTCACTCAGTGATGTGACTTTCCTTATTCCACGCCCTCCCCCTGTCTTCCCTCCCTGTATTAGTAATTTATATAGGAAGCCTGTTATTGTTGACAGACGATGTTCGGTCTTTTTTTGGCCTTATGTATTATAAGAAATAATACGCTACTTACAGTGTAACATATTGATTAACTTCAATTCGGAGTTCCATGCCCTGTAAAAAGAACTCGGCCTGGGCCTCATGCTTCTATATGGTCATGAAACTCCTCGGTGCAATAATATCCTATATTACACTGTAGGTAGCTTATTACCCTTTTATATATATATAATATATTATATAATATATATATAAATATATTACAATACATATATATATATATATATATATATATATATATAAAGAGACATATAAAAAGAGATATAGGAGCACTCCTAGGAATTTCAATAAAATGTATTCAACACAAACGTGGCAACGTTCGGCCCTGTGGTTGGGGCCTTTATCAAACCATGACATGGTGAAAATGTAAATGTTTTAGAATGGATATCTAAAGAAATAGAAATAGAAAACAGATAAACAAAAAAGGCCCAGTGATAGTTGGGAAGAATTACCGTATATACTCGAGTATAAACCGAGATTTTTAGGTCTAAAAAAGACCTAAAATCTGTCCTCGGTTTATACTCGGGTATACACAAAATAGACCCGAAAATCTGTTTAAAAAATACACCGGCAAAGTTTTACCTCACATCTGCCGACACTGCACCGCAATTTCCAGCAAGGAGACATGTATTACAAAGAGGAGACCAGGAGCGTGTAGGAGTAGAGACCGGAGCAGTCTGAAGCAACGGAGACAGCAGAGGCGCAGGCACGTTGGACACTCAAGTTACGCACGCATGTTACGCACGCAAGTTACGCACGCTTACCGGTACATCAGAGCGGCATTAAGGATGGAACAGGACCGTCTCCCAGGATGGAACAGAACAGTCTCCCAGTCAGCCTTTACCTACAGTACATCTTCAACCCTCTAGTAAGGAGGGTTCTTTTCTGTTGGTGGGCTATTAAGTCTACCATTACCTACCGGTAATGCAATGGGTTTGTGGGTGGGTAGGTAGGTGGGGGGGATGGGGGAGGGGGGGGTGGTGTGGGTCACTCTATTTAATTATTAAAATGTATACTATAATATTGGTATACCCTCTAGTAGGAGGATATAATCTTATGTTAGGGTGGACTTTTAGTCTATTACTTTATGCAGTAGGTGGGGTGGGAGGAAAGGGGGGTGGCTGGGTGGCACACATCTGAAATGCCATGGAATCATTTTTGCTAATTACAGATTTGAATTGGTGGTCATATTTCCTACCCTCGGTTATTACTCGAGTCAATCAATTTATAGATTTTTATTGTAAATATAGGTACCTCGGTTTATACTCGGGTGGTTTATACTCGAGTATATACGGTAAAGTTTCCAGAAATTAGCCAAATTAAAAAAAACTCATTTCCAGTGAACATATCTATTAAATAATGTAACTTCTCTTTGCTTACTTAAAATTTTTACCATAGTGGAACTTAAATTTATATATGTCCTTGCGTGGTATGAAAAAAGCGGGTTTCTGGCAGTGGAACGTAAATGGCTTATAGGCATTTTAAAATGAAGAATATCTGAAAAAAGAAACAACACAAGAATATTTTAATATAAAATTAAAATCTCAATCAGTCCAAAGACATTGCGATGTAATATTCTTATTTAGCAGGGTTTTTACATTATCGTTAAAAGTGTTTAGGAGATAAGATGCTGTAAGCAAAGATTAGGGAATATTTTCACTTTATTTAGGCTTATAGTTTAGAATACAAAACTATCCATTATTTAGAAAAGGAATGTCAACCTTGTGGCACTCAGATGTTGAAAACGACAACTCCCAGAATTCCTGGCTGCAGTGTATGCTGGGAGTTATAGTGTACACATGGGTGCTTCAAGATCTTTTGGCAACTGAACCAAACTTTTTAAAGCTGCCCCCTTTATCTTCAGAATGTGACGTGTGAAGGTGTATGTGGGCTTGTGAAGGTGGAGTGGAGGGCTAACTAACAATGGCTGGAGAACTGGAGGGTTGGCCCAACATTGGCCGATGAACCCTCCAGGCCTCCAGTTCAGGAGACAACTGTTAAGCCAGCCCTACAGTTTAGCAGACACAGTTAGGTCAACCCCACCAGTTCACAGACAACTGTTAGGCCAGCCCCCAGTTAAGCAGACACTGTAAGGGCATCCCTCCTGTTCACCAGCCAATGTTAGGTCAGACCTCCAGTTCACCAGACAGTTTTGACTGACAGTGACTGGTGAACAGGAGGGCTGACTTAACAAGGTCTGATGATCTCTTCAGCCTTCCAGTTCAGCAGACAATGTTAGGTCAGCCCTCCAGTTCCCGGTCTAATTCAGGCAATATTAACAGCCACAAACTTTTTTATCTGATGCCAAGGCCACAGTAGGCGCACAATGTCTCCAATCACTGGATCGCAGCCCATACACCCTAGCACTTTTCACAAGATCGGATCGCATGTGAAATCACTCTGATGTGGTCTAGCTTAATTGCCACTTTCTACATATATATTACAATTTGCCCTTATTGGCGCGCATGCGAATACACCAAAAATAGTGACGCATGCGCTCCAAAATGGAAAGGTGATGTGGCCACTTCCATAGGTCAACACTTCCGTGTGCTTTTTAAACCATGTTTGGATCTCGCTTAAAAGTGCAGTAGGTGTGGGACTAGCTAGTGGCCCTGATTATGCCAACTATATGCCTGATTATTTAGAAGGGTGTGATCTGGGTGTGTTTCATCCATTTATGTGATCATGGATATGCCATTTTATGACCTCATTAGAGCATGGACAAGCTCATTCACACAAAACTTATACAAGCATTCCTGTAAACTACCGCACATCCCTACCCAGCTTTGTACAAGACACAGTTACCGTGTACAGTGATTGTTGCCTTGACATTTTGCTGGGAATTGAAATTGTGATCGGCACCTTAGCTCTGTCTGCAAATGATCTCCCAATTCTTCAAACAAGATGAACCATTGATATGGAGGCCTCAGTTTACAGATTGATTTGTCATTGCAGCTGCATCAATCCTGACAAAAGGGAATGTATTGCACATACATCCAGGGCTATTCTGATTCTCACTGCCTGTGGCCATGGTGGTTATTGCTTTGGGGGGCCCACAGGGAAATGTAACTAGTATAGGACTCACCTTCCTCTCCACACTTCCTGCTTCACTCTGGACTGCCCATGATCTGACAGCATAAAGTTCTGTAAACCCTCCCATGTGTAAATGTAAAAATGAGTAAGGAGAGTACACAGGATAGGATCTAGGGAGAGGGGCAAATTAGGGAGAGAGAATACTGTCGGACTGGGCCACAGGGTTACAGGGGAATTCCCAGTGGGCCAACAGCCTATTTACCCAAGAAAATTGAGGAGAAAACAGATACAATTTAAATACAGAGCTAAAGTGACAGTAAGAAATGCATTTGAATAAACAATAGGAGTCAGTAGGAGTAAGATTCGTACACACGTGCGATAGCGACTGTCGACCCGCGATGCACGATTTGTACGAAGGTCGTTTCGCCCCATAATCAGCCAGTGTATGGGCACTTTATCGGCCGTTCATTCGGAGACCGTGTCCAATCTGCCGGGGGATCTCCGAACAAGCGTCAGTTACGGCTGATAAAATGCCCCTACACGGGCCGATTATCTGCCGAAACCAATCATTCGTCACCCGCAATCACGTGTTGTACGAACCAGACAGATAGTAAAGATATGTAAAAAGTGATAATAGAGATATAATACATAAGTGTGATATTTTATAATGGGAGCTGCAGTGGTATTCATTTATATTTCTTATATCCCACTGCTCCGCCCATTCCAGTGTTCATGCTGGACAATGACTCGGCATTTTTTGCCATGTTTAACTTCCAACAGAACCTGCTGGAGCTGCTTCCTGTCACTTCATAACCAATTCTCTCTCCTCTTCCACAAAATTGTTTAACCGCATAGATGCTGGGCTGGGATGTTCCTTTCTACTGGGTTAGTTACAGAGGTAGCTTGGGGGATTTAAGGTGGAAATAATGCGCCCATTCACATTATAATATAAGGACATTACGCCGCCTCAGAGTTCCCTGTCCTGTATAAAAGCACTCGGCCTAAGGCCTTGTGCTTCTATATGGTCAGAGAACTCCTCGGTGCGTAATATCCTTATATATTACACAGTAAGGGGCACATTATCCCTTATATAAAATGTTAGATGTGCCACTAAACTCATCCTTGTGGGCCCTATTTTTTGACTTCCTGGTGGACCCAACACCCCAGTTCGACACTGCTGTTTACTGATTCTTTGCAATGCTTTTTATAGTCTGCTTTAATTTCTATAATCAAAGAGGAATACAAGATAAAATATAGTATATGGATTCTAATGCTAACTAACAGGTTTGGGAGAAATCATCTGATTAAAAGGGCTCACACACGCAACAATCCTGATTGTATCACATCATGATTTCCTGATTTCTACAATCGCTGGCCTGAACCGCATGTGGCGATCAATGGGATTTGTCCCGGCTAGGGTTGCTACCTTTGCTTTTAAGACCCAAACGCGTATAAAATCTACATGCTGCGGGTGCCAAGTACCATTCCAAATGGTTTGCATTGGAAGTTGCTGACATCTTGTTACTGGTTTGCTGAAGTTAAGCTCGCCCCCTCTGAGATTTCCTCTGCTTTCTCCTGCTTGAGCCTCAAATGATAATGCGCTGTGAGTTCTGTGCACACGCACGTGCACGGGACTCACAGGGGGACTCACAGGCATTACTGTTTGAGGCTCAAGCAGGAGAGTGCACGGAACTCACAGGCATTACCGTTTGGGCTCAAGCAGGAGAAAGCAGAGGAAATCTCAGAGGGGGTGAGCTTAAAATTCAGCAAACCAGTAACAAGATGTTAGCAACTTTCACGGCACAAAGCTAGGCTCTGGAGGGGTATAGGTAAAAAAAATATGACAACGGTATTTTTAAGCTACAGCTTCCAAATAAACATAACTTGATTTTACAGTGCACTTATCCTTTAAATGCATGCTATATGGCTTTACTGAAATCAATGCAGCCAGCATCATGCTCTAAAGTAAATGCTAACCAGACTTTTGTTGTGTAGATGTTAAGTCTTAAAGGGAAAGGTGGCGACCCTAGGTGAAGGCATGGTCAGTCAGGACCAACACTTTGTTCATGTGTACAAACATGCAGCTAATAATCGGGCTGTGTATGGGCATTTGTCGTCCAAAACGCCATTCTGTCGGGGCTTGTTGAAGATCCATTAGGCAAATTGGGCAATGAGCCCTGACCGAACGGCCGTTCCGGATGACAAAGTGCCCATACCACAGCGCGATTATCGCCGTGCATACACATTGTGTGTTGGGGGGACTGTTGTGTAAATACAATAAATGCCCATACAATAAACTGTCTGGGGCAGTTCCCCAATAGAACAGCAGAGGACACGGGACATCCCTTAAGACTTGAAGAAAAGATTTAGTCTTCATGTTCGGAAAGGTGTGTTTTCATGTGGGAACGGTAAAATTAGGGAACTGTCTTCATTGGATGTGGTGATTGCAGGTTCATTGGATAGTTTCAAAAGAAAGCTGAAATAAAAGAAAAGAATAATGAAAAACAAAGAATGCTGCAGATTACTGTAAAGTAGATTAATCCAGGGATTTTCCCGAGCGCATGCGTTTGTGTCGTACACAATTTTTTTACGCAAAATGCACGCATTTTATAATGTTTTAATTACAAAAACGTGTGCTCAAAAGGGAAGAGAAAAACAGGCAATAACACTCGCGATTACGTGCGCAATTGGTGCGTTGTAGTGTGGCCTCAGCCTTAGGCTGGGTACACACCGCAGATATTTTCGGGGACCAACCAATTCACAGCACTTTGGTTGTGTGGGCGAAAAAATATCTGCTGATGTGGGGCGGCCGGCTGAGACCTACCTTGATCGTTTATTTGTCCAGATGGACATGTCGGTAAATTCTGATCAATCGCGCGGGTCCCTATGGGACCATATTGGGACCGCGCGATTGATCGTTTCACACTTTCACCACGGAGAATTTGCCACGACCAACGGACATTTGTCCCGGCCGAAACACTTGCTCGGGACAAATAATCCATGCGTGTGTACCAGCCTTAGGAAGGAAATGTGGTATTGCAGAGTATATGTTTTTATTCAACTGCCATACTATCTATTTTAATATTTCTAATTATGTAATTCTCTAACTATAGAACACCTTACCAAGGGGTAAGGTAAAGTTGTCCAGTAATCTACTTTGCTTTCTACCAGTGACTGCAGATATGTTCTAGTTAGTTTTAAATTAGCAGTTCTGCACTATGAATCCAGGGAAAGGCTTTCTTCGGAAATCTTCATTAGAAGTAATAAATACTTTATTTATTCTTCTTGAAAGCATTGACCATAGATGCAGAGTATGTTATAGGATATCAGGACATAACTGATGAGATATTGAAAACCTAATTTATTCTTCTTTTATAAATTATACATTGACAGGAGTCTAGGAAACTAGGGAGTTGTAGTATGGAAATTCATGTCATGGCACAGGGTGTGGAACAAGTGTATTGGATGATATTTTCATTAGCTTAACCAGTTATGGGCTGGTAACAAAATGGAATTACAATGCCGGGAAGTATGTGCTGAGATTAAACACAGGGATTAGTAGAGATTAAGAGAGCTCTGGACAAAGAACACCATGAATAGAGGAAGAAGGTGGTAAAGGGTGGAAAATAGGGTGGGTTTTAGGAATAAAGGGAAGGATACCCAGGGTCATCAACAACCTGAAAACTAAAAAAAATCCTTTGTCTAACCAAGTCATGCCAGAATAACCATCGGCTCTCTGTCAAGGATCATTATGAGTTATTAAAAACAGAAATAAATGAAAACACATTTAACATAAGTCAAATCAGTCTGTAGTCTCTAGGAGAAGATATCTATGGAGCACATCCCCGGAGTACTATTAGGAGCTCCTAGATTTAGCTGAATAGCTTCTTATGCTAAAAAAACACAAAAACATGGTCATCTTTTTTGCCAGGATTGTAATGTTGGCTATGTATAGGTAATGAGTCCGCTTCTTGTTATACATTAGTATGATGCACACCACAGACATAGTGTATGCAGGTGTGTGACTTATCACTCTATCTACGTCCCCGTTTGTTCGATCTCCCGGCCGAATCCTAGTCCGTTAGTCACTATTTGAATTTCCTAGAATTGAGAACATTTTAAAATTTTCAGAAATGGTTCCACAGTTCATAAATCGAAAAAGTCAGAAATCCACTAAGGCCGAGTTCGCCCAATCATGAAATCCTCTCCAGAACCGGTTTTGGGTCCATCTATACTGTTGTGATGTGGGAAATTCCCTTTCCCAGGGCTGCTTCATAGTGATTACTGAGCATGCTTGCCCTCATAAAAAATCTGGTGAGTTGGAAGGCTGAGGGAGGACGATACTGAGCAAATCAAGTACTGGATTGAAGGGACACACACCATTTTTTATAGAATAAGATGAAAATAGGTAATTTTTTTCAGTATAGAACTCAGAGCGCCATGTCGGACGTGTTTAGACTGGAACTTACTCAGATGACAACGTGAGATAAATACCCAAAGGTTGTGTGAAGTTTGCCTGCTTCTAAGGACCAAACCAGCAACTGACCTGGAAGTCAAGGCAAGGGGTTGGGGGGCTGTTGAAATGTTCTTACCTTTCGAGACCTGGAAGAACTATGCGGGCGCAACAGCATAGTCAGGTTGGTTGAGATGCTATGTCTTCTCAGCCAATCGCTGGTGCGCTGCTGATCCGCCCCTTCTGCTGCTTCCATTCATGAAAAGGAACAGAACCGCAGCAGAGAGGTGAGGGAACAGGTCTTGGTAAGTATATTTAGGAGCTGAGGGGAAATTTTTAACCTAGTGAGGTAGGTGGGGGGGGGTTGGTGTTTTTAAATGTGAATTTTTGGCTTCATAGCCTTATATATGGACTGTGTGTACCTAGACAAGACCACACATAAGCCTATTTACTGTAATATCTAATCTTTCTCTGGTTTTTCATATCAATATGCATTCTGCTTTTAGAAACAAAAAACACAACATATCGCTCAACATTCAGAAAAATCTACGTGTTTGACAGTAGTTTTTAACAATAACTAAGGAAATCTAAGTGTTTTGACGTTTTCTACTTTTTATTTTTTGAGAGAAACCTCTGTGGTTATTAAGGAACAAAACGCTATCATTACCAAGGTTCTATTTTATGAATTACTCCTACACATTTATATGTACTAATGCCTTATGCTGGCCATTCTCATATCCGGTTACTGCCCAGCACAATAATTGTTTGGATGTTTCCTACTATTTACTATCTACTAAATAAAGACAGTTCATTATCGTATTTTACTATGTTAATAATTGCGCTGTATCACAAATATGGGATGTAAATACGGTCGAGAATTACATGTGTATATTCTTTCTTAAATAGCATGGCACAGGTATTATGATTTTGTATCGAGCCCTTGAATGTGCATTGATCATCATGTGTACTAGTTTGTAGTAGCCTAAATGCTTCTGGTAACTGTGCCTCCAAACAGTTAACTAAAAGGGTTAACTAAAAGCCTGAAGTCTTTCCTTTAAACTGAGCCCTTAGTCCCATCTCTGTCTCCAGCCTCTGAGAAATTATATTGAGGAGAATGTTTAACTTCCTGCTTCTCTTCTCCCCCTCTCCAAAGGGAATAAGTATGCTTGCTTTAGACTTAAAGGGCATGTCCACCCCCCAAAACTATAATCCCCCCAACTACTGGCCCCCCCATGTAGTGTAGTTTTCCTTACCTCACATCCCAGCTCCATAGGGTTCTCCTGTAAACCCCCCCCCAAAGTCCCAAACTAACCACCAGGAGGATAGCAGGGCTCTGTCGGCTATCTTGCCTCCGTAGATATTTGCCATGCGCACTGCAGCCCTTCTCCCCCCTCCCTCCCCCCCTCTCCCTCCCCTCCCTCCCGTTCTACTATCCCTCCCCTAGCTTCAATCCCCCTTTATGCTGCTCCCCCATGTCCCCCAGCCCCAACCGCATCTTTTTTTTTTTAAAAAGCTCCCCAAACTCTTACTACCTCTCCGCTTTCCTCCGCTGCACTGAATGACCGGCAGCCGCGTCCGTGATTGGCTGCCGCTCAGCCAATCACAGACGCGACTGCCGGTCCTGCCCCTCTGCTTGCATTCTCGCAAGCAGAGGGCCGGCAGTGCGGCGGAGGAACGAGGGGGTAAGTAAGAGTTTGGGGGCTTTCTGAAAAAAATATTTGTGCGGTTGGGGTTGGGGGACCAGGGGGAGCAGCATATTAAAAATAAGTTTATGGGGTGACATACCCTTTAATATTGGGAAAAACAGGATACCTGCGCAGACATAAAAAAATTGACAGTTAAGAATGGGGCCTTTTAATGCAGACAGAATTTGATCACATAACTACAAAGCTGGGTCACATGCTGTAAGCTGCAGAAAACAGGTGTACAGGAAATTCTATTTCTGAACCTTTACAGCAATAACTTCTCACACAGTTTACTTGATGCGATTTAGTGTTCATTCTTAATGAATGAGCATGTACACCCCTTGTACAAAAATTTAACCTGTTAGAGAGAACCCCCGAAAACCCCAGTTTCATTTTACTCACCTGTTGCAATGATGCTCACAGTCTGAGAAAAGAGCCTTACAAGTCTGCGATCCACCACTACTACTCCATTCTACTTCCTGGTAACGGCCATCAGTCACAGCCAATGGCTAATGGCCATTACCAACACAGCCTATGCTGCTGCTGCTCGTGCGATTAAAGGGCACGCTGCAGCAGCGGCGGAGGTGTGGACCAAGCAGGTGGATTGCGACTTGTAGGCTCTTCTCTCAGACTGTAAGCATCATTGCAACAGGTGAGCAAAACAAAACTGGGTTTTCTCTCTTACAGGTTAAAGTTTTGTATAAGGGGTGGACATGCCCTTTAACAACAGAAGGCTTTATATTTAAAAGGTATCTCCACTCGAAAATGTACTTTTTCTGTACTAGTGTAGGGAACCCCCTCCAACCCTAACCTCCAGGTTTATACTTTAAAAAGTGCCCAGAACTTACCACCTTCGTTCCCCCTGTCCCTGCCTCTATTGCTTCTTTCAGGAACAGAGTAGCAATAGGGGCCGCACCGGCAGCCGCATCTGTGATTGACTAAGAGTGAGCCAATAACGACGCGGCTGCCAGATATTGAGAGAGCCGAGGGAATAAGGTTTGTAAGTCTGTTTCTGGCACTTTTTAAGTTTTAAACTGGTGGTTAGGGCTTGAGGGGGGTCCCTACACTACAGCAAAAAGGAGATTTTTATCATCAGGGACTATGGACCCGGAGGGGGGAGGCTCCCCTGCAAAACAGGAGGACAGGGAAGGGGCAGATACCTGATTACACACAGGAAGGCTCCTACTCTTTGTTTCCTGGACTTTAAATAGGCACACAGGACATCCATATGGTGCAGAGGAGAAAGGTAGGATTTTCCAATATTACACAGTAGGGCCAGCAGTGGGGCAAATTTTAGTTTTGGGGTGGACATGCCCTTTACCCCTATCTTGTTTGGAAACCACAGTTACTTTTTAAATTCATTATCACACTATAGTATGAGTACAGGGCAGAGTCTAATTGTATGTTTCTGTAAACTGGATTATTGCCTACTATTGATGCTATTAATTTCATTTATTTTATAAAGGATGATGAAAAAACAAGTCTTGGCAGGAATGACACTAACAATGGTAAGCAAGACTATTAAAGGGCATGTCCACCCTTCCAAAATTTTTTTGATGTAATATTCCCCCTGTCCCCCCAGCCCCAACCGCTATATTTTTTATTATGAAAGTGCCCCAAACTTTACTTACCTTCCCTCTTTCCCCCGCCGCCTGCCAGGCCCTCTGCTTGCGAGAAAATGCAAGCAGAGGGGCGGGACCGGCGTCGCGTCTGTGATTGGCTGAGCGGCAGCCAATCACAGACGCGGCTGCCGGGAGTTCAGTGCGGCGGAGGAAAGAGGGAAGGTAAGTAATGTTTGGGGCACTTTCTAAATAAAAATATAGCGGTTGGGGCTGGGGGACAGGGGGAATATTATATAAAAGCATTTACGCTAGGGGGAGGAATCCTAATCGGGAGGAGAGGGAGGGGAGGGAGGGGAGAAGGGCTGCAGTTGCATGCCAAACTTCTCCTGGAGGCGAGACAGGAGGCAGAGTCCTATATGGACTTTGGGGGGGAGACTACAGGAGAACCATATGGAGCTGGGATGTGAGGTAAGGATTTTATTACACTACATGATGGGGTCATACTGGGGGGATTATAGTTTTGGGGGGTGGACATGCCCTTTAAAGAAAAATTTTAAAGGCATTGCATTTTAACAGATTGTATGTCTTAAATAATTTTATATTGTTACTTTCTTCTTCTTTACTTGGTATTAAAAAGGCATTTAGATGACCCGGCATATCAAATAACATTCTTAAAAACATATTGAAAAAGAAAGGTTTTACCTAGCAGAATTCAGATAGATACAGTTTGTCCTCCTCTGTCCACACAATGTCCATTTTTGGCTGAAATTTGAGAATTTCAGAACTCTTAGAGATTTAATTTGACTAAAATGCAGATTTACTCATTGGTGAATTGCTCATTTCGCAGGTGGGTGATTGTTTATACAATAGATCAAGTTTACACATGATTGAAGGCTTCTTGCTTCTGACCAGGGGCATTCTAGGCACGTGTAAACCCAACCTTATAATCCAGTCTTTGAAACATGACCAACTTCTTTTAGAGCCAGCAAGATTTCTCTCTCCTCCTCAATCAGGATAAAATATTTTTTCAACTTCATTGCTGCACATTTTAAATTGATTGCCACTCCTTGTTTCCCTGTATTTCCTTTAATATAGCAGTAACTTTAAAGGGTAACTGTGGTCTCCAATTATTTCCAAACAAGTTAGGGTTGTACAAAAAGCCTTCCGCTGTACCTTCAAAATAAACCATAAATCACAACTCTAGGGGGCATATTTAAAACAATCGATATTTTTGCCATTTCGCTATTGCAGGACAAAGGGCGCTATTTTTGCCTTATTTATAAAAATGCTTTTTTCCGCTTTCGCGAAATGCAGCCATCACGGCTGAAGCAGCCAATCACGGACGCAGCTTCTGGAAGTACAGAACGCCGATGGATCAAGGCATTGTAAGTACAGATTGGGAGAGTTTTAGAGCGGTTGGAGGTGGGAAAGGGAGCCCTACACTACACAGCAAAGGATTTAATACTAGGGGCACAGGGAACCAACGGGATCGGAGGGAGGGGGGAGGGCTGCACTGAGCAAGCCAAACCTCTCAGAGAACACTCGAGGTGGAAACGTAGAGGTAAGGTAAGGATTTTTAAACTCTACACAGTGGGGCCAGCAGTGGGAGAGATTGTAGTTTTGGAGGTGGACATGCCCTTAACATGACTATTCTTACACACACTATTGTATGTTCCCATATTAAAGGCAAGTTCAGCCTAAAAATAAGTAACTTTTAAAATTATTATTACCCCCCAAAACCTCACTTTCGCAAGATTCCTAAAGATCAAAGATGCCCCAGAGCTTACTTACCTGACCCACCGTCTATTCCTCTCCCCCTGCTCTCGTTTCGAGCTTGTTGCAAAACAGGAGCATGGGACTCCTGCGCTGACAGGTCGCGGCTTCTGCGCTGACAGGTTCGCAGCTGTCAGGCGATTGGGCATGACGTCACATTGCGCCCTAACTGACAGCCGCAACCAGGAAGAGAAGCGACTGTCAGCACCAGCCGCAGAGTAAACGGTGAGTGTCCGGTCAGGTAAGTAAGTTCTCGGGGATCTTTAAAGTTTTAGGAACCTCACGAAAGACGGTTTTGGGGGGTAATAATCATTTTCAAAGTTACTTATATTTAGGCTGGACATTCCCTTTAATGTAACTGGTTTGATAATTAGCTGCAGTTTGCTGAAAATAAGCAATACTAAAAAAATTAATCCTTAAATAAAAAGAGAAAGATCGCCTGGGTGAGTTTACAACACTATTTATCATATTTTTGCTGAAAAAAAACACCACATGTGTTGGGCAATATTTAAATAACAAAGATAGGTGTCAGTGTGTATTCACCATTTGACAGTACTTAAAAATCCACCAGGGAGTATTACCTATTTATCATCATTTGTGCTGAATTTAACTTTTTGCCATATTTTCAGCATTATTAGTGCTACATTTTGCTACATAGTTTTCGCCTTCGAAAAAAAAACTTTATAAAAGTTGAAAGGTAAAAAATTGTGGTGGAAGTCTGGCGGCAAAAAAAAAGCAAAAATAATGCCCCTTTATAAATAGGTCCCTTAGAACCCCATTTGATTTAAAAAAAAAAACGTAAACCTTAAAAAAAAAAAAAAAAAAAAACAATCTTAAAAAGCAAAAAAAATAAATAAAAAAAGTGAAATCTCAAATCGTATTACAGTAAATGTTGGAAAATAGTCAAACACCCCCCTGGGTACTTATTAATTTACAATACCTCCATGGACCCATTGGCAGCTAAATAAATGGGCACTTATGCTTTTACGCCACCTCAGACTTAGCGATTTAAATGGCTGAACTTAGTGCATTAAACACTTTTCGCCATTTTATAACTATGATTGAGTGGTTACCACAGCGATCTATGCCAAAAAGCAAAAAGTAGCGGTATTGACTTTGCGTCACTGGTTTTCACAGCTTTCTAATTAGCGAAAAGTCCAAATTTGGTGAAAAGCCGGCAATAACGGCAGTGAAAAGTTTAAACAACCTTTATAAATATGCCCCTAGATAAAAAATTTTATAGTTATAGCGGAAAGGTTCAGCAATATTAATTACTGCTTGAACATTTCCTGCAGTGTGTGGATGCCTAAACAGGGTTTTACCCACATTCATAAGCATTCCTAACTAATGACACTTTTTTTTATAATTAATAAAATCTTTAACTACAGCAGTCTGTTTTAAAATGTATACACATGTGAGATATTTCTGGGGGCCAAAGACCACAAACAGCTTCTCTCCAGCCAACAATCTAATGTGTTTTGGTTTCCTATCTGCATTGATAAAAGAAAATTCTACTTTTCAAATGAAAAATTGTTTTAGGGTTCCAAATATAAACATGTGTATTCTATATCTATATAGAGGTTTTTTTTTAATATAATTGTAACTCTTTTGGAAAAATTGGACACCACAGTATTAAAAAAGTCTATTTACTTGTCATGGACTTTATTACCGGTACATCTCAATGAAGATGGAATCTTGCCCACTAGATACTAAACATTCTACCTAAACATAATGTAGTAACATAGTTATTGAGGTTGAATAAGGACATATGTCCATCAAGTCCAACCTTTTCACCCTTCTTTTTCACCCTACCTAACAGCTGATCCTGAGGAAGGCAAAAAAAAAAAGGATAAAAATAAGGGGGGTGGGGGTGGTGATTCCTTCCGGACTCCAATGACAATCTGAAAGTATCCCTGGATCAACCAGAACTGCAGTATATGTATTAATATCAGTAATTCTCATATTAATAGTCTCCTCTACCAACCAGAACTACAGTATATGTATTAATACCAGTAATTCTCAATATTATATAGATCCCCTCCCCAACCAGAACTACAGTATATGTATTAATACCAGTAATTCTAAAATATATAATAGTATCCCTCTACCAACCAGAACTACAGTATATGTATTAATACCAGTATCTCAATATTATATAGACCCTGTACCAACCAGAACTGCAGTATATTTATTAATACCATTAATTCTCAATATTATATAGTATCCCTGTACCAACCAGAACTGCAGTATTTGTATTAATACCAGTAATTCTCAATATCTTTTGTTTTAGAAACTTATCTAGGCCACTTAACACTATTCAATGAACTTGTCATTACCCACGTCTGCTGGAAGACAGTTCCACATTTTCACACTTCTCATACATGTCATAAAATACTACAATTAAAGCAAATGGGAAACACCACTTGGTTTTACACAGATAAAGGTGGTATTTGGTGACCACAATAAAGAATGCCGCTCGTTTATAATATGCCACATAAGTACCTCCTATGCACCCAAATTGTTTTTTTCCTCTTCAGTACAGTTTAAGAGCAGATGGAACTGATACACAAATGACTGATTGCCCAGAGCAGGAAAAAGAGGATCAGTGTCCTCTGTTGGCCCAGATACCCAAATAGTGGAATTCTGGGATTTCTTACAAGGTATCTAAGCTGACGAAAAGTAGGCAAAATGCACATATAGAGCTGCTAAAGGTGTAGATATTATTATTATTAAATTAGCTTTGCTGCATTTAATTATTTTCCAGTTTCTAAGCATGAATGTTTGAAATAATTAGTATTTTATCCACAGCCATGGGGCACTGTTATGTACACGGCATTTGTACAAGGGTATGTTTCCCCATCAATGGCCTGTGTACACTAGATACGTAACTGCAAAGACCAGCTCTTATTTGTCTTTTCTGCTGTGATTAACGGATCCTTTGATGACTGAACACCAATACTGAGCATGGTATTCTATGGACCTTCAAGGTATACACAAAATGGTATTGTTTACTGCAAGTGCCATTATGAATATGCTATTGGCAAACACGACATTTATTGTTATACTGTTTGTCTGTTTTGTACCATTCCATGAGCAAGTCCTTCTGTAAACCAACAGCCATATTCTTTATCTAATTTAGATGGATGAAAATGTGACTATATCCTTTTCTATGGTACAGTACAGGCCAGTGCAACAGCTATTTCTGATATATGGAAAGCTTGAACTTTGAGGTCTCGTTGACTTCTTTGACTTAGTATTGACATTCTGATTGAATATAATCAGATGGAATAGAAATTCCTAGTAATGTACAAGGATATACCTTTGTCCTGTTACACTGATTGCAACTCTTTGGATTACAGTGAAAGTCCCAGGCAAATAAAAAAAACGGAATTCATAGATAAAAAAAAATATAGTAAACGAAATAACACTATAAAAGGTAAAGTTCAGTGAAAAAGCATTATTAATATTATTAGTTTATATTACATATACATATTTCCCCCCTTTGCTATGCCCTGCTGGTTCATTAGTGAGCTGACATTTCTTCTTCCCAGAATGCTCACTTCCTGAAATGTTCCTAACGTAATTTCTACCTTGCTTGGCTGTTGGATGGGTCAAACATGCTCAGATCTCTACTGAGCAACTGAATCAACCCGGCGCTGGGTCAAGGGCAAAACCATAAAATACACTACTAGGGGTCCTGCATACAGAACGTCAGTATAAGCATTTATTTATGAACAGAAAAATTGCTCTATGGGTAGGTTAAGGTCATTGGCATGGAAAAATGTATGCGCATGCACCTGATGTCTGATCGCGGCCTCGTGGAAGGGACCCACCCCAACCTATAACCAATTACTAAACAAAGTTGATGGTCTATAGAACGGAACAAATGCTACATAGGGCACATCACATAGATTTTACAAACATGGGACATATGGGCACTGAAGATGGAGAGCGTGCATATATACAAACAAACACAAAATAGTGACTCCAGACTCTACCCCCCATGTACCCCCTCAGGTACATGTATATGAAAAGAAAATCTTTTGTGATACTAACAACCAGTGCAGTCGACCGAGCCAGGTCTGGTTGGATGACTAGAAATATAATGCTCCACCATCTGCTCAAAAAAAGATTGCTAATGTATTCACTAAGAGAATCACTGGAGAACCAAGTTGACGTGGACGAAAGCTTAAGACCCCACTACAGAGAACAGGAAAGTCAAATCGACACCACACTTGCAAGTAAACAATATATTGTTCTGTACTATGTTTTATTTTATTTTAAACTTTATTATTTTCTCCATAAAGCTCTTTCTAAATGCTAAAAACAACATGATTAAATTACAATAAAAACCAAATATAAATCATTGGAAAAAAAGCAAATGTATTTGCACTGAACTTCCCCTATAAGGAAAGTGACAATTAATTAAAACCATAGCAGAAATACAAATTTGTAGGCTTTTATTTACGTTTTTATTTACATGTTTTATTTACCTGTTAATCAAAGGTCATGGAACTGCAAGTGATTTTTAATATCTATGGGCTATATTAATACAACCCCAAGTAATTAGAGACACCGATTCATTTACCAGCTGCCATGGTCATAAACACCAATCCTTAGTAGTTGGTATGTGGGAAATTCCCTTTCCCAGGGCTGCTTCATAGTGATTACTGAGCATGCTTGCCCTCATAAAAAAAGTCTGGTGAGTTGGAAGGCTGAGGGAGGACGATACTGAGCAAATCAAGTACTGGATTGAAGGGACACACACCATTTATTTATAGAATAAGATGAAAATAGGTAATTTTTTTCAGTATAGAACTCAGGAGCGCCATGTCGGACGTGTTTAGACTGGAACTTACTCAGATGACAAACGTGAGATAAATACCCAAAGGTTGTGTGTGAAGATTTGCCTGCTTCTAAGGAGCCAAACCAGCAACTGACCTGGAAGTCAAGGCAAGGGGTTGGGGGGCTGTTGAAATGTTCTTACCTTTCGAGACCTGGAAGAACTATGCGGGCGCAACAGCATAGTCAGGGATTGGTTGAGATGCTATGTCTTCTCAGCCAATCGCTGGTGCCGCTGCTGATCCGGCCCCTTCTGCTGCTTCCATTCATGGAAAAGGAACAGAACCGCAGCAGAGAGGTGAGGGAACAGGTCTTGGTAAGTATATTTAGGAGCTGAGGGGAAAATTTTTAACCTAGTGAGGGCTAGGTTGGGGGGGGGTTGGTGTTTTATTAAATGTGAATTTTTGGCTTCATAGCCTTATATATGGACTGTGTGTACCTAGACAAGACACACACATAAAGACTATTTACTGTATATATCTAATCTTTCTCTGGTTTTTCATATCAATATGCATTCTGCTTTTAGAAACAAAAAAACAACAACATATCGCTCAACATTCAGAAAAATCTACGTGTTTGACAAGTAGTTTTTAACAATAACTAAATCAGCTTAGTACTATAAATGTGTAGGAATTCATAAAAATGAAACCTTGGTAATGATAGCGTTTTGTTCCTTAATACCACAGAGTCTCTCTAAAAAATAAAAGTAAAAACGTCAAAACTTTAGATTTCCTTAGTTATTGTTAAAACTACTTGTCAAACCGTAGATTTTTCTGAATGTTGGCGATATGTTGTTGTTTTTTGTTTTTTTTCTAAAACAGAATGCATATTGATATGAAAAACCAGAGAAAGATTAGATAATCTAAGTAAATAGTCTTTATGTGTGTGTCTTGTCTAGGTACACACAGTCCATATATAAGGCTATGAAGCCAAAAATTCACATTTAATAAAACACCAACCCCCCCCCAACCTAGCCCTCACAGGTTAAAAATTTTCCCCTCAGCTCCTAAATATACTTACCAAGACCTGTTCCCTCACCCTCTCTGCTGCGGTTCTGTTCCTTTTCCATGAATGGAAGCAGCAGAAGGGCCGGATCAGCAGCGGCACCAGCGATTGGCTGAAGACATAGCATCTCAACCAATCCCTGACTATGCTTGCGCCCGCATAGTTCTTCCAGGTCTCGAAAGGTAAGAAAATTTCAACAGCCCCCCAACCCCTGCCTTGACTTCCAGGTCAGTTGCTGGTTTGGCTCCTTAGAAGCAGGCAAATCTTCACACACAACCTTTGGGTATTTATCTCACGTTGTCATCTGAGTAAGTTCCAGTCTAAACACGTCCGACATGGCGCTCCTGAGTTCTATACTGAAAAAAATTACCTATTTTCATCTTATTCTATAATAAATGGTGTGTGTCCCTTCAATCCAGTACTTGATTTGCTCAGTATCGTCCTCCCTCAGCCTTCCAACTCACCAGACTTTTTTTATGAGGGCAAGCATGCTCAGTATATCACTATGAAGCAGCCCTGGGAAAGGGAATTTCCCACATACCAACAGTAAAGATGGACCCAAACCCGGTTCTGGAGAGGATTTCACTGATTGGGCAGAACTCGGCCTTAGTGGATTTCTGACTTTTTCAGATTTTTATGAACTGTGGACCCATTTCTGAAAATTTTAAAATGTTCTCAATTTCTAGGAAATTAAAATTTTACAAAATTGAAAAATATACCAAATTCGTAGAAAACTAGAAATGCTACACAGAATGCCAAAACAGGAATCATGTTTCTGGAACTGGATGGTGTTTTTTTAAAAGATTTAAACTTTTGGACATTGATCATGTTCTCCAGACCATTACCCAGGCTCCTAAGCCATTTATAGTAAGTTACCATTGCTATTTATAACTTAATTTAAGCGGAATTTTCGAATTTTTCCCATTGACTTTAAAGGGTCCGCTGGCGGATTTTTAAATTTTTAGAAGATTCGCGAATCTGCATGCGGAATGGATTTCAGTGAGTTACGCAATTTCTAACCGACTGTCAAAACTGCCCACAGCAAACAGCTAACCACTGTCAAAATCTGTCACCATACCAGCTACAGCAAAACTGCTCACAGCAGAAGATTTTATCGTAATAGTATGACACCTGAATGACAGCTAAAATTTGAGATGTGTTCGGATTGGATATCTAAAGAAATAGTAGACAGATCAATAAAAGAAATTGTACAGTGGTGGTTGGGAAGAAATATTGTTTCCAGTAATGGAAAATTTAAATATTTTTTTCCAGTTTAGATGTCCTTTAAATGTCTATCCCCTGAATACCTGCTTTGTACATTTGGTCTGGTAACGTTACATTGATAATTTGGTCTGCCATTGGTCCTTTAAATATTTGGTGCATACCAATTGAATACATACTGGTTCTCAGATTATGTACTGAACATATATGATATGTAGCTAGTTACCTATATATACTGGTAATAGGGGTATCAGGAGATTCAGTGTTTATACATGTTTGTTGTGTCTTAAAGGGACACAATACTGAAAAATACTTTTCCATCTTAATCTGTAAACAAATATGTGTAAGAAGCACTTATTCTGAGGTGTGTGTGTTGCTGCATGCCTTCAATCCAGCACTTGCAGCATTTTTCCTACAAACTGTCAAACTGCACACAGCATCCAGCATTCCATCTGTCAAATCTCTGTCACCATTCCAGCTACAGCAAAACTACTCACAGAAGTATAGTTTATGAGAGCAAGGCACTTGATTGACAGCTGAAATGTAAGATATTTTAGATTGGATTCTAAGAAATAGGGGACAGATCAACAAAAAAACAATGAGCGATAAAAAGGAATAATTATAGTTTCAGTAAAGGTCAATATAAAATAACCTTTTTTTCAGTATATATGAGTTAAAACACAGATGATTGATTCTTTTTGATACTATTTGGGAGAGTTGCCCTTTTTTATCCCTCCTTTATCGTCACATTTCCTTTAATACAGGACAATAAGTATATCACAGTATATCAATTGGAAAAACACTTACCAGGCATTAGAGATTTTGACTCATATAAATTGTAAAGACATATGGGAATGGGACAAGGATTTTTGCCCATGTTTGAACTTCAGACGGGAAGCACTGTCCCATTTACTCTTTATCTTGGTATTCCAGTTAAGGTAGTAAAATAACTGATTTTTCGAAAGCTTTGATAATGTGCCACATTAGTGACTAATTTATAAACTTTTGGGCAAGAAACATTTTTTGTACATGGTTAGAGAATTGGTTGTTGGATCGCGTACGAGAGTAGTGGTCAATTGAGCTATAAGTAAGTGCATCAGGGTTCTGTACTGGGCATTGAGAGCAAGGTATGTGTTTGCAGTGAGACATTAAACTATGCAGAGCTTTGGAAATTTTAAATGATGTGCAATTGCTGCAAGCAGACCAAGATAGACAGGGCCCTCTCTAGACTTTTTTGCACCTGAAACAAAATTCCAAATGCTGAACATATCCCCCACCAACCCCATAACCGGAAGGGATGTGGTTTTACAATTGAAAGTGGGTGGTGCTTGTGTCGAAAGTGGAATGTGGCTTGTCCAGAAGTGGGGGGGGGGATTTATACACGTTGATTTAACTTTATCACTGATTTACATATCATGTAAATTATTATTAATTATAATTAATTATTTATTAATATAATATGCTCAAGCCCAGCCCAACAGATATAATATAAAGTGCCCAGCAGCAGTTACAGTCCACAGACACAGTGGTTATAACTTATTATACAGTGTTTTAACTTATTATACAGTGGTTGCCTTGCCTTAATTAGTTAATACTGACATTGACTTCTGACACTGCCTTTCCCAGTTAACTAGGACACTCCGAGTCCACAGGCCGCAAGGCAAGGGAATCAGGCTGTCTGTGGTCCTGCACAGGCTGAACTAGCGCTTCTTCCAGCACTGACATCACAATGTACGTCGACCAGCGCACGCACCCATGTTGGAGAAGATCCAGAAGCGAAAGAACCCGGTTCTGTTCTGGTCCGGGGACAGAACGGATGGACAGATCGGGTTGGGAATGGATGCGAAATGCAGGGTAAACATTATGTATAACACCGGTAGCAACACCCCCCCCCACACCCCCACACCCTCAGACAATTAGGCAGTAGGGCGGACGCCGGCCTCCAGTAAAAAAAAAATAATTTTTTTCTTCTCCTGCCTTCCCTACAGGGTGCCGCTCTGCATTGTGCTGCACCCTGCATCATTAGTGAGGCGGCCCTGAAGATAGATTGTCAAAAGGGCAGCAGGGTGGCAGATGAGATTTAATGTTGATGAATGTAAGGTGATGCATTTGGGGTTTAACAATTCTTAGGCCACTTACACACATATATAACTCAGTGTTAAGTGAATCTTTATGGAAAAAGATTTGGGTCACGTGGCTGTAGCAATCAGTGCCAAACAGCAACGGCTAGATATTGTCTTGTATAAGAGGGATAGATTATAAAGAAGACAATATTATTCTCCCTCCTTACAAGGCACTGGTAAGCCTCATTTGGAATATGCGGTGCAGTTCTGGAATCCCATATACAAAAGGGACATCTTGGAAACGAAGCAGTTCAAGAAAGGAACTAAAATAATAAGGGGAATGGAGGGGCTTCATATGCAGGCAGATTAGACAAGTTAGGGCTGTTTACATTGGGAATAGCAAAAAGGTAATAGAAGCGCATACTACTTCCTCAGAATAC
The DNA here is from genome assembly GCA_019447015.1 of Hymenochirus boettgeri. Classification (NCBI taxonomy): domain Eukaryota; kingdom Metazoa; phylum Chordata; class Amphibia; order Anura; family Pipidae; genus Hymenochirus; species Hymenochirus boettgeri. The sequence goes on along the minus strand of CM033472.1, from coordinate 45,319,049 downwards.
TCTGCTTATTTAAAGGGTATGTCCCACCCTAAAATTGATTTTTAATATGCTGCTCCCCATGTCCCCCAGCCCCAACCGCATAAATATTTTTTCAGAAACCCCCCAAACTCTACTTACCTCCCCTCGTTCCTCCGCCGCACTGCCGGCCCTCTGCTCTGCGAGAATGCAAGCAGAGGGGCGGGACCGGCAGTCGCGTCTGCGATTGGCTGAGCGGCAGCCAATCACAGACGCGGCTGCCGGTCATTCATGCAGCGGAGGAAAGCGGAGAGGTAAGTAAGAGTTTGGGGAGCTTTTTGAAAAAAAAAAATATGCGGTTGGGCTGGGGGACATGGGGGAGCAGCATTTAAGGGGGTTTTGCGCTAGGGGGAGGGATAGTAGAACGGAGGGAGAGGAGGGAGAGGAGGGGGAGGGAGGGGGGGAAGGGCTGCAGTGCGCATGGCAAATATCTACACGGAGGCAAGATAGCAGGCAGAGCCCTGCTATCCTCCTGGTGTCAGTTTTGGGACTTTGGGGGGGGGTTTACCGGAGAACCCTATGAGCTGGGATTGTGAGGTAAGGATTAAACTACACTACATGGTGGGGCCAGTAGTTGGGGGATTATAGTTTTGGGTGGGACATGCCCTTTAAATCACACAATGACGGGGAACGCTATGTCCCCTTCATCACACCTGAAGAAGGGGACATAGCAATCCCTGAAACGTTGTTTGCGTGATTTCAATTACCTTTTTGCTTGTGCTATAAAGCCCAGAGGTTAGAGGACTACAAAGGCTGCACCTACAAATACAGTGGCAAGTTGCCTTTAGGAGTGCCTAGGCCCAAACCAATTGTATGGACTTACATTGGAGAATAGAAGATTGCGCAGCAATATGATCATTTTATATAAATTACTAATGGGCCATACAATAAACTCTTTAGTGCATTGTTCACTAATAGGTCATATCAAAGGACTCGTGGACATCCTTTAAGATAAAGAAAGAAATAAATTTCATCCTCAGGTTGGGAAAGGTTTCTTTACAGTGAGAACGGTGAAACTGAATTGTCTTCAGGTCGAGGTGGTAATGGCAAGTTCATTGAATAGCTGTAAAGGGTATGTCTAGCCTTGAAAAATTTTTTTTATATAACATTCCCCCAGTCCCCCAGCCCCAGCCCGAACCGCTCTATTTTTATTATTAGAAAGTGCCCCAAACTTTACTTACCTTCCCTCTTTCCTCCGCCGCACTGCAAGGCCCTCTGCTTGTGAAGAAATGCAAGCAGAGGGGCGTGACCGCAGTCGCGTCTGTGATTGTCTGAGCGGCAGCCAATCACGGACCGGCTGCCGGGAGTTCAGTGCGACGGGAAAGAGGGAAGGTAAGTAATGTTTGGGGCACTTTCTAATATAAAATATAGTGGTTGGTGCTGGGGGGACAGGGGAATGTTATGGAAAGGGTTTTATGCTAGGGGGAGGGAATATATGGACTCTATATGGACTCTGTTTCCTCCTGGTTGGCAGTTTTGGGGACTTTGGGGGGGGACTACACAGAACCATATGGAGCTGGGATGTGAGGTAAGGATTTTATTACACTACATGATGGGGCCATTACTGGGGGATTATAGTTTTGGGGGTGTCATGCTCTTTAAAAGTGAGCTGGCTAGTGTCAAAAACCAAAATATATTGGAATTACTGGTATTAATACATATGCCGTAGTTTCGCTTGATCCAGGGATACTTTCCAATTGCAATTTGGAGTCAGGAAGGGATTAACTTACCCCTTTTTTTTGTTAGCTGTTTCTTTTTTTTTTTTGCCTTCCTCTGGATCAACTGTTAGGGCTAGGTCCCACTTAAAAAAAGGCAGTGCGATTTTGTGTCTGCTTCTGTATCCACTTGTCCGCGTTTGCGTTTTCTAACTACTACTGTGGTAGAAAAACAACTTAGTAGTGCCTTTATGTCCGTTTGTCTGCATTTTTTTCTGCATTCCCGTAACTTGAATCACAAAATGGACAGAAATGGACACAACGGACCAAAAGTCGTGCATGCATGCAAATGGTATGAATGATTTAAAATAAAACATCAAATGCAAGTGGATAGAAACACGCTTGTGGGACTAGAGACCTTTAGGTAGGCTTAAAGAGCAGGGTTAAAAGCTGGACTAGATGGACGTAGGACTTTATTCAACCTCAATACTATATTACTATGGGCCATATTATTAAGCGATACTAACTTGCCAAAATAATGTATTGGCACCAAATATCTTAAAGGACCAATGGCAGACCAAATTATCAATGTAACGTTACCAGACCAAATGTACAAAGCAGGTATTCAGGGATAGACATTTAAAGGACATCTAAACTGGAAAAAAAATTTTTAAATTTTCCATTACTGGAACAATATTTCTTCCCAACCACCACTGTACAATTTCTTTATTGATCTGTCTACTATTTCTTTAGATATCCAATCCGAACAATCTCAAATTTTAGCTGTCATTCAGGTGTCATACTATTACGATAAAATCTTCTGCTGTGAGCAGTTTTGCTGTAGCTGGTATGTGTGACAGATTTTTGACAGTTGGTTAGCTGTTTTGCTGTGGGCAGTTTTGACAGTCGGTTAGAAATTGCGTAACTCACTGAATCCATTCCGCATGCAGATTCGCGAATCTTCTAAAAAATTTAAAAATCCGCCAGCGGACCCTTTAAAGTCAATGGGAGAAATTCGAAAATTCCGCCTTAAATTAAGTTATAAATAGCAATGGTAACTTACTATAAATGGCTTAGGAGCCTGGGTAATGGTCTGGAGAACATGTATCAATGTCCAAAATGTTTAAATCTTTTTAAAAAACACCATCCAGTACCAGAAACATGATTCCTGTTTTGGCATTCTGTGTAGCATTTCTAGTTTTCTACGAATTTGGTATATTTTTCAATTTTGTAAAATTTTAATTTCCTAAAAAATTGAGAACATTTTAAAATTTTCAGAAATGGTTCCACAGTTCATAAAAATCTGAAAAAGTCAGAAATCCACTAAGGCCGAGTTCTGCCAATCAGTGAAATCCTCTCCAGAACCGGGTTTGGGTCCATCTATACTGTTGGTATTGGGGAAATTCCCTTTCCCAGGGCTGCTTCATAGTGATTACTGAGCATGCTTGCCCTCATAAAAAAAGTCTGGTGAGTTGGAAGGCTGAGAGGACGATACTGAGACAAATCAAGTACTGGATTGAAGGACACACACCATTTATTTATAGAATAAGATGAAAATAGGTAATTTTTTTCAGTATAGAACTCAGGAGCGCCATGTCGGACGTGTTTAGACTGGAACTACTCAGATGACAAACGTGAGATAAATACCCAAAGGTTGTGTGTGAAGATTTGCCTGCTTCTAAGGAGCCAAACCAGCAACTGACCTGGAAGTCAAGGCAAGGTTGGGGGGCTGTTGAAATGTTCTTACCTTTCGAGACCTGGAAGAACTATGCGGGCGCAACAGCATAGTCAGGGATTGGTTAGATGCTATGTCTTCTCAGCCAATCGCTGGTGCCGCTGCTGATCCGCCCCTTCTGCTGCTTCCATTCATGGAAAAGGAACAGAACCCAGCAGAGAGGTGAGGGAACAGGTCTTGGTAAGTATATTTAGGAGCTGAGGGGAAAATTTTTAACCTAGTGAGGCTAGGTTGGGGGGGGGTTGGTGTTTTTATTAAATGTGAATTTTTGGCTTCATAGCCTTATATATGGACTGTGTGTACCTAGACAAGACACACACATAAAGACTATTTACTGTATATATCTAATCTTTCTCTGGTTTTTCATATCAATATGCATTCTGCTTTTAGAAACAAAAAAACAACACATATCGCTCAACATTCAGAAAAATCTACGTGTTTGACAAGTAGTTTTTAACAATAACTAAGGAAATCTAAAGTGTTTTGACGTTTTCTACTTTTTTTTTTTAGAGAGAAACTCTGTGGTTATTAAGGAACAAAACGCTATCATTACCAAGGTTCTATTTTATGAATTACTCCTACCATTTATATGTACTAATGCCTTATGCTGGCCATTCTCATATCCGGTTACTGCCCAGCACAATAATTGTTTGGATGTTCCTACTATTTACTATCTACTAAATAAGACAGTTCATTATCGTAATTTTACTATGTAATAATTGCGCTGTATCACAAATATGGGATGTAAATACGGTCGAGAATTACATGTGTATATTCTTTCTTAAATAGCATGCCACAGGTATTATGATTTTGTATCGAGCCCTTGAATGTGCATTGATCATCATGTGTACTAGTTTGTAGTAGCCTAAATGCTTCTGGTAACTGTGCCTCCAAACAGTTAACTAAAAGGGTTAACTAAAAGCGAAGTCTTTCCTTTAAACTGAGCCCTTAGTCCCATCTCTGTCTCCAGCCTCTGAGAAATTATATTGAGGAAATGTTTAAACTTCCTGCTTCTCTTCTCCTACCCTCTCCAAAGGGAATAAGTATGCTTGCTTTAGACTTAAAGGGCATGTCCACCCCCAAAACTATAATCCCCCCCAACTACTGGCCCCACCATGTAGTGTAGTTTAATCCTTACCTCACATCCCAGCTCCATAGGGTTCTCCGTAAACCCCCCCCCAAAGTCCCAAAACTAACCACCAGGAGGATAGCAGGGCTCTGTCGGCTATCTTGCCTCCGGTAGATATTTGCCATGCGCACTGCAGCCCTCTCCCCCCCTCCCTCCCCCTCCCTCTCCCTCCCTCTCCCTCCCGTTCTACTATCCCTCCCCTAGCTTCATATCCCCCTTAATATGCTGCTCCCCCATGTCCCCCAGCCCCAACCGCATCTTTTTTTTTTTAAAAAAGCTCCCCAAACTCTTACTTACCTCTCCGCTTTCCTCCGCTGCACTGAATGACCGGCAGCCGCGTCCGTGATTGGCTGCCGCTCAGCCAATCACAGACGCGACTGCCGGTCCTGCCCCTCTGCTTGCATTCTCGCAAGCAGAGGGCCGGCAGTGCGGCGGAGGAACAGGGGAGGTAAGTAAGAGTTTGGGGGGCTTTCTGAAAAAAATATTTGTGCGGTTGGGGTTGGGGACCAGGGGGAGCAGCATATTAAAAATAAGTTATGGGGTGGACATACCCTTTAATATGGGAAAAACAGGAGTACCTGCGGCAACAAAAAATTGACAGTTAAGAATGGGGCCTTTTAATGCAGACAGAATCTGATCACATAACTACAAAGCTGGTCACATGCTGTAAGCTGCAGAAAACAGGTGTACAGGAAATTCTATTTCTGAACCTTTACAGCAATAACTTCTCACACAGTTTACTTGATGCGATTTAGTGTTCATTCTTAATGAATGAGCATGTACACCCCTTGTACAAAAATTTAACCGTTAGAGAGAACCCCCGAAAACCCCAGTTTCATTTTACTCACCTGTTGCAATGATGCTCACAGTCTGAGAAAGAGCCTTACAAGTCTGCGATCCACCACTACTACCCTTCTACTTCCTGGTAACGGCCATCAGTCACAGCCATGGCTAATGGCCATTACCAAACAAGCCTATGCTGCTGCTGCTGCTCGTGCATGTAAAGGGCACGCTGCAGCAGCGGCGGAGGTGTGGACCAAGCAATGGTGGATTGCAGACTTGTAAGGCTCTTCTCTCAGACTGTAAGCATCATTGCAACAGGTGAGCAAAACAAAACTGGGTTTTCTCTTACAGGTTAAAGTTTTGTATAAGGGGTGGACATGCCCTTTAACAACAGAAGGCTTTATATTTAAAAGGTATCTCCACTCGAAAATGTACTTTTTCTGTACTAGTGTAAGGGAACCCCTCCAACCTAACCCTAACCTCCAGGTTTATAACTTTAAAAAGTGCCCAGAACTTACCAACCTTCGTTCCCCCTGTCTCTGCCTCTATTGCTTCTTTCAGGAACAGAGTAGCATAGGGCCGCACGGCAGCCGCATCTGTGATTGACAGATGGCCAATAACAGACGCGGCTGCCAGATATTGAGAGAGCCGAGGGAATAAAGGTTTGTAAGTCTGTTTCTGGACACTTTTTAAGTTTTAAACCTGGTGGTTAGGGCTTGAGGGGGTCCCTACACTACAGCAAAAAGGAGATTTTTATCATCGGACTATGGACCCGGAGGGGGGAGGGCTCCCCTGCAAAAGACAGGAGGACAGGGAAGGGCAGATACCTGATTACACACAGGAAGGCTCCTACTCTTTAGTTTCCTGGACTTTAAATAGGCACAACAGGACATCCATATGGTGCAGGAGAAAGGTAGGATTTTCCAATATTACACAGTAGGGGCCAGCAGTGGGCAAATTTTAGTTTTGGGGGTGGACATGCCTTTAACCCTATCTTGTTTGAAACCACAGTTACTTTTTAAATTCATTATCACACTATAGTATGAGTACAGGGCAGAGTCTAATTGTATGTTTCTGTAAACTGGATTATTGCCTACTATTGATGCTATTAATTTCATTTATTTATAAAGGATGATGAAAAAACAAGTCTTGCAGGAATACACTAACAATGGTAAGCAAGACTATTAAAGGCATGTCCACCCTTCCAAAATTTTTTTGTGTAATATTCCCCCTGTCCCCCCGCCCCAACCGCTATATTTTTATTATTAGAAAGTGCCCCAAACTTTACTTACCTTCCCTCTTTCCTCCGCCGCACTGCCAGGCCCTCTGCTTGCGAGAAAATGCAAGCAGAGGGCGGGACCGAGTCGCGTCTGTGATTGGCTGAGCGGCAGCCAATCACAGACGCGCTGCCGGGAGTTCAGTGCGGCGGAGGAAAGAGGGAAGGTAAGTAATGTTTGGGGCACTTTCTAATAATAAAAATATGCGGTTGGGGCTGGGGGGACAGGGGGAATATTATATAAAAAGCTTTTACGCTAGGGGGAGGGAATCCTAATCGGGAGGGAGAGGGAGGGGGAGGGAGGGGGAGAGGGCTGCAGTGTGCATGCCAAACTTCTCCTGGAGGCGGACAGGAGCAAGTCCTATATGGACTTTGGGGGGGAGACTACAGGAGAACCATATGGAGCTGGGATGTGAGGTAAGGATTTTATTACACTACATGATGGGGTCATTACTGGGGGGGATTATAGTTTTGGGGGGTGGACATGCCCTTTAAAGAAAAATATTTAAAGGCATTGCATTTTAACAGATTGTATGTCTTAAATAATGTTATATTTGTTACTTTTCTTCCTTCTTTACTTGGTATTAAAAAGGCATTTAGATGACCCTGCATATCAAATACATTCTTGAAAAACATATTGAAAAAAGAAAGGTTTTACCTAGCAGAATTTCAGATAGATACAGTTTGTCCTCCTCTGTCCACACAATGTCCATTTTTGGCTGAAATTTGAGAATTTACAGAACTGCTTAGAGATTTTAATTTGACTAAAATGCAGATTTACTCATTGGTGAATTAGCTCATTTCGCAGGTGGGTGATTGTTTATACAAGATCAAGTTTACACATGATTGAAGGCTTCTTGCTTCTGACCAGGGGCATTCTAGGCACGTGTAAACCCAACCTTATAATCCAGTCTTTGAAACATGACCAACTTCTTTTAGAGCCAGCAAGATTTCTCATCCTCCTCAATCAGGATAAAAATTTTTTCAACTTCATTGCTGCACATTTTAAATTGATTGCCACTCCTTGTTTCCCTGTATTTCCTTTTAATATAGCAGTAACTTTAAAGGGTAACTGTGGTCTCCAATTATTTCCAAACAAGTTAGGGTTGTACAAAAAGCCTTCCGCTGTACCTTCAAAATAAACCATAAATCACAACTCTAGGGGGCATATTTATAAACAATCGATATTTTTGCCATTTCGCTATTGCAGGACAAAGGGCGCTATTTTTGCCTTATTTATAAAAATGCTTTTTTCCGCTTTCGCGAAATGCAGCCAATCACGGCTGAGAGGCAGCCAATCACGGACGCAGCTTCTGGAAGTACAGAACGCCGATGGATCAAGGCATTGTAAGTACAGATTGGGAGAGTTTAGAGCGGTTGAGGTGGGAAAGGGAGCCCTACACTACAGCAAAAGGATTTAATACTAGGGGCACAGGAACCTAACAGGGATCGGGAGGGAGGGGGGGGGGCTGCACTGAGCAGCCAAAAACCTCTCAGAGAACACTCAGAGGTGGAAACGTAGAGGTAAGGTAAGGTTTTAAACTCTACACAGTGGGGCCAGCAGTGGGAGAGATTGTAGTTTTGGAGGTGGACATGCCCTTTAACATGACTATTTCTTCACAGCACTATTGTATGTTCCCATATTAAAGGGCAAGTTCAGCCTAAAAATAAGTAACTTTTAAAATTATTATTACCCCCCAAAACCTCACTTTCGCAAGATTCCTAAAGATCAAAGATGCCCCAGAGCTTACTTACCTGACCCACCGTCTATTCCTCTCCCCCTGCTCCTGTTTCGAGCTTGTTGCAAAACAGGAGCATGGGACTCCTGCGCTGACAGGTCGCGGCTTCTGCGCTGACCAGGTTCGCAGCTGTCAGGCGATTGGGCATGACGTCACATTGCGCCCTAACTGACAGCCGCAACCAGGAAGAGAAGCGACTGTCAGCACCAGCCGCAAGGTAGAAGCGGTGAGGGTCCCGGTCAGGTAAGTAAGTTCTCGGGGATCTTTAAAGTTTAGGAACCTCACGAAAGACGGTTTTGGGGGTAATAATCATTTTCAAAGTTACTTATTTAGGCTGGACATTCCCTTTAATGTAACTGGTTTATAATTAGCTGCAGTTTGCTGAAATAAGCAATACTAAAAAAATTAATCCTATAAATAAAAAAGAAAGAGATCGCCTGGGTAGTTTTACACTATTTATCATTTTTGCTGAAAAAAAACACCACATGTGTTGGGCAATATTTAAATAACAAAGATAGGTGTCAGTGTGTATTCACCAATTTGACAGTACCTTAAAAATCCACCAGGGAGTATTACCTATTTTCATCATTTGTGCTGAATTTAACTTTTTGCCATATTTTCAGCATTATTAGTGCTACATTTTGCTACATAGTTTTCGCCTTCGATGAAAAAAAACTTTATAAGAAAAGTTGAAAGGTTAAAAATTGTGGTGAAGTCTGGCGGCAAAAAAAAAGCAAAAATAATGCCCCTTTATAAATATTTCCCTTAGAACCCCATTTGATTTAAAAAAAAAAAACGTAAACCTTAAAAAAAAAAAAAAAAAACAATCTTAAAAAAGCAAAAAAAATAAATAAAAAAAGTGAAATCTCAAATCGTATTACGTAAATGTTGGAAAATAGTCAAACACCCCCCTGGTACTTATAATTAATCAATACCTTCCATGGACCCATTGGCAGGCTAAATAAACTATTACGATAAAATCTTCTGCTGTGAGCAGTTTTGCTGTAGCTGGTATGGTGACAGAGTTTTTGACAGTTGGTTAGCTGTTTGCTGTGGGCAGTTTTGACAGTCGGTTAGAAATTGCGTAACTCACTGAAATCCATTCCGCATGCAGATTCGCGAATCTTCTAAAAAATTTAAAAATCCGCCAGCGGACCCTTTAAAGTCAATGGGAGAAATTCGAAAATTCCGCCTTAAATTAAGTTATAAATAGCAATGGTAACTTACTATAAATGGCTTAGGAGCCTGGGTAATGGTCTGGAGAACATGTATCAATGTCCAAAATGTTTAAATCTTTTTAAAAAACACCATCCAGTACCAGAAACATGATTCCTGTTTTGGCATTCTGTGTAGCATTTCTAGTTTTCTACGAATTTGGTATATTTTTCAATTTTGTAAAACTATCCCTCCCCCTAGCTTCAATCCCCCTTAATATGCTGCTCCCCCATGTCCCCCAGCCCCAACCGCATCTTTTTTTTTTTAAAAAAGCTCCCCAAACTCTTACTTACCTCTCCGCTTTCCTCCGCTGCACTGAATGACCGGCAGCCGCGTCCGTGATTGGCTGCCGCTCAGCCAATCACAGACGCGACTGCCGGTCCTGCCCCTCTGCTTGCATTCTCGCAAGCAGAGGGCCGGCAGTGCGGCGGAGGAACGAGGGGAGGTAAGTAAGAGTTTGGGGGGCTTTCTGAAAAAAATATTTGTGCGGTTGGGGTTGGGGGACCAGGGGGAGCAGCATATTAAAAATAAGTTTATGGGGTGGACATACCCTTTAATATTGGGAAAAACAGGAAGTACCTGCGCAGACATAAAAAAATTGACAGTTAAGAATGGGGCCTTTTAATGCAGACAGAATCTGATCACATAACTACAAAGCTGGTCACATGCTGTAAGCTGCAGAAAACAGGTGTACAGGAAATTCTATTTCTGAACCTTTACAGCAATAACTTCTCACACAGTTTACTTGATGCGATTTAGTGTTCATTCTTAATGAATGAGCATGTACACCCCTTGTACAAAAATTTAACCTGTTAGAGAGAACCCCCGAAAACCCCAGTTTCATTTTACTCACCTGTTGCAATGATGCTCACAGTCTGAGAAAAGAGCCTTACAAGTCTGCGATCCACCACTACTACTCCATTCTACTTCCTGGTAACGGCCATCAGTCACAGCCAATGGCTAATGGCCATTACCAAACAAGCCTATGCTGCTGCTGCTCGTGCATGTAAAGGGCACGCTGCAGCAGCGGCGGAGGTGTGGACCAAGCAATGGTGGATTGCAGACTTGTAAGGCTCTTCTCTCAGACTGTAAGCATCATTGCAACAGGTGAGCAAAACAAAACTGGGTTTTCTCTCTTACAGGTTAAAGTTTTGTATAAGGGGTGGACATGCCCTTTAACAACAGAAGGCTTTATATTTAAAAGGTATCTCCACTCGAAAATGTACTTTTTCTGTACTAGTGTAAGGGAACCCCCTCCAACCCTAACCTCCAGGTTTATAACTTTAAAAAGTGCCCAGAACTTACCAACCTTCGTTCCCCCTGTCTCTGCCTCTATTGCTTCTTTCAGGAACAGAGTAGCAATAGGGGCCGCACCGGCAGCCGCATCTGTGATTGACTAAGAGTGAGCCAATAACAGACGCGGCTGCCAGATATTGAGAGAGCCGAGGGAATAAAGGTTTGTAAGTCTGTTTCTGGACACTTTTTAAGTTTTAAACCTGGTGGTTAGGGCTTGAGGGGGGTCCCTACACTACAGCAAAAAGGAGATTTTTATCATCAGGGACTATGGACCCGGAGGGGGGGAGGGCTCCCCTGCAAAAGACAGGAGGACAGGGAAGGGGCAGATACCTGATTACACACAGGAAGGCTCCTACTCTTTAGTTTCCTGGACTTTAAATAGGCACAACAGGACATCCATATGGTGCAGAGGAGAAAGGTAGGATTTTCCAATATTACACAGTAGGGGCCAGCAGTGGGGCAAATTTTAGTTTTGGGGGTGGACATGCCCTTTAACCCTATCTTGTTTGGAAACCACAGTTACTTTTTAAATTCATTATCACACTATAGTATGAGTACAGGGCAGAGTCTAATTGTATGTTTCTGTAAACTGGATTATTGCCTACTATTGATGCTATTAATTTCATTTATTTTATAAAGGATGATGAAAAAACAAGTCTTGGCAGGAATGACACTAACAATGGTAAGCAAGACTATTAAAGGGCATGTCCACCCTTCCAAAATTTTTTTGATGTAATATTCCCCCTGTCCCCCCAGCCCCAACCGCTATATTTTTATTATTAGAAAGTGCCCCAAACTTTACTACCTTCCCTCTTTCCCCCCCGCACTGCCAGGCCCTCTGCTTGCGAGAAAATGCAAGCAGAGGGGCGGGACCGGCAGTCGCGTCTGTGATTGGCTGAGCGGCAGCCAATCACAGACGCGGCTGCCGGGAGTTCAGTGCGGCGGAGGAAAGAGGGAAGGTAAGTAATGTTTGGGGCACTTTCTAAATAAAAATATAGCGGTTGGGGCTGGGGGACAGGGGGAATATTATATAAAAGCATTTACGCTAGGGGGAGGAATCCTAATCGGGAGGAGAGGGAGGGGAGGGAGGGGAGAAGGGCTGCAGTTGCATGCCAAACTTCTCCTGGAGGCGAGACAGGAGGCAGAGTCCTATATGGACTTTGGGGGGGAGACTACAGGAGAACCATATGGAGCTGGGATGTGAGGTAAGGATTTTATTACACTACATGATGGGGTCATTACTGGGGGGGATTATAGTTTTGGGGGTGGACATGCCCTTTAAAGAAAAATATTTAAAGGCATTGCATTTTAACAGATTGTATGTCTTAAATAATGTTATATTTGTTACTTTTCTTCCTTCTTTACTTGGTATTAAAAAGGCATTTAGATGACCCTGCATATCAAATAACATTCTTGAAAAACATATTGAAAAAAGAAAGGTTTTACCTAGCAGAATTTCAGATAGATACAGTTTGTCCTCCTCTGTCCACACAATGTCCATTTTTGGCTGAAATTTGAGAATTTACAGAACTGCTTAGAGATTTTAATTTGACTAAAATGCAGATTTACTCATTGGTGAATTAGCTCATTTCGCAGGTGGGTGATTGTTTATACAATAGATCAAGTTTACACATGATTGAAGGCTTCTTGCTTCTGACCAGGGGCATTCTAGGCACGTGTAAACCCAACCTTATAATCCAGTCTTTGAAACATGACCAACTTCTTTTAGAGCCAGCAAGATTTCTCATCCTCCTCAATCAGGATAAAATATTTTTTCAACTTCATTGCTGCACATTTTAAATTGATTGCCACTCCTTGTTTCCCTGTATTTCCTTTTAATATAGCAGTAACTTTAAAGGGTAACTGTGGTCTCCAATTATTTCCAAACAAGTTAGGGTTGTACAAAAAGCCTTCCGCTGTACCTTCAAAATAAACCATAAATCACAACTCTAGGGGGCATATTTATAAACAATCGATATTTTTGCCATTTCGCTATTGCAGGACAAAGGGCGCTATTTTTGCCTTATTTATAAAAATGCTTTTTTCCGCTTTCGCGAAATGCAGCCAATCACGGCTGAGAGGCAGCCAATCACGGACGCAGCTTCTGGAAGTACAGAACGCCGATGGATCAAGGCATTGTAAGTACAGATTGGGAGAGTTTAGAGCGGTTGGAGGTGGGAAAGGGAGCCCTACACTACAGCAAAAGGATTTAATACTAGGGGCACAGGGAACCTAACAGGGATCGGGAGGGAGGGGGGAGGGCTGCACTGAGCAAGCCAAAAACCTCTCAGAGAACACTCAGAGGTGGAAACGTAAGAGGTAAGGTAAGGATTTTTAAACTCTACACAGTGGGGCCAGCAGTGGGAGAGATTGTAGTTTTGGAGGTGGACATGCCCTTTAACATGACTATTTCTTACACAGCACTATTGTATGTTCCCATATTAAAGGGCAAGTTCAGCCTAAAAATAAGTAACTTTTAAAATTATTATTACCCCCCAAAACCTCACTTTCGCAAGATTCCTAAAGATCAAAGATGCCCCAGAGCTTACTTACCTGACCCACCGTCTATTCCTCTCCCCCTGCTCCTGTTTCGAGCTTGTTGCAAAACAGGAGCATGGGACTCCTGCGCTGACAGGTCGCGGCTTCTGCGCTGACAGGTCGCAGCTGTCAGGCGATTGGGCATGACGTCACATTGCGCCCTAACTGACAGCCGCAACCAGGAAGAGAAGCGACTGTCAGCACCAGCCGCAGAGTAGAAGCGGTGAGGGTCCCGGTCAGGTAAGTAAGTTCTCGGGGATCTTTAAAGTTTAGGAACCTCACGAAAGACGGTTTTGGGGGGTAATAATCATTTTCAAAGTTACTTATATTTAGGCTGGACATTCCCTTTAATGTAACTGGTTTGATAATTAGCTGCAGTTTGCTGAAAATAAGCAATACTAAAAAAATTAATCCTATAAATAAAAAAGAGAAAGATCGCCTGGGTGAGTTTTACACTATTTATCATATTTTTTGCTGAAAAAAAACACCACATGTGTTGGGCAATATTTAAATAACAAAGATAGGTGTCAGTGTGTATTCACCAATTTGACAGTACCTTAAAAATCCACCAGGGAGTATTACCTATTTATCATCATTTGTGCTGAATTTAACTTTTTGCCATATTTTCAGCATTATTAGTGCTACATTTTGCTACATAGTTTTCGCCTTCGATGAAAAAAAACTTTATAAGAAAAGTTGAAAGGTTAAAAAATTGTGGTGAAGTCTGGCGGCAAAAAAAAAGCAAAAATAATGCCCCTTTATAAATATGTCCCTTAGAACCCCATTTGATTTAAAAAAAAAAAACGTAAACCTTAAAAAAAAAAAAAAAAAAAACAATCTTAAAAAAGCAAAAAAAATAAATAAAAAAAGTGAAATCTCAAATCGTATTACAGTAAATGTTGGAAAATAGTCAAACACCCCCCTGGGTACTTATTAATTAATCAATACCTTCCATGGACCCATTGGCAGGCTAAATAAATGGGCACTTATGCTTTTACGCCACCTCAGACTTAGCGAATTTAAATGGCTGAACTTAGTGCAATTAAACACTTTTCGCCATTTTATAACTATGATTGAGTGGTTACCACAGCGATCTATGCCAAAAAGCAAAAAGTAGCGGTAATGACTTTGCGTCACTGGTTTTCACAGCTTTCTAATTAGCGAAAAGTCCAAATTTGGTGAAAAGCCGGCAATAACGGCAGTGAAAAGTTTAACAAACCTTTATAAATATGCCCCTAGATAAAAAATTTTATAGTTATAGCTGGAAAGGTTCAGCAATATTAATTACTGCTTGAACATTTCCTGCAGTGTGTGGATGCCTAAACAGGGTTTTACCCACATTCATAAGCAATTCCTAACTAATGACACTTTTTTTATAATTAATAAAATCTTTAACTACAGCAGTCTGTTTTAAAATGTATACACATGTGAGATATTTCTTGGGCCAAAGACCAACAAACAGCTTCTCCAGCCAACAATCTAATGTGTTTGGAGGTTCCTATCTGCATTGATAAAAGAAAATTCTACTTTTCAAATGAAAAATTGTTTATAGGGTTCCAAATATAAACACATGTGTATTCTATATCTATATAGAGGTTTTTTTTAATATAATTGTAACTTCTTTGGAAAAATTGGACACCACAGTATTAAAAAAGTCTATTTACTTGTCATGGACTTTATTACCGGTACATCTCAATGAAGATGGAATCTTGCCCACTAGATACTAAACATTCTACCTATAACATAATGTAGTAACATAGTTATTGAGGTTGAATAAGGACATATGTCCATCAAGTCCAACCTTTTCACCCTCCTTTGTAACCCTACCTAACAGTTGATCCAGAGGAAGCAAAAAAAAAAAAGGATAAAAATAAGGGGGGTGGGGGGTGGGATTCCTTCCTGACTCCAAATGACAATCTGAAAGTATCCCTGGATCAACCAGAACTGCAGTATATGTATTAATATCAGTAATTCTCAATATTATATAGTATCCCTCTACCAACCAGAACTACAGTATATGTATTAATACCAGTAATTCTCAATATTATATAGTATCCCTGTACCAACCAGAACTGCAGTATATGTATTAATACCAGTAATTCTCAATATTATATAGTATCCCTCTACCAACCAGAACTACGTATATGTATTAATACCAGGAATTCTCCATATTATATAGTATCCTGTACCAACCAGGAACTTTTGGGAGGCAGTTATAAATGGTATTAATACCAGTAATTCTCAATATTATATAGTATCCCTGTACCAACCAGAACTGCAGTATATGTATTAATACCAGTAATTCTCAATATCTTTTAGTTTTAGAAACTTATCTAGGCCACTTTTAACACTATTCAATGAACTTGTCATTACCACGTCTGCTGGAAGACAGTTCCACAGTTTCACCGTTCTCATACATGTCATAAAATACTACAATTAAAAGCAAATGGGAAACACCACTTGGTTTTACACAGATAAAGGTGGTATTTGGTGACCACAATAAAGAATGCCGCTCGTTTATAAATATGCCACATAAGTACCTCCTATGCACCCAAATTGTTTTTTCCTCTTACAGTACAGTTTAGAGCAGATGGAACTGATACACAAATGACTGATTGCCCAGAGCAGGAAAAAGAGGATCAGTGTCCATCTGTTGGCCCAGATACCCAGAATAGTGGAATTCTGGGATTTCTTACAAGGTATCTAAGCTGACGAAAAGTAGGCAAAATGCACATATAGAGCTGCTAAAGGGTAGATATTATTATTATTAAATTAGCTTTGCTGCATTTAATTATTATTCCAGTTTCTAAGCATGAAATGTTTGAAATAATTAGTATTTTAATCCACAGCCATGGGGCACTGTTATGTACACGGCATTTGTACAAGGGTATGTTTCCCCATCAATGGCCTGTGTAACACTAGATACAGTAACTGCAAAGACCAGCTCTTATTTGTCTTTTCTGCTGTGATTAACGGATCCTTTGATGACTTGAACACCAATACTGAGCATGGTATTCTATGGACCTTCAAGGTATACACAAAATGGTATTGTTTACTGCAATGTGCCATTATGAATATGGCTATTGGCAAACACGACATTTATTGTTATACTGTTTGTCTGATTTTGTACCATTCCATGAGCAAGTCCTTCTGTAAACCAACAGCCATATTCTTTATCTAATTTAGATGGATGAAAATGTGACATATATCCTTTTCTATGGTACAGTACAGGCCAGTGCAACAGCTATTTCTGAGATATATGGAAAGCTTGAAACTTTGAGGTCTCTGGGACTTTTACTGTATTGACATTTGAAAATAAATCAGATGGAATAGAAATTCCTAGTAATGTACAAGGATATACCTTTGTCCTGTTACACTGATTGCAACTCTTTGGATTACAGTGAAAGTCACAGGCAAATAAAAAAGACAGGAATTCATAGATAAAAAAAAATATAGTAAACGAAATAACACTATAAAAGGTAAAGTTCAGTGAAAAATAGCATTATTAATATTATTAGTTTATATTACATATACATATTTCATCCCCTTTGCTATGCCCTGCTGGTGTCATTAGTGAGCTGACATTTCTTCTTCCCAGAATGCTCACTTCCTTGGAATGTTCCTAACAGTAATTTCTACCGATTGGCTGTTGGATGGGTCAAACATGCTCAGATCTCTACTGAGCAACTGAATCAACCCTGGCGCTGGGTCAAGGGCAAAACCATAAAATACACTACTAGGGGTCCTGCATACAGAACGTCAGTATAAGCATTTATTTATGAACAGAAAAATTGCTCTATGGGTAGGTTAAGGTCATTGGCATGGAAAAATGTATGCGCATGCACCTGATGTCTGATCGCGGCCTCGTGGAAGGGACCCACCCCAACCTATAACCAATTACTAAACAAAGTTAGATGGGTCTATAGAACGGAACAAATGCTACATAGGGCACATCACATAGATTTACAAAGACATGGGACATATGGGCACTGAAGATGGAGAGCGATGCATAATATACAAACAAACAACAAAATAGTGACTCAGACTCTACCCCCCATGTACCCCCTCAGGTACATGTATATGAAAAGGAAAATCTTTGTGATACTAACACCAGTGCAGTCGACCGAGCCAGGTCTGGGTTGGATGACTAGAAAATATAATGCTCACCAATCTGCTCAAAAAAAGATTGCATAATGTATTCACTAAGAGAATCACTGGAGAACCAAGTTGACGTGGACGAAAGCTTAAGACCCAACTACAGAGAGACAGGAAAGTCAAATCGACACCACACTTGCAAAGTAAACAAATATATTGTTCTGTACTATGTTTTTATTTTATTTTAAACTTTATTATTTCTCCATAAAGCTCTTTCTAAATGCTAAAAACAACATGATTAAATTACAATAAAAACTCAATATAAATCATTGGAAAAAAAGCAAATGTATTTGCACTGAACTTCCCCTATAAGGAAAGTGACAATTAATTAAAACCATAGCAGAAAATACAAATTTGTAGGCTTTTATTTACGTTTTTATTTACATGTTTTATTTACCTGTTAATCAAAGGTCATGGAACTGCAAGGTGATTTTTAATATCTATGGGCTATATTAATACACCCCAAGTAATTAGAGACATCGATTCATTTACCAGCTGCCATGGTCATAAAACACCAATCATTATTGATATTTTATGATCACATCATTATTTTAGTTTGCTTCATAAGATTATGTCTGTGGGTCGATACTTAATGGTAGTAAAATAACAAGAGGTATCAGTATTTTTTGACAAAGTTGACAATTTTTGCAGCAGTTGCATCACGTGATATTGATGACATAGCTGAGTACCGATTATTTTCAGGATATTATTGGCTTCTTTGTATTATAAGGGAATAATACTTGTCTGTTTACCACCAGACTCAACCCGTTCCGCTTTCTGTTTGGTGGATGGAATAAAATTTAATATCAGATGTCTCTGCCTGTCAAAACCATCGCAGACCCTCGTTTGTTACGCTTGGTTTCACTGCACGCTAATTTCATTTGGGATGCATCAGATACCATGGATTTTTCCTGTGGAGTCTATTTCTGTTCTTTATTCCATTGTATTATTCACTGCCAGTTTTAAATGAAAATTTAATGAAACTCTGAAAGTATATTATCTTTTTGTTTACATTTACATCTCTAGGGTGCCAGAGTTAGTGCCAATCATAGCTGCCCTGGTGGGGGTCCTAGTACCAGGCTCTCTATATGCCTTGTACCTGGTTGGTTGATATTCATTAGGCACTAGCAATGACAGTTCTAATCAAATTGCTGTGTGATTTATTTCATTTGAAGAGATGATATTTCTTAAAAGCTTCAGTGTAATATTTAAATATTGCTTTAATAGCAGGATGAAAGGGCAACCATAACAGATAAAGGACCTTAAAATCCATTTCCCAAGAAGGTAGGAAATCCCTCAGGAGAGAAGAAATTTTTTGAAATGTAAGACAGCGAGATACGCTGTAAATACTAGTTGGTTGCTATTTCAGTTAAAGTTATTGAAATATCCACATGCAAAGTAATGGCAAGGTAAATATATGGAAGGTATACATTAATGTGAGAGTGGCCTTTAAAAAAGGGCATAGCTAAAATAATGTTGGCGTGCTGAGCACTCATGATAACCCTATTACTAATAGAGATGGCCAACTTCATAAAGTTCAGTACGTTTTCGAACTTTCAAAAGTTTGAAAGTTCGAAAACAGACACATTAAAGCCAATGGGTAGTTATCTACAGCTAAACTAACAGTGGTAACTTACTGTAAATGGCTGTGGCACCTGGGAAATGGTCTGGGGAACATGTACCTGTCACCAAAAAAACACTTCTTTCTTTATGATCGGGCAATTGTCGGGTTTGCGCAAGCTACATTTGAGGGTTCCGGAGGAAAATTTGAGGGTTACCAAACGATTACCAAAAATAGAACCATAAATTCAAGGGTTATCGAAAGCGAACGATAAATTCGAGGGTTACCGAAAGTCGAAGGCTACATTCGAGGGTTAACGAATTATACATTCTAGGGTTAGCGAAAAACGATCTATACATTCGAGGGTTACCGAAAATGAACGATACCGAATTCATCATAAACCGCATCATGGAACGTACCTTTGTGTATTCAATATTTCACTCGCATATTCAATTTTTCTCGATTCTCTACCTGAATCTGGATTTTTTTAAACAAATTGATAATTCTCAAAACCCTGGCCACATTCAATAATTATCGAAAGTCCAGAAAGTTCGAGAAAAAAGTCCAGGTCTGTTCGAACTAATTTCAGCTCAAACTCGGGTTCAAGTAAAGTTTGGTGTCCATCTCTAGTCATTAAACCCTCACTTGGAATTCCTGGGCATACCTCTGAATCATATTGTTTGTGTCTTTACTAGATTAAATCTTTACACTGTAATGCCATAGCCTTTGTACAATTCTTATACAATTCTGTCCCCCGCTGCTATTTTGTTCTGCCTGATCAATGAATGACACCTACTTTCCACACATGTACGATTGTTGGCCAAAGAGATCATTAGTCACCCACTCTGAGCCAACAGAAATCTAATGTGTGTTTGGGCCGGTTATGGAGACAAGGTAGAAATAGTTAAGATCTATTATGGAGAATATTTCCAACATCTTATTCTGTAAGTGATACTTTTACAATAAATGGGATGCAGGGGATCATTATTTTGGGGGTTTCTAGCAAAACTCTTAGGGCCTAAATACCCCTATAATTCAAATGGATATCAATGCTTTGTTTATCCTATTTTCATCCTGCCGTAGCTATTTGTAAATAGTATACCCCATTAATAAATGGCTTTTAAAAAAAACAACAAATGGAACAATCCGTCAAGGCATACATGTATATCTAAAGTCATCAATATCACAAAAAAATCACGCTTAAAAATAAATGTATTTAATGTATGAATTCTATCCTATTCCATTGTATCCTGTATTCAAGATGCAAATTACTTTCAGCAGTTTATTTGCAGTTTAGTGGAGCCATACCCACTGTATACGGAGTTAATTATTTAAAATGGCTGCACCTGCACGGCCAATCTCAATGGAAAAAAAGCTATAGTGTTGCTTGCTTTCATTTGCTCAGTTTACTGGCATGAATGAAGAACAAAGGGGCAATGTTGGGTTTTTTTTGCCTGTTTTCAGTGAGTAGAAATGTCTATCCTTGCTCAGTGCAACAACCAGTGGCCTAATTAGTTCACCATTCCCGTTCCCTGGAATGCATTGGAATTCTGCCTTTCAACACAGCATTGTTGACTTTTCCACTTTTTGATGATAAAATTACCAACTTCTGCTTATCGAAATTCTGAATGTTGCACCAGATTCACAAAATTAAGAAACCTGCAGTTGAGCTTCTAAACCACTGTCATTAGGACTGGCCTTATGGTAAGTCATACTGTACCCTGTACAAAATATTACAGGTAAAATATAAAGCTAATATAAAGCAATATCTTAGTGTGTTTAGGTATCACTTCAACATGTGGAGCCGAGCTTAAAGGGACCCTGTACTCATGCAGTTATTGACTGCTCTCCAGCTCCTCCCCAAGTCAGTGCCACTGACACTTCTCCTATATCTGATACTGGCAAGCATATGCTAAGTAAGGGGAGGGCAGACTGGGGGAGGTACCAAAAAGCTGTCAGTTACTGCACAAATATAGACTTCCTTTAAATATCTGTAAGGCCAATCTTGTAACCAAGCAGAACTTTGCATAAACAAAAACACACAATTAGACAGCGATTTCATTTTTAAATTGCTCCTTTTTTGTAATGGCTACATTACAGACTCTCATAATCACACATTATCCCAAAACAAGAAGAAGCATTCTCCTATTAATTTATTTTAACTGGCAAAAGAATTCTTTAACAATGATCACAACTTTCCATAAATAGATGGGACATTAGGAAGTGGAAAAGTTTATGTGGCTGGATTATTGGATCACAGATCATAGTCTTGGTTTATTACTAATTCATCTTCTCTAATTCATCTATTATCTATTCTGGAAACTTCTTACCTCATTAAAATTAGGATCTTAATGTTAGTGTGTGCTGCACTAATTACGGTATTA
This sequence comes from Hymenochirus boettgeri, assembly GCA_019447015.1. NCBI lineage: Eukaryota > Metazoa > Chordata > Amphibia > Anura > Pipidae > Hymenochirus > Hymenochirus boettgeri. The sequence continues at coordinate 45,297,568 of CM033472.1, read as the reverse complement.
GGGAGAAGGAAGAGCCTTACAGGCTGCCATCCATTGTTCATTGTTTATTTAATATTTTGACTTTAACACTTTTAATAAACAATAAATATTATCCCTCACACAGTTTTAACTGTTGATCAGTTTTGATGGTATTTAGTTTTTCCATATTTTTATGTGCATATGTAGTAGACTAAAGCACGTATACTATTAATCTACTGCAACCATTCAGATTTTGTGTCACATTGCAGTAAGCCAGTTACTGATTGGATGCTGCCAATTTATAGCACATGCAATTATTTGCACCTCTTTTTTCTGTGCAATCACTCTGCAGAAAGTAATCAGATTGAGGTTAAATAACATCTGGTGCTTGCTACAGATTAACATCCGATATAAATGTTTGTGCCTCCTATTGCCAAAGATTCGAAACATTTATATTGTTATTTAGATCTTAGTTTATATTTTACCATTTCACAAGTTTTTACAAATTTTCCCTTTTGAAAAATACAAAAAATATGAAAAAAACAACAAGTAAATACTGTATTAAACACATTAATTATCACCTAATAGAGCATCTAATTGCTGGCATTACATTCCAGGGTGTCGCAGGAAGACTAGGTGCACAGATGTTGATATTCCGATCCCACCGACTGACTGCTATAGAATTTTGGTTAATTGGATTGAAACATTGCTGCCGCCGATTTACTTTTGGCCCATTTTTCACCAAAATTTGTCAAACAATTAATTGGACATGTTAATAATGTTAATATGATCCTGTATATTAAAATATTGTCTTTCAGGAAGACGTAAGGTGGGTACACACATGCCTGATTTTTGAAAGATGACAGACAGGATCTGCAAGATCTTGTCTGTCATCTTTCAAAAATCACAATACACACAGTCCCGAGGGCTCTCCCTATTTACAGCATATACACAGCATATACACAGAATAGGGAGAACACTCGGAATTGTGTGTTTCCCTCGAACACGGCCAACTCCCCTATAGGGAGACTACCACGGCCAAAGGAAATTTTCCATCTTTCCCGTTCAGCGGCCACGTGATCGTTCGGGAGAACTAGGTACACACAGTACCGCTAAAGCCCCAATACCATAGGATCCAACAGTATTGGGGCTTTATCAGTACTGTGAGTGCCTAGCTATAGTGGCTACAGGTAAGTAAAATGATGTGTGTAGCATATAAAAGGCACAGACTGGGTGCTGTGAAAGTAGTAGACTTTTATTGTAACAAACATGTGTGCTACATGTTTCGGACCAACGTCCTTTCTCAAGCACCTAGCTATAGTGGCTACACCTCTGACAGATCAACCAAGCAATAAAATGGTCAGCAAATCTATTAGGAGAAAAATATGTCCCGTATTAGCCTATGTGCACATGGCCAAGTTCAAAGAGACTGACGAAGAGGCCTGTCCCCAAAACGGTGTGCGTGTATCTTTCACAATAAACACTTTAAGAGAACGTGAGTGCGTCCCTCGGTAGAAATGATTTTTGAGAAGGTAGGGACTGTGTGGAACACTGCACATACATCTACCTTATTAAAACACCATAGATATTGGAGAAAGCCATTCAGAAGTGGCATTGTAAAACAATAAATGTTATAAATAAAATAAATAACTTAAGAGAACTTACTATGGAAATTATTGTGAATGTCTGCAGTACCGACACAGAAGAGCCTTTACGGTCATTAGCAGCTAATGGTTCCTTCCTTACAAACCACAATTACTTTATAATCAGAGCAGATAGATGCTCAGCAATGTCACACAGTTTGGTATGTGAAACAAATAAACAAAGCACAAATAATTATTAAATCTTTTTTCCCACTGTGGATCATTGAAGTGCCTTAGGGAAGGGAGAGAAGGGAAGGGTGGGGGATATTTGGGTGAATGAGGTACAAATGGGTGTGGCGAAGGTCTATTTATGGTATATATACACCTGAGAAGACAAAGTTGGATCTAAATAACGGGTACAGTCTCATCACTCAGGTAAGTGACTGCATAGACATAGACAGGGATTGGGGAAATCTATTTACTGGTGACAGATGTTGTAAAATTAGAAGTGTGTAGAACCACACATAGAGACAACACGAAGAGAGCAGAACAATCAGTAGATGAATTTAGCCCTTTGCTTAACCAATGCATGGGGATCCGGCCATGAGATACACAGCCTATATGAACGGCATCCTGGGATTCTGCAGGAATCGAAACAGAGGTTATAGCTGTACACAAACACCTGAAAAAAGTTGCAGACGGTTGTCCAAAATTTGTGGGAACACAGGGTGAAAAGAATTCCTAGTGTATGGTCAGCATTAGGAACAGTGCAGGGCTAGTCAACAACTTGATACTTTTAGCTTCCATGAGTCCTTGTTTGAGCCACGCAAAGGAATGTTCCCCATAACTATTTGTAGGTTTTCTGAAGTATTGATGAATTAAGCATATACAATTTTATATCTTTGTACAAAACCATCATGTGTGTTCTCGTTGCAAACCTTAATGCAAAAAGGGTGTATTTACACAGAAACATTTTAGGGGGAGCTTTGGGCATGATCTGCTGACAGACACTAGATAGAACGGAAATGGTTCGATTAGACATCATGGTAAATCCATATAGACTATGAGGACACATACTTCGATATCGCATTAGTGACTGGACAATATCACTCCCAGATCTGTGGATTTATCGACCGGTGTAACTAACATTAAAGCCCCTTCTATACAGGTTTGACTTTTCAAAAGATTTCGACATTTTGATCAGATCGACCAAAAAGTCAAAACTTGCTTTTCATTTCGATCGACCACTCAGCAATAAGTGGTTTATCAAAAAACGAAGAAAGGGGAAGGCGGAAAATTTTAATTTGACCCCATCTTCTGTCCCTATCTGCAAGTTTAAACCTGAAATCTGCAGAAAGATTGGGGGCTCAAGGTAGGGAACGTCGAGCTGTTCTTCCTATCGAATTTACAATCGCAGCTTTTGAATAGTAAATCCGATATAGATTGATAGATTGGATAGAAACCCACAATATAATTATTTTTCTCCTTAGACCCATTCGCCATGTCTCTGATCTCTGCTTCAGTCTTTTTAATCCTTGTGGTTATGGTGGAGGAAAGTTATGAGGCCACCCTACCTGGATGTCACCTTCATCGTAAGTATTATTCTAGTCTTGCTCTTTGGCAAAGAATAAAAAAAAATCCACGAGTATTTACTATAAAGAGCTAATCAGGCATTTTTATGGAAACTGAGTTATTTCCTCCTTTCTGGGAAGAATATTGATAAATATAGTCAGATTTGTTTAATAAGAGGTGCAAAAGTGTGCTTGATATGTTCATTCACCTTAACCAATCATATGTTTTTACTGGTCTACTAAAGTTGTTAAACATTTGATAACAACTGATTGGTTGGTTCAGATTAAAAACAATTTTGCACCTCTTATTTAATTTACAAAAATTCTATAGGCAGAATTCTGAGGCGGAAAAAGAACCAATGAAATACAAAAGAAAACAATTCATGCAACATGCAATCCTAACCAAAAGTAACTGTAAAAAATGTAGTTCAGAGGTTTTAAAGGATATGTACACTGGGAAATTTATTTCTTTAAAGGGCATGTCCACCCCCAAAACTATAATCCCCCCCAGTAATGGCCCCACCATGTAGTGTAGTGTAATCCTTACCTCACATCCCAGCTCCATAGGGTTCTTCTGTAAACCCCCCCCCCAAAGTCCCAAAACTAACCACCAGGAGGATAGCAGGGCTCTGCCTGCTATCTTGCCTCCGGTAGATATTTGCCATGCGCACTGCAGCCCTTCTCCCCCCTCCCTCCCCCTCCCTCTCCCACCCTCTCCTCCTGTTCTCTTTCCCTCCCTCATCCTAAAACCCCCTTCATCTGTTGTTCCCCCATGTCTGCCAGCCCCAACCGCATATTTTTTATTTTCCAAAAGCTCCCCAAACTCTTACTTACCTCTCCTCTTTCCTCCGCTGCACTGAATGACCGGCAGCCGCGTCCGTGATTGGCTGCCGCTCAGCCAATCACAGACGCGACTGCCGGTCCTGCCCCTCTGCTTGCATTCTCGCAAGCAGAGGGCCGGCAGTGCGGCGGAGGAACGAGGGGAGGTAAGTAAGAGTTTGGGGGGCTTTTGGAAAATAAAATATATGCGGTTGGGGCTGGCAGACATGGGGGAACATCATATTAAAAACTAATTTTAAGGGTGGACATACCCTTTAAAATTGCACATTACTGAATTCTTCCCAACTATCCCTGTATAGTTTTATAGTTTATGTCCCCTGTTTCTTTAGATACCCAATCTGAAGCATCTTATATTTCAGCTGTCAATCAAGTGCTTTAGTATATTTTTTGTCATTTCTAATTTTGCTGTAGCTGGAATGGTGACAGTTGGTATATGAACTGCATGGTGGGAAATTCCCTCTCCCAATGATTACTGAGCATGCATACCCTAACATAGAGTCAGAAAGTCTGGCAGGGAGCTGAGGGACTGAGTTTGAGCAAAACAAGTACTAGAATGAAGTCATGCAGCAACACAAACACATCAGAGTAAATGCTGCTTGCATGTATTCATTTATTGATTGAAATGAGGCAAAGGAATTTTTTTAGTGTACAATTACTTTAAAGGGTATGTCCATCCCCCAAACAAACTTTCCTGAAGCTTTAATGACCCACAAAACCTCGACCTCACAAGGTTTACAGCTCTATAATGTGCTCCGAAATGTACTTAACAGCCTGTGTTCCCACTGTCTCCTGCCTTGCTTTCGTACCTTTTCCATACAAGGAAGCTGCAGAAGGGGGTGGACAGGGAGTGGCGCCTGTGATTTGGAGGTCATTAAGGCTGTAGGAAAATATTTATTTGGGAGGGTGGACATACCCATTAAACCTGATATTTACATTTCGTCCTTTAACTTTCATGCTTCCAAATGGAACAATGCTTTCAGTAAATATCAGTAGTAGAATGTTAATGGAGACCCCCTTTTCACCAAGAAAATGGCACAAATATTTGCCATTACCATTTTTAATACTCCCAGGGTGTGGCAGGAGGTAGGGAAGACAAGAAGAATTAATGGAGAGGTTTGATAGGCAACAAGGGTGGCGGATAACTGCCTTACATTCCCACAGAAGTTACATTTTAGGTTTCTTTCATTTAAATTAGATATTGTCATTGACAAGTCTTACCTCCCAGATGTAATACTTCTATTCATTCCAATGAATGTAAAATATGAACCTAATTAATTTTTTTTTTCATTGTAGCTTTTAATGTTACCATTAGAAGTGATCAAAAAGGGACGTGCAGAGGGACACAGGTTATCCACGCATGTGTCGGATACTGTGAGTCCAGTGCTTTTCCTTCAAAGTATTCTGTGTTGGTAGCGAGTGGATTCAAACACAACATAACATCAGCATCACAGTGTTGTACCATCAGCAAGATGGAGAAGGTAAGAGATGGCAAACGGGGCACAGTGAGATGGGGTAATAAAGCTGAACACAGGAAAGAATACAAACATTTTAATAAAACATCAGTATACCCGTGGAAGTGGAAATGAAACACTGGGATAATGTGTATACTGATGGGATTGGGATACAAATATGAAAAAGTATTTTAATAGCCATTTTTTTTTTGCAATATCAATGTTCCCTTTAATTTCTTATCAGCTGCTTTTCACAGCTATATCTCATATGAGTGGACACAAAATCAAATTTTGTGTGCTGCATAGCTAGATTCACTGGTGGAAAATTCCTCTCTTGTAATAAAGGCGCAGTATAGCAGAACCTTTACCAGCATTGTAAATGACCGATACCAGTAGTGCGTACTTTTTTTGCAATATACTGATACCAAGCTGTATATTTCTACATAGGGTATCACCCATACTGTACCACAATAGTTCTTATGGGCCATGGTGGTGTTCTACATTCGTAGTTGTGAATTTACATTAAAGAAGCCATCCCTAAAGTATCAGTACTTTACAGCCGGGTGATTGCTGATATAAACCTAGACCTTCTGATCAATATGTCCCAAATAAAGATTTTCCTTCTGGTGTGTTGAAAAAAATTCTCAAATAAATCAAAAATAAGACTTATACCATAGCACAGATGCAAAAATCCTTTAGTTAATGATAATATTATTAATTGTGGAAATGCATTCATTTTTATATATTCTGTATACTTAAATACACTACACCCAGTATGTATACAAAGAAGTAGCAGTTCAACACTTCTTGGTATCTGTCAAAAGATCTGTTAGTAAGAATGGTGGATTGGTAATACAGGTTGCTGTGCATTAGTAAACCATGTTATTCCATAAACTCTGCCTCGTGCTATATGGTATTTACATACGTATACTAAATTAAACAATGTTCTTAATACATTACCTTCATTAAGATTATTTTACATATTTAAATTGATAAACTTTTTGGGGGATCTGTGCATTAACCCGGTACCTCTCGATTCTTGAGAAATGATTGATCATGATAAAAAGAAGTTGTATTTAAATGGATAGGTTAAAGAAAAACTATGACCTAGAAAACATTTAGCCCTGTCTTAAAGATGAGCAACTGCTGATTAAAATAAGGTAGAATTTGTCTTTCTAAGCATTCGCTCACCATATATGCAATGTACAGTAAAATTTTAATACCTCTCCCAGTGGGACAGACATGCTCACCTGGGGAAAAGGGGGAGAAGCCAATGAGTAATGTTGGATGTTGGATTTAACCTAAGGAAGTTAAAAATCAGTGATAATCTGGTTGAATTAGCAAGCTATAAATCAGTAAAAATGTGTTTTATACATACAGGGAGATTCAATAAAAGTTCTTATCATTTAAAATGGTGCTAATTTTGCCCCAACCAATCAGATATTATTTAACATTTGAAAGGTAACATATGATTGATTGGGGCAAAATTAGCACCAACGATAAGAACTGTTATTGAATCTCCCGTAGTTCTCTAAGGCTCGGTACACACCAGACGAGTTTGTCCCGACTGAGTCTTTGCCCCTAGCAAGCACTCATTTGGGACAAATGACTGTCGGTCGCGGCAATAGTGGCCAACAGTGCGTGCGACCGATAGTGCGGTCCTATAGGGAACCACATGATCGTCCGTGATTTACCGGCACTATGGTCCGGAAATATCTGGTTGTATAGACATAGACTGATATTTCAACCTGACTGGCCACCATGACCAATATTTCTGTCAGTCAAATCCAACTATTTCCCAAATTTTTACCACAACCATCATCACATATTTTTGCCCAACCACTCGGTCTTAATAGGCCACATTATCGGTCAAACTGAAATAACAGCAGTGCAGTTTTAATTCACATTAGACTATTGATTGGGTTTGCGTATCTACAGATCAGAATTGTCCCCAGTGTATATAGCCTAATAATACATAGTATCATTGTAACAGATAGTAGCTATAGCTAAGAACTGTACAGATGCATGGCATCAATTATAACTGAACAGTATGAATAATGATATTGTCTGCAGGTTACAGTTCAGCTGCACTGCGGTGGTTCCCGACGAGAAGAGATCGAAATCGGTACAGCCGCAGTATGCCAATGTGACATGTGCCGTCTGTCTCGGTATTAACAAGCACTTGTGACGTCTCACCGCACTGTAGATGCCATCACCATTGCCCTTTCTTTTTAATTTATAAACAATGCCTTAATAATATTGGTGACATTCTCATTCATTTCGAAAAAAATTCCTAAAATTTCCTATTTTATTATTTATTCTAAATATCGCACTTTGTGATAAATAAATATATATGTATTTAAAATATTTTTGTTTTGCTTTTTTTGCATTTCCTTTAGAGAACTGTCCTCCATCCCACGTATCTCGGTTCATACCAATACCGGTGTCAGTGTAGATAGTGGTACTTCCTAACATAGCGTATCACATACCTGACACCAACCAGGTTTGCATGGCCATCCGGTTGCACCACATTTATTGGGCTGTCTGGGGATTTCCCTTTAATATTAATCTCTGCATTGTTTTTAAAAATACAGTAGCTATATATATCCCTTATGTTATATAAATAAATTTATATTTTTACGGAGATTGCATTGAGTTTTTAGCAGCAACCATTTAAGGGGGGGGTATATAACACTATTACACATAGGAAAGGTCTAGATGGATGTGTGTAATGATCACTATTTAATTAAAATCACCATAATAAATAACACTATACAAAGTATAGCACTACTACCTACTACTGAATTACAAAACAAGTGATATACAATTAATACATTTTACTTACTTTACTTAACACTTTAAAATTTGAATGGAAAACTCGAAATTTCTACAGGGTCTCCTAAAAGGAAGTGGAATTTTACTAACATCCAATGAGGTTCTAATCTTCCACTGTTAGCATATTAAAAATTTCTCTTAGGCATTGTACATAACAAGACAGGAGGTGTAAGGAAGTTCCTGTATTACACCCAAATATGTGTTGTTTGTAAAACATGTGACAGTCTTAGCCAATTAGAAAATTCTTCAGACTACCACATTTATCCCCCCCTCCCCTCTCCATAGAAAGTAATGAGACAATCCAGTTTCTGTTTGCTAGACAGGAAGAGATGTCTGTAAATGATTAAATGACTTTGCATGTCTCTGAAACTACCCAGCATTCTTAGAGAAATGGCCAGTTTTCCCTTTTCTTCCACTATTGATATAATAATAACTGTGAAGCTGTGGGGTACCTTCTGTTATAAGGTTCTACGTCATTTTATACTCTGTGGGGAGCTTTTAGCTCCTTTATCTATACCTCTCCCTAACTTGTAAAGCCAATCAGAATCATGTGTTTCCAAGTCCTAACTCCATAATGAGTGTAAATTTGGAACTTGTGGTAAATACCAATAAGTATGAACCTATCATGTTATTCTGGATCATCTATAGGGTCTTGGGGTGTCCAATGGTGCTGTTCAGATTGAATTGCACATTGTGGCAGGATTGCCTGGATCTGTTTTCAGATCTGCAGGTTAATACCATTTAGGCTGGATACATATAACACATATCATGAGTTCCAACTGAGCATCTGCTTTGAGTGAGAGCTCTGCCGTGACAGATGACTGTTGGTGACAGCGGCAGTGACTGCGGCCAGGAGTGCATGTGACAGACCAATCCCATAGGGAACTGCATGATCGGCCGTGATTTACTAACTGACTCGTTTGTCTGATACGGGCGACCGAACTCGGTCGCTGCTGGCTGACCCACACCATCAGATATTTCCAGCCGACTACTTGCATGTTCAAACCCTTGGGTAGGAACTGCTAAAGCATGACCATGGGACTTTAATATCTGTAAGTCAGGAAAATGTCTTTATTCCGGGATGTATGAAAACTAAATTTTCTAGAATTCTGTGCAGTCAGGGAATGCTGGGAGTTGTAGTTTTTAAACATGTGAAAAGTTCATTAAGAAGAAACTAACTGCAAAACAGAATGCTGGGATTTGTAGTTTTCAAACATGTGAAAGTTCACTAACTTAGGCTGTATTAGATCTAGACAGATGCCTTAGCTACAGGATATTAAAAAAAACTTACTGCAAACAGAGAATACTGTCAATTGTGGTTTTCAAACATGTGAAAGGTCACAAGTTAAACACGCCTGCTCTATACTATTAGGGTGTATTACATCTAGACACATGCATTTGTCACAGGCTATTAATCAGATACTTTGCATGTCCCCACCCATTCCTTTAAGTAAGAAATATGTGTTTATATGTTACATTATTAGGGCAATGCTATAATAATAACATGAATCTGTGAGGTACCGTCTGTTATAAGAAGGCTCTATTTCATTTTATACTCTGTGGGGAGCTTTTAGCTCCTCTATCCACACCTCTCCCTAACATGTATATTCAATCACTATTTTGTGCTACCAAGTCCTAACCCCATAGTGACTGTAAATCTGGAACTTTCTGTGGTAATTACTAATAAGTATGAACCTTGCATGTTAATCAGGATACTGTATATGATTTAAGGTGGCCATACATATATCCGATTTTACTTACCCAACCAAGCGCTCCTGTGATGTTAGATCGATCCTGTCGGAACTGCCTTTCCCATTCTTCTATGCCACAGACAGGCGGTTCTTGCAGGATCGGTCTAATGTCGCGGGAGCACTCTGTCGGGAAAGTAAAATCGGATATATGTATGGGCTGCTTTTGATTGCCCAAAGGTGCTGTTTCGATTGCCTGGGTCTGTTCTCAGACCTGCAGGTTTATTTCACATAGACCCTCTATATTCTAGCTGGCAGGTAGTATAGGTAAGGGAGGGTATAAGTGTGTGTTTGTTCATTTAATATGATGCGATTATTTGGTTTTTTTTAAGGACCTTCAGACTAATTTTATTATTGCCCCCCTGGATGTTTCCTGGTGGTTTCTGTGAGCACTGCAACTACACATAGCAAAACGGGCACACTTTTGCTAGTATAATTTCTATGAAAAAAAATATGAATATTATATTTTTATACACTAGATGGTGCTGTTCACTGTCAAAGAAAACATCCCCAGAACTGTAAAGCAATTAGGGCCCTAGTTGCAAAGGCACGGTATTGTTTTTTAGTGATACCACACCTTTAACAATTGGTTTAACAATCACTCGTTTATTTCGAATCTTTCGTTATAACCAATCGTTTATTTCGAATCTTTTTTTTCCATCAGTAATTTATGATAACACGATCGTAGATTTACGATCTCCATAGAATACCACTGCAGTATTTACTAGCACATGGTATTCTATGGCCAAACATTCGTTAATTAATGAACGTTAACGTTGAATTGGCATAATGTATGACAGTGGCTGTACATTAACGTCCGCTGTTGTACATTATCCATAACACGTGGTTTTGCTAAATTGTGATACCACGCTTTATACATATGGCCCCTAAGACAGCCCACTAAAGGAACATATACACCAATGCATGTGGAACGATATCAGGAAATTCTGATTTTGTACAATCGTTGCACTGTATGGGTGTTTTTTCTTTATCAAGCATTAGATATTCTTATTTAGGGCATACTATAATATAGCTACAGTAAGTTAACAGCATGTCGCCCTCTAACCACTGGGTACTGGGCTATGTATCAAGAGTACATTCCTATCTGATAATCACACTTAGTAGCCAATTTGTCCAGCCCCATAGAAAAAGCAAGAAATTTGGCATACAGGCCTAGAAACAATTGGCCCTCCCCTTGTTTTGGAAGGATAGAGGCTGGAAACAAGTCTACTGTATAAGCAATTGCTTGTTTTGGAAGGTAAATAACTTGGTAAGTTATTTACAGTTTTTTTATTTACTAAACTTCACCATCAGACAATTGGACCCTATTAACCAGTCCACAATCGTTCCTGCTGTGCCTATTTAATATTGTGCTTGCAGTTCTGGGTGAACTGTGATTGTTAAAATGTCACACAAAAAACTGCCACAAGTGCTATATTAAATTGATGACATTTGCAAAACTCCAGCAGCCCCAGAAATTCCCTTCATAATCCAGACTTAATTAGTTAGTTAGACTTTAAAGGTCCGTACACACGTGCGATCGCGGGTCCCGACCCGCCACGCACAATGTGTCCGAACGTTCGTTTTGACAGATTATCGGCCCATGTATGGGCACTTTATCGGCTGAAACTGCCATTCGGTCGATGATCGTTGCCCGACCAACCGGGTGGATCTCCAAACGACCATCCATTTCAGCCGATAAAGGGCCCATACATGGGCCGATTATTGACTGAAATAAACATTTGGACACATCGGGCGTTGCGGGTCGGGACCCGCGATTGCAGGTGTGTACGAGGCTTAAGAAGTCAATTTGTGATTGTGTAAATGAGGCTGTTAAAGTCCTGATTCAGCTGTGATTTGTCAAGATATATTTCTTTTTTTTTTTAGCCATACGATTTTCAAAAGACACACAAACAAAAACCGACACGTTTTTTCAGTTTTAAGACCCAGCATTTAATTCAGCAAATAAGTTAAATATCATATTCATCCCACCCACCCCCCTTGGTGAATTAACCAGATCAAACACTGACCATTTTAAATACGAAATAAATAATACCATAAATAATAATTTAAAAAAATAAATTCAAAATGAAATGCTTGCACAATATATATTCTGAGAGAAAAGGCTAATTTTATCTTTAAGTGGCGGAATGACAATATTGGGATCAAGGGTTATAGTTTTCCCTGTTGACGGTTTAGCGGGTGAGGATATCTACTATACTGTGTTAGAGACAGGGCGGGTGTTTGTTGATGGTCTATGACTTTTGCAATGTGTGAGCTATCAAGCACCATCCTCATACAGAAATGATGCAGATAAATTATCATGTCAAACTATTAATCATAAGAAAGTCACCATGGAATGTCCAAAACTAGGAGTTCTCTAAGTCCTTCTAGACTAAGTGCTAGCCTTTTAGCATAGGGTCAACTGCAAGTCTTAAAATATTGTTGTTTTTTTTTACTCATAAGATTATTATTCTATTACACTCAAGGAATTCTCTAAAAATAACCCTAACTAACCTGGAAAAATCAATTAGCATCAGTCTAAGTAGTTGATGTTAAAATTCCGCAAAGATCAGAGATCTTCTAGATCCTTGTCTACTAGATGCTTGTCTGAGATTCTTTTCCATACAAGCAGTGTGCTTCCCCCTTTGACTGGTTGCAGTTTGGTTTGAGTTATCACAAAAGCACAAAATTTAAACCCTTTATTGAAAATCATGCTGGGTGCTTAACACCTCATCTCCGATGCTCTACTACCCCATGAAGAACTCATTTTTACAGCTTATTGCAACCATAATTAAGAATATAGTTAACTGGTATCAGCTACTCAGCTTACTGGGTACATAAACTCATATATCTGTTTCATACAGCCCCTTCCCTATATCTCAACTGCTGTCATACTGTGTGGATTTTGAGCAGTATACTGTTACCTGTTGTTCATGCCAAACTATTGATCAGGGTCACTTTGCCATTGTCTATGTGTTTTCCCATATTGATGATGTTAAATGTAGACAAATATTAGCAACTAAAGTTAGAGGCTATCCACAAAGCTTTATTCCTGGAAACAGGAGATGTTAAAAGGTTTTTCCCAGACAAGCTCAACTCCCAAGACAGGGCTTTGTTTCAAAGTTTCTCCTTTGCTGGTCTCAAGGTAGTAACACTGAACCGTGTTAAAATATTTCCCAAATGACTTTTCTATTATGAGCATTATGTTGGCCCCAAAGATCATACAAGAGGGCTCTTGAAAGGATCTTCTCTGAAGGATTTGAAAACAGCCACAAAAAATATCAATAATCTTTCAAGAAATCTCTACCATGTAAACAAATGACAGCTGCAAATTCATCAAGCTCGTTTTTTTTTTGCTAGTTATATGTAAGATTATTTACTTCAAAACATTTGTTCTCTAACTTCCACAGTGGTGATAATATTCCATGCACCGTGACATTATATGTACTTCATTGGCTGAAATGTTATTTCTAGATCCACCATGTAGGCACATAAAGCCATATAGAAGTCTAGGAACAAAGACCCAGTCCTGACTTAATGCCACATGTGAAAATCATTAAATACTCAAAATATTGAAGAGTGGAGCAGCCATGTTGTATGTAATGTTAAGGTATTTTGGCTGCTGCCATATTTTCACAGAACAATCTATTCCTAAAAAAGCAAGAGAAGGCCTTCTGGAAATGTTGGTGACATTTTTCCCTATCCTCTTCTAGGCATCACTCTACTGCTGTCTGGGAAAGACCAGCTGATAGATGTGGGCGGGCAGAAAAATTGTACTACCCAGAAGCCTTTCCTCTCATAATTTTGGTATGGTGGTAGATCTCCAGAGTAAGATTTGCTTGAGTTTTTGTACCTGAAGCTTTTTAAGGAATCGTTTGGCAGGGTCCTGTATTACTTACAGAAATATGTGAGCATATATAGATGTAGACATGATAGAGAGGGCTTCTCAGAAGCTTCTGCTCTTATTGACAAGATATAAATAATTGAGAGACTTTCCCAGAAGTCTCTGCTCTCACATACAGAAAGTGACAGACAGGAGACACGGGCCTTTCCAGAAGCCTTTGCATTCAATAACAGGAAGTCTTCATTTCTGATTGCTGAGGAGGCTTTCCCAGAAGCCATGGCTTCCACTGTCATGACAAAGTAGTAAGGTGTTGATGACAGGCTTTCCCAGAAGCCTTTATTTTCACGAAACAAAGGGAATATTGACATGCAGGGAACTTCCCAGAAGCCCCCATTCCCATGGGACAGGAAGTGACAGGGTTTTTTTGGGGCTTTTCCCAGAAGCCTTTGTTATTTTAGAGGAAACGATAGACTGTGACAGACAGAGCAGTTTTTTCCAGGAAACAAGTGGTGTTCAGTGGTTTTAATCAGAAGTCTTTGCTGTTCCTGATATTATGGGACAACTGATTTGTAAGACTTCACCAAGTATATTCAGCAATAGCAAACAGCTGCTAAAAGAAAAAAAGGCCTTCCTATCCAGTTCTGTCTCCAAAGGCTTTGATGTTGGTCACGCAACTGTAATAAGAGTTTCGAAGAGACTTTGGTTCTCTTCAAGGGATGTTAGGGATGTAAACAGTGATTGTGTACTTTTTGGGGAGGAAGGGAAAGTGAATTGACTGGTCTCATCTTCTGATTATGGAAAGTGGCATGAGAACTCCTAACTTTTACTCGCCCGACTGTGCTGTAAGTTAAGCTGGTTCATCTGTGCCTCTTCAAGACTATTCATTTTCTTAAGACGGAGCTCATCCAACTTTCTCCACAGCTCCTGGCGCTCCTTCTCACGTTTCAGCTCCCTGTGATAGAAAGACAGTGGCTTGGTCATTCTTTAAGTAGCTGAAGCCCAAACAAAAGCTGTGTTAAAAACTTTGTATAATGTTAGTCATGCACAGTTCTGTAAACAACAGAATATTCATGTAAATATATCAGACTTGCAGTTCCAATAGTTCTTTTTTTAAAATTAATTTTGTGTGTAGACCCATTACTATCTTTTCCATGCTCATGGCTTCTACTAGATGAATTTTTTAATTTTTTTTATTTTTTCTTTGCCCACTCATTATATTGTCTGTTATCTTTTAACATGAATAATACTTAATAGAAAACTTGCTAGACAACTAAAGCCCTACAAAGAATAGGCTATGACTTATCTACCATATCTTTATACATAGAGCATTATATCATCCTCAAACACTAGTTATATATATAGAGAGAGAGAGACTTACTGTTGTCTGTCAAGTTTATAAGATGCTGTAAGTTCGTCAAACAGTTTCCCATTCATCTCCATAAAAGTTTTGAGAACATTATATATCAGGGAGACAATTGTCCTGTAAAAATATATAAAAAGTTTGAATAGGCTACAGATTGCTGAGCATGTCCGAGCTCAGTGAGCCAGAGAGGGGGGCAGTAACTACAGTGATTAACTACAGCAATTATTTACTAAACAACCCTACCATGTATTTTTGGTTAAGAATAAATTAAATTCATAATTTTTATAGACTTAAAAAGTACGGGGAATTTATAAGGCTAAAAGTCCAGGGAAATTAGTTTTATGATGAAGTCCTTTAAGTTCTCTAAGTAAGTTGTGGCTAAAACATGAACCCAGCATGCCATTTTTTAGACATTTTAAGCCACACATTTACAGGCCAATGTGTGAATAAAACAACACAAAAAATATAAAAGTTAGCTCAGTTGCAAGGTTGTACAAGGGGTTAGCACAAGTTTAACGTAGCGAGGGCACTAGTGTCTGGAAATCAATAAGTGCAAGCAATAGAATACATTTATGATAGAGATTGCATGTGTTTAGTGTGACTTTTTTCAAATGAAACAACATAAATACCAGATCTTAAACACACACAAAGAATAAGAAGTAATTAGGATGTAGTGTGAAGAAAAATGAACTTACTGCATTGCGATCTCTCTGGCCCATCTCAGTAATAAGCTGCTCTCAGTGCAATGCCCTGTTGTTCTGCCCAAACAATGACTTGTTACAACTAAACATCCATGATCTACTTTGCAATGGCTGTCTGAATACAATTTCTCTAGGGATGAGTTGAAATCAGCAGATGAGGCAGCCTGAAGAAGAGATGTACTTACTGATTCCAGTGTTCTTTGGACACCTGGTAGAGGG
This sequence comes from Hymenochirus boettgeri, assembly GCA_019447015.1. NCBI lineage: Eukaryota > Metazoa > Chordata > Amphibia > Anura > Pipidae > Hymenochirus > Hymenochirus boettgeri. Next base: position 45,281,452 of record CM033472.1, on the reverse strand, counting down.
TACCGAATATCAGGGGGAGGATTGTGTGACAATTTTCTTCTATGAGACTAAGGATGTATTCATTATTCCAGAAATAGAGTGCTCTCTCTGCCACCTGGTGCACAAGGAACAATTAGAAAAGGAGTTTCAAAAAGGGGAAGTGATATGAATTAAATAAATTATTCAGCAAAATAATATATACAGGATTTAGTTAACATGTTTGTGTAGTTGCCATTTTTGGATGGCTGCACTTCACCATATTCCAAAATGTCTTCATCAAGTTCATTAAAGTAAGTGCCTTATATTACAGACTTTTTTCAATCTCTTTCAAAGAAGGATGCAAACTACCCAGAATCCTTACCTCCCCTCCCCTCTAGTCCTATGATATATCCACCCTTAAAACAAAAAAAATTGTTAGTTATCTGCCCACAACCCCAACTGTTATTTTTTTACCAGTTTATTACATGCATTTGTAATCAGATATTTAATGATACATTCTATTACTTTTTAGCAAAAGGTATCTGCCTGCTCTCTCTGCTCAATGAGCATTTTTTAAAATTGAGCATGTGCAGAGGATTCAGCAGGTAAAACATCAGTTAGGGCTAGGCCCACTGCTGCGCTTTCTTTGCGTTTGCGCTTGCCCTGGTGCATGCATTTTTTTCATATCATTGAAAACGCGGCAACGCACCAAATACGCGCGTTTTTCGGGTGCGTTGCGATTGCGATTTGCTTTCTGCATTTTAAACCGCATTCGTTTATTAATAGTTAATGAAAAAAACACATGCGCAAACGCAATGAAATTGCACATGAAATCGCACATGAAATCGCATGCGTTTCCGTTGCAGTGTGGCCGTGCCCTTAATTATTGACTGTGATGTCAATTGTCACAGCCTTGATTTACTACATGGAGGGAGGAGCCAGCTTACTCTACCAGAATGGGGATAATAATAATCCTTAAATATCCGGTTAGTAATGCAGGTAATAAAGTGCAAAATATATCAGTTGGGGCAGGTAGTTTTTTGTTTTTAAGGGTGGACATGCCCTTTAACTTTCCCTATCTGATTCCTAAAGCTGGTGGTGCACACAGTCCATATTTATAGCCAATGGCAGACAGATTCCATTGGAAGCTGTCAGTCTTTGGCTACAGATCTGGATAAACACTGTACCTTCGTTCTCTTAAGGGAGATCTTGCAGGTGGTCAGCGCCAATCATCAGCTTCCTATACTAAAATATAGAAGGCGATAGAAACGTTGAGTCGTGGAGAACAGTGATAGTTTGCCTTTGGACCCTGAAAAGCAATACCAAGTAGATAGGATGCAGAAAATAATATGGAGACACAATAGCACAGGAAGAGGGAGGGGGCAAGCTTTTTCAGGTAAATAACAATGTCCCCAGATACAGTATGTAGCCATACAGAATATTTGGGTGTTTTCATCCCAGTTTTCTGCTGCAAAGTACAGTGCTATACATGGTTCAGTCAGTATTGCTCAGCAATCACTAAACAATGTTTTAAGTTGGGATCCATTGGGGTATCTCCTGGACTAACCCCTGTTGCTACAGTACATTTTGAATCACAGGCTTACAGCGATCAGGTGGGGACATACCTGGAAATGTGGGCTGGAGACACAGCGGGCAATTTGCTTAAAGAGAGGTTCTTGGATCTTCACAAACTGAGATGGTTCAATGACATCAAGGATCTCTTCCAACTCCCCCAAGAACATTACCTGGGCAAATGCAGAAAACAGACACTTCAGACAGATCCAATGCCCTAAGATTTCCTGGATGTGCAATTCAGTCTTAACAGTGTTAAATAGATGCAGAATGAATTAATGTATTCAATGTTATGGGGATTATCGATTAATGACAAAAGGCTAAACTTACTGTATTTTTAAAGGGGAACTGTGGTCCAAAAATGAATTTAGGTAAATCAAGGTAAATTGATAGGAATTGCTCCCCTGAGAAATTTTGCAATTTATTTCCATTGTTTATTTTGCATAGTTTTGAAGATATTTACATTTTTGTGTGTGATATGGTAGCAGCATCACCAGGTCCCCTGCACTTCCTGAAACTGTCAGTCAATCTGTCCTGTGTCTCCTTCTCCCCTTTGCAGCCTCCCTGGTCCCTCCCACTCATGAACCCCATGGTCCCTCCAGTTGCAGGCCCCCCATGGCCCATTATCTTACAGCCCCATTGGCCCCGCCCACTCGCGGGTGCCGTGGCTCCACCCACTCGTGGCTGCCATGGTCCCGCCCACTCACGGGTGCCTAAGCCCCGTCTGCTCATGGGTGCCTAAGCCCCGCCCACTCGCGGATGCCATGGGATACTCAGAACCCCATCCCCCCTACAGAAAACTCTGTGGAATCAGCCTTTTCAGGCAGAGTGAGAAACTGTTTTCACACAGTGAAAGAGAAGGGCTGTAGATTACCTTACCTTCTCTGTCAGGACTTCACACAGCAAGGGGGGGGGGGATTCCTGTCTCCCTCACACACTGAGGGAGTCTGAGGCTGTGCTCGCCGGCGGCACTGTGCAGGAGAAGCCTCCGGAATGTCACATGTCAGCCTCCCACCCATTAACTTTCTTGTCAGTCATTTCTGTATATCTTGGGCTGTGGAGCACGTAGAGAGGTGGTTGATGTCTCATTTTAAAGGTAGGAAACTGGCCTTTCATTTAAACCCATTTGTTTGGAGACCACAGTTCCCCTTTAAGTTAATCGTAACCTGCCTGAACCAACATCAATATATTTTCACAAAAGGCAAAATTACTGCCCGATATCATCAGCCTCTATACAGATTGGGAATCCTAATTGGCCTGGACATATATCTCCAATTAAAATGAAAAAAAGTGTAGCACTAAAAGAAAGCAAACTGCAGTATGGTACCATGCATTTAAGAGTCTACACTGATAATTCTTCATTGGATGGATCGAATGTCTCCATTGTTTCCCACATTCATTATAATTAAAACTGAGAGCAGTTGTGTCATTGTGTGCAGTATGGTTGGCTGCCATTGAATGAAAAGCTGGACACTGACTGCTGAAACTGGAACTAGATACCATCTGTTTAAAGCCTGGATGGATGTATACACCATTTCCCAGCAGGTATTAGTTATCAATTAATGAATGAATAAGTAAAATGCAGGAATGTGGATAAAGTAATTTGCTTGCAGCTGATTGGTAACATCTGTTACTTATGGACATGAATCTGATACCTCACTGCTACCCCACTGAAAATAGGAGGATCCTGCTACAGAATAGGGACATTTTTCAGGGCTCCCATCACAATTGTCTTGGCCCCATTCTAAATACTTTTATGCCCCCCCCAAGCAACAGCTATGCAGGCCCCAGGCAAGTGAGAATTGTATCAAATTCAGTACCCGGGGAACCACCAGCAACACAGAAGCACCGACAGTTCCCATAAAGATAGGCAACAAGGGATAATCACTGTGAAAACAGATTAACTGACCTTGCACCACATAAATGAAAAGATGATCATTTGTTACATTGACCTTAAAGAATACCTGCCTTCTGTTCTAGATAATGACTTACATGGTAACGCCCATACCTACTGTCATTTATTCACCCATTCGGGAATGGTCAGACTGGAATGTGACTGTGTGTGTTAAATAACAACTCCTGGATAAGTGATTGAATTACATAACCATCCTTACCAGGTAAAAGTACATTAGCAGTGACAGAATCACAGTGACTTACCTCTTTCTGAGTACAAGTTTTAGGCCAGTATTTTAACAATCCTCGTATAACCTGCAAAGACAAATGTACATAAACTTAAACGCGCCTTTAACGAATGTTGCGCAATCATATTTTATGATAACGGTCGTAAACCTACGATTGCGGTCTTAAATTTACAACTGCGATCATAGATTTACGAACGCACATTCAATAACACTGCAGTGTTTTCTACCGCATGGTATTCTACAAACCAATTTTCCTACATTTAGAACCCTTCATTCGTACTTTTATGGCCATGATCATACTTTTACCATTTTAAAATATGGCCCATATTTCTGCACTCAATGGTTTTGAGCAGTCATGGTAATGCGGCAGGGTAACTGGAGGAATATCTTGTGCGACTTGAAAAGCATTTTGTGCTATTCAGATTGCGCATCTGATTTACATTATGCATTCGCATAATATAATATATGTATACTATGTGCACAGTAGCATGTTGCAAAAATCCTGCATGCGTTGCTCTGCGTACTAGTGGGACGTAACCCTGAGTTTTTTTGTGCTCTTGTAAACAAGTCCCTGTTTAATTTTTACTGTCTGGATCATACTTAGTAAGTTGTTTTAGTTCTCAAGGAGCCAGTAAGGTTATCCTGATACTCACACATATGTAGGGAAATGGAAGAGGGAGGGGCCTACTGGAGCATTCAAGAATAACATGTTTCCTATGCATTTATGTCCTGAAGCAGAGCATTGAACTCACATCAAGCTAGTCACAGTGGTCACATTCATCTTGTGGGGCTATTGAAAATCTTTATCAGTATGTTCAAATTATATGTGTACATATTAAAATGGCATTGTCTATCTAAGGGCTAATCAAACCCCTGCAATGTGAATTCACATACATGTACATATATTTACTTACGTGCTCTGTTAATGATGAATCCTTTTCCAGGAACTGCACTGCACAATAAGCAAGCTATCGGAAAAAAATATTCATATAATAGTTACAAAGGCAAATACAATAACATAGAACAAAGGATATATAGTAAGCCATGGAACCTTCAGTCTGTCCTAACTGCCACTACACAATATCTCACAGGGTAACACAGGCAGAACAGTCCTCTCAGCCTATCCCCATCCAACTCCCAGAGTAAAACAGTGCTAAATTGTCCAGCATTGGGGACGGTTTAAAGGGAAAGTTCAGTACAAATGCATATATTTAGTATTTTTCCATTCTTATGACATTAACCTGCCCATTCAGCATTTTGTCTGTTTGTAAATAAATGGTTCTGAAATACTGACTTCCTATTTGCAGGACTCCTAATAGAGACCATTATGGTTTTCCCCTTGACCCAGCGCCTGGGTTTTCAGTTGCTCAGTAGAGATCTGAGCATGTTTGACCCATCCAACAGCCAATCAGTAGACATTACTGTAAGGAACATTCCAAGGTAGTGTGCATTCTGGGAAGAACCTGAAATATCATCTCACTGATGTGAGAACAGCAAGGGGTATACATTTTTCAAAATGGAAGAGAATATGTAGAATAACTAGGTATGCATAATATAAACTAAGAATTTTAAAAATAATAATATTTTCCACTGAACTTTCCCTAAAAGGTCTGTGGTATGGGTTCCTGGGCAAAACATTGTTTTTGGAGGCCCAACAAGGACCCTAGAAGAATATGGTTTGGGAGGCCCCTTTAGATGTTGTTGCCCTGGGCTATTGCCCTGCTTGCCTCCCTGCCCAGAAAGGTAATTATAGAAAAGCTCAAACTGTGAGATAAGCCAGTGACCATCCCATAATAATTTGACAGTAATACAGTCACAGATGAAAATCTCTGTCTAGTTATCCTTGTAATCAGAGATTGTACCCAATCAGGGAGACTCTCTCTTCACCCTCTTATAACAGGATTTTTTGTCCCTGTGGGTCACTGCTGTGGATAGTAGTTTCTTACCTGAGCGTGGAATATTGAGAGAGATTTTGCAGAGTGCAAAGGTATCAAAACTCGAACAAGAAACTGTTTGTGTTCAGACTTCAGAGGTAAAGCAAATCCATTAATTATGCTGGGAAAAAAGCAAGGGGAAGATTGCTATTAGTGTTAACCATCTACATAGCACCAGCCAGATTAGAATTACAGTCCTGGTAGTCTTGGTTACAGGGGCATGTGGCTTTGACCTATAGTTCTAGATCCTCTAGAATAACACTGACAGTGCTGGTCTTGTTAAAAGGTCCATTGATTTTTTTTTAAACATTCCTTTTTACAGTTTAACTGAAGAACAGGAGGTAAACAAGCCATGTCCAGAGTAGGCCTTAGGATAAATAGCACCCTGTGCAAGATTCGTTACTGGCGCCTAGCACCCAACCCTCACCCCCACCCCACCCCAAAATAACCCCACCCCCCTGGGCACACACAATACTCCATTGATTGCTGCTTGCCTTCAAATCAAGTACCCCACCTGCGCTTACTGTCTTTCAGTATCTTCAGTGTGTGCTTGTATATATGGTGCGTACATCATTATGTAACCAGTAACGTACTAAATGCACAGACAGAACAGCACAGCATACAGACATCTTAAGTAAAGCTTATATGTGTTGGGGCTTAGTATGTGGTGAGGTGCTGATACATATATTTCATCTGGAGGGCCGTAACTAGAGGGGCTGAGGCACTGATGCCACTGACCTAAGACTCCCAGCTGGCGCCCCCCTGGTAATGCAACCTGTGGGGTCGCACAGGTCGCCCATATTAAAGGCCGGCCCTGGCTATGTCTTACATCCCGTTCTTCAGTAAAACGTGCAGGAGAGAGGACAGAACTGACACTCTCCGACGCATCCCCAGTCCCTTGCATTGTGCACGCATTTGCACACAGAGTGCAAGGGAGCGCGGATGCCTTGGAGACAGTCAAGTTTCTTCTTTTCTCCTTCAAGTTTTAAACAGTAAAAAGGTATGTTAAAAAAAAAATCGATGGACATACCCTTTAAGGATACATCACAAGCAAATTTAATGGTTTGGTACCAGGGATTTAGCTTGTTTAAGGCTGGGTGCACATTAGTAGATTTTTCGATCCAATCGACCGATACTTCTGTGCTCCTTTCATCCACAGCCACGACTGGATCGGACTAACGGGCCATTGGACATGTCGGTAAATCATGGACGATCATGTGGTTCCCTATGGGGCCGCACGATCGGTCACACACACTGTCGGCCGCGGCCACTATTGCCGAGACCGACAGACATTTGCTTGTAGCGAAGGCTTGGTCGAGACAAATAGTCCCCTCATATGTACCCAGCCTAAGAATCCAGTTTTTTTAATAGATATAGTACAATATGGTAATGGCTTTGCAATCGGGTCCACTGTTCCACCATCTGTCTCTCACCTTCCTAGAATTTCCAGCAGTTCGGCGACGCCATTAAACCGTTCTGTTTCATAGATGAATCTGCAAATAAATAAATAACTTAATGTATAACGTCACTGAAATTCCAGACCGCCAGAACATTATATCCACTAGATAGACAGATGAACCCCACTGTATAGATTCTGGCACTAGCAGTATTTACAGGACCTCATTCTCAGATCTGTTCAATAAAGAAATACTTGCAGAATGTACGGTACCAACACATACCAATGTGCAGATCGCTACCTAGAATACATGACATCTATTGCTGAACTACAAAATTCCTGATTTCCATGGGGGGGGGGGGGGGGGCCACTGATTAAAAGTTACAGTGTTCAGGCCACTGGCAAGACTGCAATAGTAATAAAGCTGACAAATGTAGGACTAACGTGTTATGCAGCAAAATGTTCTCCTTGCCCTTTCCTCTGCCTCTCAAAAGGTTTCTGCCTACTTTTTTGCCCGACCGATAGTGCCGTGTATTGGTCGGCCGGACAGAAATATCTGATGGTGTGGGGTGGCCAGCCGCGCTCGGTCACCTGTTTCCTATGGGACCGAATGATCGGTCGCGCCCTCTATTGCCGCGACCAACAGTTATTTGTCCCGGCTGAGTGCTCAACCGTAGGCAGGGTTTAAGGGTAGGCTAAAAGTACAAAGTATGTCTGTATTTAACCTTCAATACTATGCAAATATTATTAGCCTTTAGTTCTTCTTTAAAATCTTATCAATTCAAAATTCTCAAGGGACCACATCTCTATTGGTTGGCAACCAACGGTATTTCATCAGCATGCATGCTCCTGCTTGTTGGAAAAAATGTACAATACCAGCCAAGCTCCTATTCCTTATATGTGTGAGGCCTAGCCCCATGTCACCCTCCAGGTATATGATGCACTATGAGTTGGGGCTCACACCAAGGCCAGCTCTGAGGGTTTCATTTTAGATCTTTAAAGGGCATCTATAGTGGGAAAATGTACTTTCCCCCCCTTCTTTCCATGAGTTCTATAATTCCCCCCAACCCCCAGAGTGTCTGTATTTTCTTAAGTTTCCCTCTCTGTCCTGAGATACACAAATTAGAAGACATGATTGCATTCCTCTACTCCTACATGTACTGTCAATCAAATCCCTGTGACCTGACCCTCTTCCCTGCTCAAGTCCCTCCCTCCTCCCTGCTCTATAATAAACACAGAGATAAGAACATTAGCAGGGAGAGAGAGGTAGCTTTGATGGCAGTGATAAGGCTGCACTTGACCCCCCTTCTTGATAGACTTCATTGATTCATGATGGGTCACAAAGAGAGAGTTCTTTATTTTATCAGGACATGGAGAGATCCGTGTCTCCAGGACAGCTTGCTAAGCTTGATAAGCTTGTTGGTTAGCCGGGGATGAGACATGGAGGAGGTAACAGAGGGGAAGGGGAAGGGAGGAGTGCTGACAGAGAGATCTGACACCATGGAAAAACAAAGTCACTGACAGATATAGGAGAAAGGCAGCACAGAGTACATGAATTTAACTTTGCAATGGGCCAATATGTTTTTTTCACTATAGATGCCCTTTAAGCCCATTGCCCTTAGGAAATACAAATGATGTTTTTTTCCTTATACATACTTCAAAAAAATATTGTTGCATTGCTTCCTGATATACGCTCTAAGGCCCAGGAATTTTCCATAGACACGGTGAAGAATGGTCTTTAAATACTCCCGTTCTCTGGGATCTTCACTGTCAAACAGGTCCAGGAGCTTTAGAGAAAAAAATAATAAATGTAAACATGTGAGATGACAAAAATAAATGGGAAGAATAAGGAGTCATTGGAATGATGCAATAAATGGTTAAAATGTCTGCCAGTGCTATTAATCTGCAGCAACCAACCAGTGCTATTAATCTGCAGCAACCAACCAGTGCTATTAATCTGCAGCAACCAACCAGTGCTATTAATCTGCAGCAACCAACCAGTGCTATTAATATTCAACAACCAACCAGTGCTATTAATCTGCAACAACCAATCAGTGCTATTAATCTGCAGCAACCAACCAGTGCTATTAATATTCAACAACCAACCAGTGCTATTAATCTGCAACAACCAATCAGTGCTATTAATCTGCAGCAACCAACCAGTGCTATTAATATGCAGCAACCAACCAGTGCTATTAATCTGCAGCAACCAACCAGTGCTATTAATCTGCAGCAACCAACCAGTGCTATTAATCTGCAACAACCAATCAGTGCTATTAATCTGCAGCAACCAACAAGTGCTATTAATCTGCAGCAACCAACCAGTGCTATTAATCTGCAACAACCTATCAGTGCTATTAATCTGCAGCAACCAACAAGTGCTATTAATCTGCAGCAACCAACCAGTGCTATTACTCTGCAGAAACCAACTAGTGCTATTAATCTGCAGCAACCAACCAGTGCTATTAATCTGCAACAACTAACCAGTGCTATTAATCTGCAGCAACCAACCAGTGCTATTAATCTGCAAAAACCAACCAGTGCTATTAATCTGCAGCAATCAACCAGTGCTATTAATCTGCAACAACCAATCAGTGCTATTAATCTGCAGCAACCAACAAGTGCAATTAATCTGCAACAACCAACCAGTGCTATTAATCTGCAGCAACCAACCAGTGCTATTAATCTGCAACAACAAACCAGTGCTATTAATCTGCAGAAATCAACCAGTGCTATTAATCTGAAGAAACCAACCAGTGCTATTCATCTGCAGCAACCAACCAGTGCTATTCATCTGCAGCAACCAACCCGTGCTATTAATCTGCAGAAACCAACCAGTGCTATTAATCTGCAGCAAACCAATCAGTGCTATTAATCTGCAACAACCAATCAGTGCTATTAATCTTCAGCAACCAACAAGTGCTATTAATCTGCAACAACCAACCAGTGCTATTAATCTGCAGCAACCAACCAGTGCTATTACTCTGCAGAAACCAACCAGTGCTATTAATCTGCAGCAACCAACCAGTGCTATTAATCTGCAGCAATCAACCAGTGCTATTAACCTGCAGAAACCAAACAGTGCTATTAACCTGCAGAAACCAACCAGTGCTATTAATCTGCAACAACCAACCAGTGCTATTAATCTGCAGTAACCAACCAGTGCTATTAATCTGCAGCAACCAACCAGTGCTATTAATCTGCAACAACCAACCAGTGCTATTAATCTGCAACAACCAATCAGTGCTATTAATCTGCAGCAACCAACAAGTGCTATTAATCTGCAGCAACCAACCAGTGCTATTAATCTGCAGCAACCAACCAGTGCTATTAATCTGCAGCAACCAACCAGTGCTATTAATCTGCAGCAACCAACCAGTGCTATTCATCTTCAACAACCAACCAGTGCTATTAATCTGCAACAACCAATCAGTGCTATTAGTCTGCAGCAACCAACCAGTGCTATTAATATGCAGCAACCAACCAGTGCTATTAATCTGCAGCAACCAACCAGTGCTATTAATCTGCAGCAACCAACCAGTGCTATTAATCTGCAACAACCAATCAGTGTATTAATCTGCAGCAACCAACAAGTGCTATTAATCTGCAGCAACCAACCAGTGCATTAATCTGCAACAACCAATCAGTGCTATTAATCTGCAGCAACCAACAAGTGCTATTAATCTGCAGCAACCAACCAGTGCTATTACTCTGCAGAAACCAACCTGTGCTATTAATCTGCAGCAACCAACCAGTGCTATTAATCTGCAACAACCAACCAGTGCTATTAATCTGCAGCAACCAACCAGTGCTATTAATCTGCAAAAACCAACCAGTGCTATTAATCTGCAGCAATCAACCAGTGCTATTAATCTGCAACAACCAATCAGTGCTATTAATCTGCAGCAACCAACAAGTGCAATTAATCTGCAACAACCAACCAGTGCTATTAATCTGCAGCAACCAACCAGTGCTATTAATCTGCAACAACAAACCAGTGCTATTAATCTGCAGAAACCAACCAGTGCTATTAATCTGCAGCAACCAACCAGTGCTATTCATCTGCAGCAACCAACCAGTGCTATTCATCTGCAGCAACCAACCAGTGCTATTAATCTGCAGAAACCAACCAGTGCTATTAATCTGCAGCAACCAATCAGTGCTATTAATCTGCAACAACCAATCAGTGCTATTAATCTTCGCAACCAACAGTGCTTAATCTCAGCAACCAACAGTTGATTAATCTGCAGCAACCAACCAGTGCTATTAATCTGCAGAAACCAACCAGTGCTATTAATCTGCAGCAACCAACCAGTGCTATTAATCTGCAACAACCAACCAGTGCTATTAATCTGCAGCAACCAACCAGTGCTATTAATCTGCAGCAACCAATCAGTGCTATTAATCTGCAGCAACCAACCAGTGCTATTAATCTGCAGCAATCAACCAGTGCTATTAACCTGCAGAAACCAACCAGTGCTATTAACCTGCAGAAACCAACCAGTGCTATTAATCTGCAACAACCAACCAGTGCTATTAATCTGCAGCAACCAACCAGTGCTATTAATCTGCAGCAACCAACCAGTGCTATTAATCTGCAACAACCAACCAGTGCTATTAATCTGCAACAACCAATCAGTACTATTAATCTGCAGCAACCAACAAGTGCTATTAATCTGCAGCAACCAACCAGTGCTATTAATCTCTAGAAACCAACCAGTGCTATTAATCTGCAGCATCCAACCAGTGCTATTAATCTGCAGAAACCAACCAGTGCTATTAATCTGCAGCATCCAACCAGTGCATTAATCTGCAGAAACCAACCAGTGCTATTAATCTGCAGCAACCAACCAGTGCTATTAATCTGCAACAACCAATCAGTGCTATTAATCTTCAGCAACCAACCAGTGCTATTAATCTGCAGCAACCAACCAGTGCTATTAATCTGCAGCAACCAACTAGTGCTATTAATCTGCAGCAACCAACCAGTGCAATTAATCTGCAGCAACCAACTAGTGCTATTAATCTGCAGCAATCAACCAGTGCTATTAATCATCATCAGCCAACCAGTGCATTAATCATCAGCAACCAACCAGTGCTATAAATCTGCAGCAACCAATCAGTGCTATTAATCTGCAGCAACCAATCAGATGTTATTTAACTGCAGTAACCGATTAAAAAGGTAACATCTGTTTGGGTGCTGCAAACTTTTCCACCTCTTATTGTATATATATACTTATTAAGCATCAATGTGTTTCTGCCTACAAAGAGGCCGTGATCAGGGTAACCTATATATATATATATATATATATATTCATTCCAGGTGCATTGAACCACACCCTGTACAGAGACAATTGCAATTCGATGTGCAAAGGTTTTCATGTGCTATTAATTTGCATTACCCAATCAAATGTTAACTTTTTACTTGGTTACTGCAATTAAATCATATCTGAAAGGTTGTTGTGGATTGCAAATACTGCAATTTTATGCATCAGCCCCATAGACTTTATACATGTGTACATTTGATGCAATAGCATATGATAACCACAGACCAAATATATTTCATCATTTCTGCCTTGGTTAGTCTTTACAGGCTGTTACAGGGAAAGAGATGATGGTTCATACAGAGCAGTTGCTTTAGGTTTGTTGCATGAAAGATTATATAGTTTCCTTTATTTGCACATATAATAGGAAGGTTCTTTTGGGAAAAGAAACTGACAAAATCTTAAATGAAAATCCCCACCTAATAAAATCCTGTATGTGCCCCTGGAGATGCATGCAAAGACTAAACAACAGGGCAGAGGCAGCTGCACAATGTACCGACTTATTTCTATTTGACTGCACATTAACATTTTAATTCCTTGGTGGCTGCCATATTTCTATATTTCCCTCTAACTGGTGTGTCTGTGCAGCTTGCAGTGTCTATAGATGGAGGATATCCTCTCGGGATTATGGGACTTCTGGAGCAGTAATGAGGTGTGATGAAGCAGATCTCCAGTTGCACTGGGTACATAATTCCACCCTGGAAAATCACACAGAAAGCAAATTGGCTCAGGAAAGCCCCATCTTACATAGTAACATAGTAATTGTGGTTGAATACATTTTCCTTCTAATATTCATTGAAGCTAGATAAAGCATAAAATATACACTTAGCATATAAATATATTGCCTATATTTGCAATTCCCTGGATATATTAGCCCTGGGCAGCTATTAGTGGCTGTTCAACGCGGGTATCCATTATGGTCGAGGGTCGTGGGTCTAGGCCAAAATCGTACATGTGTACGAGCCTTTAGTGCAAGGAACAGTCAGAAACAATGGGTTGTGCGTATATATCAAGGCTTTGGAACTTTCTGCTAGTCTCCCATGGCTGTCAGGGTAAAATCTGCTGTGCTGCTGCCTAAACTCCCTTTCCACCTCCTTTGGCTTACCACTGCCCATACAGCCTTGTTTTGTTAGAAAAAGAAACACACTAAAGGTGGGTACACACACTAATGATAAAGGGTTGATACCATTGGTATTGTCCCTTTATGGTTAGTGTGTGTAACGTATTTCCAAGTGCTCCCAAGGCCAATGAATGTTCACCATCGGCCTTGTGATCTCTAAGAAAATTTCCCAAAATATCCCTCACCTGCAGTCGTCTTCCTTTACTTAAAGTATATTTAGTCAGCAATGGCTGAGGGAAATGTGCAGTCCCGAGCGTTCATCCTACACTTTACATCGAATGTATCGTTCAATTCACTAACCCTCGAATGTATCGTTCATTTCGCTAACCCTCGAATGTATCGTTCATTTCACTAACCTTCGAATGTATCGTTCATTTCACTAACCCTCGAATGTATCGTTCATTTCGCTAACCCTCGAATGTATCATTCATTTCCCTAACCCTCGAATGTATCATTCATTTCCCTAACCCTCGAATGTATCGTTCATTTCCCTAACCCTCGAATGTATCGTTCATTTCGCCAACCCTCGAATGTATCGTTCATTTCCCCAACCCTCGAATGTATCGTTCATTTCCCCAACCCTCGAATGTATCATTCATTTCGCCAACCCTCGAATGTATCGTTCATTTCCCCAACCCTCGAATGTATTGTTCATTTCGCCAACCCTCGAATGTATCGTTCCTCTCGATAACCCTCGAATGTATCGTTCCTTTCACTAACCCTCAAATGTATCGTTCATTTCCCTAACCCTCGAATGTATCGTTCCTTTCACTAACCCTTGGATGTATCGTTAATTTTACTAACCCTCGAATGTATCGTTCATTTCACTAACCCTCGAATGTATCATTCCTTTCGCTAACCCTCGAATGTATCGTTCATTTCACTAACCCTCGAATGTATCGTTCATTTCACTAACCCTCAAATGTAACTTCCAGGGGAGCAGGGGGAGCAACAGCAGGAGGGCCAGTGAGCCAAGGGAGCCCCATCTTTCTATTTTTCCTATGTCAGATATAGCCTCCTCCCAGAAAACCACTATGGATGAAGCTCGGATAGGAGCCCCATTATAGTTTTGCTGGGGGTGCCAGTAATTCCTACTTAGGAATAGACAGGGTACTCACCATGAGGACAAACTTCTGGTCCACATATCTCTTGGCTAGAGAAGGCTGAAAGTCTTGACTTTCCAAGAATCGAAGAAATAATTCATACACAAGCTGAGATAAGGAAGAAAACAGGGAAATAAACATCATTTGGCCTAGAAAAATCCATGAATTTGGATAGATGATGAATAAAATTATAACAGAAAAAGAAAGTTGAGATCAACCCGACTTCTCTGTATCTCTATAGAGAGGGTGAAAGAGGATACATGGAGATGAGTAGAAATTATTTGAGGGTGGAAGAAAGATTTTGGAATAGGAAGTGAAACAGAAGAGATGAAGAGAGAGATAATGGGATTTTATAATAACATCCTGCTACATATTGAAGGCCATGTCCACAATTTAAATAAAAAACTGGTGACTTGTCAGTTATCTGCCCGCAACCCCGACTGCTACTTATACCAATTTATTACATGCGTTTGTAACCAGATATTTAATCATAAGATATTTTCTATTTCTGAACAGGTGTCTGCCTCCTCTCTCTCTGCTCAACGAGCTTTTTATAAGCTTGAGCCTGTGCAGAGGAGACAGTAGGGGAATCAGCATTCAATCATTGGTTGTAATGCCAGCAGTCTCTGCCATGATTGACTGCATAGAGGGAGGGGCCAGCTTACTCTGCCAGAATGGGGACAATAATTATCCCTTAATATCTGGTGTGCTGATTAGATTAGCTGGGGTTGGGGGCAGGTAACAGATATGTGTACAGTTTTTTTGTTTTAAGGGTGGAAATGCCCTTTAATTGTCTTTGTTTTATTCTTATTATATTTCTATTGTTTGGTTGTCAATGATGAGACATGGAAATTGCATTTCAGAAACATGGATGGTCCTGCAATGAAAGTATAAAAAATGAATATGGAAAGAACAGTTGGTACCTAGGCACAATATATATATATATATATATATATATATATATATATAATGTATGTTATATGGATTACACTTAATTATGATTTAGTTGTCTGATATAAGTAGGAACCCTAACAGTGACTGAACACATTAAAGGAAAAAAGAGTAGCTGAGGGTCGCACTCCAAATCATAAAGAAAATATTTATTATAAACCACACATATTCACATCACAACGTTTCGGGGGGATACCCCCTTCTTCAGGTGATAAAGTGCAACTGTGCTTGAGGAAAATATAAAGACTGTGCTAGACATAGGTCCCGCCCCCTCATTGGGTGAACACATTGCCTGCATCCCAGGCATTTACATTTTTGAGACAAACTCTGTATTGTTAATGACTGTGTCCATGGTAACCAGATCTGGAAGTTATTAATTACTCCCACATGGTTTTATTCTCTTAAATGCTTGGATCTTATTGTGCATTTGTTACTTACTCAAAAAAAAAATTTCCTAATTTCACAGATGGAGGACATTGGACATCAACAGGACCTTTCTAGTCTCACATCATTGTCAATATAAATCTGTCTTATTCTGTTTGTATTACTTCATTATGTTGTTATTTTATCCTTAAAGCTTAGTGTATACTTAACCCCCCCATACACGAGATTGACATTTCCAATTAGAAAAACAAAGATTGGGCCAGGTGGAAAATGTTCCACCAACCCTTCTTCTGTCCCCATCTCAATGCAGATTCCAATAGGAAATCTGTGGAAAGATCGGAGCCTCAAGGTGGGGAACTTAGAGTGGATCTTCCGATTAGTGTACTCGATCAGAAATCCCATCGGAAGAACATCTGCAAGTGTATGGCTAGCTTATTCATTAAGTATGAATGAATATACACGCTCGTGCCTGCTGTATCTTTACTAATAAACATTTCACAATCCCAATCATACACAAGGTGGCCATAGACTAATTGATATTGTAGACTAGAAAGAGACATTTTTTTTGTGACTGGATTAACATTTATTGTATAGAAAATCAGAGACAGGCTTTGCAATAAAATCAGTAATTGGCCACAGAATGGCTCTTGGTGTTAATGACTTGTGTAGGAGTAATCAAGGTCTATCATTGGATGCTGTAAAGTCTGTGATGGTGTCACAGGAAGAGAGTAAGGAATCAAGCATCATTCTTTAGTTCATTGCCAGCTATTCATATCTGACAATGTTCAGGGTTACGTTGGCAACATTCACAAATAATTTCTCCTGTGCAATGCAGAGCTCTACTCATATCTCTTTTCCTTTTATTGGAAAAATCCATGTTGCCCTCCCCCTTGCGATTGCAGCCACTGTCTTGTATTAATAACATAAAACTGATTTTCAGTGTTGGTCTGGAGCCAGAGGAGCATTATTAGTCAGTCAGTAATTGAAAAAGCAGAGAAATAATAAAGAAAGGAGTAACGAAGAAAGACTGGGTTGGCAGCTGGCTAAGTTTATCTGTAAGAAATAGGATTCAAAATTCCATCTAAATAATTCAGGGAATGGACTCCATGGGTAGGATCTCTCCAAAGGAAACATTCTATTTTTACCCGACTGCCTTGCTCATTAGTAATCATATTATTTATTTGTACTAAGATGAGAAAGGATGATATTTTCTTTTAATATAATGATTGTCGTTTATAAGAAAAACAAGGCTGATTAGCTGCAAATGTAATTTTAAAAATCTATTTCTGAATGGAGCAGAGCAGATTTAAAAAAATCTATTTTCTGACTGCGTTTTAACACGCGATTGGATCGCGTGTTAAAAAGCTCTGACTTGGCCTAGTTCTAAAACATATCACTTGTCTTTCTATGTAATTCCTAATCAAAGATAAACACTTAAGCTGGGTACACACAATGAGATATTTCGGTCCGATCGTCCGATCAGTGTATCGGTCGGTTGGACCAAAATTATCGCATCCGAATGTGGCCATGTCCGACTGAGCGTTTGTCCGAATCGGACGAAAGGACAATCGGACATGGTGGAAAACCTCGTCCGATCGCGCAGTCCTCTATGGACCGCACAATCGATCACGGTAACTGTCGGACGCGGCTACTTTTGCCACGACCGACAGTCCTTCCTCCTGGCCGACTGGTCGAAAGTATCGAACGGTTGGTCAGGAAGAAAAATCGCTAGGTGTGTAAATCTTACAGTTCAGAGAGCATTGCAGTTACTGCCCCCTCTCAGACATGAGAGAGAAACAAATACTTCAATCAGCCACTTTGTATAAGTTGAGGGTGGAAGTATAATTGAATAATTGAAGGGTTCAATGTTGCTAATTATGAATAAAAAAGAAAGACAAGGGTGCCCACCCTCAACCACCCGGTTAGTTTTTGTAAATAAGCTCCAGAAACTTACCAGTGTTCGCTCCCTTGGCTCACTGCTCCCTGCTTTATGGAAGTCGCAACCAGAGGCTGGACCGGCAGCCGCGTCTTTGATTGGCTGAGAGCCGAGGGAAGTTTGAGTAAGTCTGTTTCTGGGGCTTGTTTTACAAAACTTGGGGTACCCTACGCTACAGAAAAAGATTTTAATGGTAGGTGAAAGAGGCAGTCATGAAGGGATCCGGACGGTGGGAGGGAAGGTGGGGAAAGGGCTCCCCTGTGCATGCCAGATACCTCAACAAGGACAAGGAAGAAGCAGGGACCAGATGACTTACAGACTCCTCCTCACTTTCTGGGACAAACACTGCAGGAGAACTATATGGAGTAGAGATGCAAGATAAGGATTTTTTAACACTACACAGTGGTGGGTTAAATTTTAGTTTGGGGGGTGGACATGCCCTTTAAGTGTTTACAGTATTTATCTTGGTGATTATCCTGTTATGCTGTTCCCATCCCCTGCTTACCAATACAGTATAAACAACATCTTATCAACGCCAGAACCACCCCGGAAAACAATATATTTTCATCCTGTCTATAGCTGTCAAAATGACTCCACCCTAGCTTGGGGTTTTGTTTGATTACATTGTAAATGCAGCCATACTCTGGGATACAGTCTACCAGAAGTGGGAATTACAAAATTACTCACCCTGTAAGTGACTGTTAGCAAAATATAATGACAATTAATGATCAAACATCCTACCCATATTTTAATATCCCCATTCCATGTTCTAATCATACTATATTTGCGCAGTGCAAAATATTATTATTGTAATATATACTTGAAAATATACTATTTTCCTTTCGTCTGCTGAGCTCTTAGCTGTAGCTCACCAATTACATTGATCAGAGTTGATGACACCCGGTTCTTATTGCTTTCTGATCTGAAAGAGCAGATTACTAATGACGATTCCAATTGAGAATGGTTGAAAGCACCTGTGTATGGCTGAATGAGACACCATTCGGAAAAGCCCAGGAGCATGTATCTACTGTATGGAGCACTAAGGATTGATCTGCAGATAGCTGCATTTTTCCAGATAAGTAGCAATGCCATCTACAATTGCTATAAAGACAGCTTAAAGGCTTAATATACATGTTCTAATACTCTAGCCCTCAAATTGATATAGATTTTTTTAAATAGAAGAACAATTGACCCTTTGCCTTTTTTTTTTTGCACAGCACATACATTTTAGACAATTATAAAATATTATACTCTTGTAAGCAGGCTTAGAAATTTCCATTCAGGGACTAGTACCATAATATGATTAATAATTGGAAGTTGAGGGCTGTTAAGTTAAAGGAACACTATACAAACGCAGTAATGCATTGCTATTTGTCTGCTCTCCATTCAGTGTCACTGGCCCTTTTCCCAGAAAGATGTCAGTTACCACATGAGTAAAAGTGTTATTAGGAAGGTACAGTAATGTCTTTACTCATTTTTTTTTTAATTTTGTGCGCCCCTTGCAGGAAAAAAAGTGTTTTAGATCATAGTTCAAATTAAAAGGAGTATAAAATCTCTTTGATCCCTACTGATGACTGAATAGAATACTTCATCAACATCTATATTATGTCTGAATGGAGTTTAGTGGAATTTATATAATGTTCCTGTCTTACCTGCAGATGTGGCCAAGATGGTTCAAAATTTGGCTCATCCTCTTCAGGGTCAAACTCTGGATTATCAGAGGGAGGCAATGTCCGAAATATATTTACAGAGATCTAGGAGAGATAAAAACCAACAACATAGCTGTGTCACCGCATCATCCTACAGAGTAGAGATACAGTCATAGTTCCCTTCTGTCAACAGTAATTTGTCACCCTGACTCATCAGTCCAGAGCAGTTATAGCCCAGATAAATGTCATTGTAAAATTACTATCAGTGTACATCAGTAAAATGCATGGGGTTTTATTCTTATGCTGGTTTGTCTGCATCATCCAGAGTTTATTGGATTTGTGCACATGCCATAAAATTGGCAATTGTTGTGTTTACAAGTGACAGCACTTAACATGAGTCATAATTCAGGGGCTTAGACAATTCTGGCCTCTCCTTAACCCCTGAGAGGCTTGTCCAGGTGAGAAGGAAGAAACATTAGTAAGACTACAGCAAATAACACATAATCCTCTGTGCAAAGTTGAAAGGATATGAGAGAATAAAAGGTGTGGGGTGGAAAAAAGAACCCTGTAGTGATTAAAGCTGGATGGACACATTACAATTTTTGCAGATCACAGACAGTATCCATTGGATTCCCTTTGTAATCTGCTACAGTTCTGGCTCAGACCCAATTAACTGTATTCTCATACACACGCGTGATCGCGGGGGCGACACACGATGTTCCGGCTGATAATTGTGCTGCTCGGTTGAAGATCTGCCTGGCCCATTGGGCAAGATCCACAACCGAATGCCCATCTCGGCCTACGAAACAAAAATACATACACGTTGTGGGTCGCAGGTCGGCACCCACGATCATGAATGAAGCTTAAGTATAGGGAAGATTATTTATGGTGGCCACAAACACTTAAAGGGCATGTCCACCCTTAAAAAAAACAAACAAAAACTGGTGGCTTGTCAGTTATCTGCTCACAACCCCAACTGCTATTTTTACCAGTTCATTACTTGCATTTGTAACCAGATATTTAATAACTTTTCTTCAGTTCTGGCATAGGTATCTGCCACCTCCCCCTGCTCAATAAGCTTTTTCTAAACTAGAGCATGTGCAGTAAAGTCAGCAGGGGAAATAGTCAATCATTGGTTGTGATTTCAGCCTTGATTGACTGCATGAAAGGCGGAGCCAGCTTACTCTCTTAGAATGGAGGCAATAATTATACTTTAGTATAAGTATAGTATAGCATATGAGGTTGTATAAAAATATACGTTCATCCAGGCCAACCCATCTAGCAATATCCTCATTTCCTGCCTAACTGTTGGGGAAAATTCCTTCCTGACTCCAAGTAGCAATTGGAAATTTCCCTGAATCAACTCCAGCAACATTCTTTGTTTGCAGAAACTCATCCAGCTTTTTTTTGAAACTGACCAATGAACCTGCCATAACAACGTACACTGGAAGACAGTTCCATAGCTTTACCATTCTCACAGTGCAAAACCCTTTCCGAACTTGAAGCCTAAACCTTTTTTCTTCAAGTCTTAAGGGATGTCCTCGTGTCCTCTGACTTTAATATCTGGGTAAAAATACTTCTAATAATGTGATAAATATATCAGTTGGGTTTGGGGTCATGTAACTGTTGTGTGGCCACTTTTTTGTTTTAAAGACACGCCCCTTTAATGCTTACTGTCAGTTCCCCTCGACAGCTGACATCGACCAACCATATTTTTTGGTCAGAACTGACAACAATGAAATTGTTTCTTCCCACATTGGCCTAGTATCGGCATTGCGTATGCAGCTTAAGAAGGAAGTGTGTTTTAGAGCAACACAGGGATCTTTCCATTTACACCAGGATTAGTCTCAGGCAGATTAATTTGAATTCTTTGTGCTGTTAAGTCATAGAACTCAGTGCTATACCATTTTTACTTATAACAGTCTTCTATGCATTCTTACCATCTTAATGACCTCTGGATACACTGGTTCTATGAGGACGCCCCTGTTGGTCGCGATGCATTCTACCAGTTCATTCAGAGCTGCCCTTTTGATCTCTTTGCCTTTGAGATCTGCTACACAGTCCATAAACTGGAAGATAACAGAGCATTGCTGCAGCTTCTTGCAGAACAAGTCATGCAGCTCAGATACAGGTGCATCTGCAGGGAAAAAAGAAACAATGACTATTTTGTTAGATCCTTCATTTCCAGTTATCATTTAGCAGCAATAACATTGACAGTCTCATGGATAACAGCAGTTGATTTAAGTTTCTATATAAAATAGCATGCCATAGCTTAAACCAGTGTTTCCCAACCTTTCTATCCTTGGGGGACCCATGTAGGGGTACATATGGTACAGTATATGTTTTTATTTATCTGTTTTATTCATCACTTCATCAAAATAAATAATTCATCCAAAATATTGGATAAATACAGTACATCCACATTTAAATAGATTCATCACAGGGGTTTAGGTCCTCTCTGCCTCCCTCGATCTCTCATATTGCGAATTCGGAAGAGGGACAGGAGTAAGTAAAATTCAGGTAAGTAATGTAGCTTAACTAAGACTGAAACTGCTAGGGCCTCGTCCTGGGTTCAATGCATGTGTGGAGCAGGGAGAGGGGAGGATAGTTCTCCTTTAAGCCAGTGTTTCTCAACCAGGGTTGATAGTGGTTCCAAATATAAATGTAATTATAGATACATGTATTTATCAATCTATTACATCCTGGGTACAATCCATTGAAAAAGAAGAGGGGGTGGAGGTGTAATTGTCCTTGGAACAATAAAACTGTTAAAGTTTTGCTATGAAATATTAATTATTTCTTCATTCAATTCCCTTTAAGGCACAGGGATAGCTCCACCCTAAAATGTGTTTTCCCAGAGACAGCTCATGTATCACTTTTCATTCTAACGCAGGGCTGTATACCATGGGAGGATTTCATCTGAAACATTTTGTAAAAATAACAATAAAACATGCATCTGATAAACACATTACTGACAAATACTGAATCGCCTTTTGTGTGGGGTTTTCACACAGCGATTGTTCCCTAATTTTCTATTATCCACACTCACTATACATTTTACATCTCTGTGTAATATACATATTGTATGGATCATCTGTGAATTGCTTTATAAGCAAAGTGTCTGACTGCCTGACGTGAATGGCTTTTAGCTATTGCCGAAAATGCAAATGTCAATATGTCTATGAGCAATAGATCATTTGTGCACTTGAAAATGAGTATCTTGCATCACATTGCTTTAAGCTGCGTGTGCTTAAATTATAAATAAATGACAGTAGACAAGACTAGTCTAAATTAATACGAAAATGTGTGTGCAGCCTGCACTGAAAAAAATTGCGGCATTGTTTAATGCAACAAAAAATGGTGTTAAACACATGCAAAACAGTAATGAATTGATGCAAAACACATACAAGGGGGGGAAAAATCCTTCAATTCAGAAATCCCTGAAGTTACTGCCCCTTCCTCTGGCTCAGTGAGCTTAGGCATGCTCATTGCAGTTTAACCAGGAAGACAGAGAGCGAGGAATTTTCCAATAAAATACTTTTAGGACAATACTTGCTATACTTAGAGTGGGTTTTAAACTAATTTAGCGCTGGAGGCGGCATTTCCTACAATTTCTGAAAATAGCACAGCCTATGTAGAAAAGGCTTGGTAAAGGTAAGTGCATTAATTTTGTGCTAATCTTAACTTCATTACTACTGTGACATACAGGGCTGATGTAGTACAAAAAGGTTACATCTTGCATAACCAGGATACCGCAGTAAGTAGGTCTCGAGAGGGACTTTTAAGTTTCACTGGATCGCGGTGAGGTATATTAGTTAGCTGACCATACACTTATTAGATGTTAGAGAGATTTTATGTGTAATTGACTAATCTATATAATATCTGTGTAGTTTTACTTCAGGACATTCCCATGATCATTCCTGTACCAGCCCATTTATTTGGTGATCCAATGTCCACTGCAAAATGATTGGTCCAGGAGGTTGTCCAAACATCGGGGAATATGGCCAGGCATTAAGAATGAGAGAAAAAGTAATGCATTATGTAGATGTTTAGTTTCCAAACTTCTATAAATAAGGGACATACATTGATTTAGGCAGCAGTCACACTAACAGCGCAAGGAATGTGATTAAAATGCTCAGTTGCAATAAATCGCTTTATCACGCTTGAGTTCCGATTTCAGCAAAATGACACAATCATACGATCGGGATTGGTCTGTGTATGGCCCGCTTCCACTTTAGGGAAGATCTCTCCTTTCTATTGCTTGAGTCTATTCAGTTTTTGAACCAATATATAGGATTTGGCATCTTGTACATAAAATGCCATTAGCAGCTGCAGCCCTGTCCTTATTACAATCTATTTATTTCCTCTATAGTAGATTCCATTTAAACTAACCTAGGGCTGTTTATTCAATGAAGAAATATAATTTTATTTAATTCTCCCACATTTTAGTTATACACACACACACACACACACACACACACACACTGAGGATTAGTATAAAGGAGAACTTAAGCTAAATCTGTTGTATTCAATTAGATCAACTGGACTTGAAATGTAGTTCTTGAAGACGTTTCGCTAGTCATCCGACTGGCTTTCTCAATTCAGAATGACTTGTACAAGAATCTGTGGCAATTATGTACCCTGGAAAATCCCAATTAGCATATCACAGCCAGGTGTTAAGGGTGTGATTAGATAGTGGCTAAGAGGTGTTATAGGAATGCCCAGAGTAAGGTGTTAAAACAGCATTGTACATGGCAGACAGTTGGTGTCGAACCCCCCCACCTCTATTTAGGCTTGGTTTCTTTATTTTCACATAAATGGCCTCCTTAACACCTCTCTTGAACCAGTCACGTTCCTTCGCCAGTATGTTAACATTACAATCTTCAGAGGAAGAACATGGTCATCCCATATGTAGCAGGGGTCTCCGAGAAATTAATAAAAGGTTTCAAAAAACATTATCCCTGTCTGCTTTAAACCGAACAACACACGAGGAGGCAGCAATTGGTACATCCGAAAGACCCAATACCAAAACACAAGAAAAGCGACATCATATATGCAGTGCAGTGCAGTGAAGAATGCTCGGATTTGTATGTGGGGGAGACCAACAGCAACTGCATCAACGTATGGCCCAGCACAGAAGAGCCAATTCCTCGGGTCAGGCTCAGCCGTGTATCTGCATCTTAAGGATAAAGGACATACCTTTGAAGATTGTATGTTAAATACTCTAAGGAACGTGACTGGTTCAAGAGAGGTGTTAAGGAGGCCATTTATGTGAAAATAAAGAAACCAAGCCTAAATAGAGGTGGGGGGGTTCGACACCAACTGTCTGCCATGTACAATGCTGTTTTAACACCTTACTCTGGGCGTTCCTATAACACCTCTTAGCCACTATCTAATCACACCCTTAACACCTGGCTGTGATATGCCAATTGGGATTTTCCAGGGTACATAATTGCCACAGATTCTTGTACAAGTCATTCTGAATTGAGAAAGCCAGTCGGATGACTAGCGAAACGTCTTCAAGAACTACATTTCAAGTCCAGTTGATCTAATTGAATACAACAGATATACCATGACCTGGATGAATGAGAACCTTCACAAGCAACTTAAGCTAAAATATAAACAACCTGTCATAAATTCTATCATTGCTGACTAACAGATTACTGTGACTCTTATGTCTAAAATCTGTAGCATTGTGAAGAAACCATTGGTTGATTTTTGCAGGTTTCTGGCCTTTATGTAAATATCTGTTTTTCCGAAATTATTGAATACATTTCCATTTAGGCTTCAGTTCTTCTTTAATTCTATAACCATGAATTAAACCATGGGTTCAGCATATCTTAAACCCATTTTAATCTTTTAAGCTACCTTGCTTCCTGGTTCCCATAATACATTGCTGCTGGCAATGTAAGACTCATTCAATTCTATGAGGTTGTTGCCAAATAAAGATATGTCTCAGAAGGAGGTGTTATCAGAAGCAGAGGAGCTTGGGAAGTAAAGGAGGAGCACCACCCATGTTAAGAAGGGTGTTTTAGTCCTAGTTAGCTGTAAATATGTCAACAAATATAATATGGTATACGTAACACAAGGATTTGCTGATGGTGGTAATCTAACTGGATGTCACAAAATAATACACCATGACAATAGAAAAGCATAGGCATTTTTCAGGGGGGTATTACAGGTGCCCAGTATCCCCCCTTTCTGCTGTCATTGTTATCTGCAGTTCTGGCAACTTGAAGTGCCAGAACTTCAGATAAAGGGGGAAAGTGGATTAAGACAATGAAAGCCAAGATACGTCCAAAACGGCCCCACTCAAAGAGCCCAAACTGAACGACTATTTTGGTCGACACATTGCCCATACACGGCACTATTGTCGCAAAATTGCAGGAGTACCAATCCTTCTCCTATCTTTGTAACCACTTGATTATGAATGAGATTCCAGTTTAAACGAATTGTACACTGAAAAAATGCCTCATTTCAATTTCAAATTAAATAAATACATGTAAGTAGCACTAACTCTTATGTGTTTGTGTTGCTGCATGACTTTAATCCAGTACTTGTTTTGCTCAAGCTCAGACCCTCAGTCCCCCAGCCCTCTGCCAAACTATCTGACTCTCTGTGAGGGCAAGCGTGCTCAGTATTCCCTAGTAGGCAGGATTGGGAGAGGGAATTTCCCACCATGCAGTTCACGTACCAACTGTCACCATTCTAGCTACTGAAACAATTTGCATAACAAAAGAATTTATGATACTAAGGCACTTGATTGACAGTGTAAGATGTTTTGTAATATATAGTGCTGTGACTTTAAGAATGAGCCAACCTCTAGTCACAGGTTAAGTGTTGATACAGTGCTACAGTGATACAGATACATTGGGAAAAAATGTATGGGCAATTTAAAAATTAATAAAATTTCCCAGTGTACATATCCTTTAAATCTGACACATGTTGAATAACTAAGAAGGCATTATACAAACGAACAATTTAACAAATATTGATAATTTCTACTGAACTGTCCCTTTAAAAGGAAAGTTTAGGCAGAGGCCACACTGTAACGTGCACGAGTCCGCCAGAAATGGGCACAAAAAAGTACATGCGTTTGCACAAAAAAATAGCCCTAGACCTAAATCAATATACTGATCAAAATTGTTTAGCAAGTTGGAGGGAAAATTATTTATTGACAATTAGACCAAATTAGATAAGGTTTGGAAATAAATGTCATATTGTTCAGGGACTATGGAATTAGCTGTTTAATGTATGGGTTCACCTATTCACTAAATCTGATGTGGGTAGAGCAGCAAACTCTTAAAGGGCATGCCCACCTTTAAAACAAAAAACAGTTATCTGCCTGCAAACCCAACTGGGAAAGTTCAGTGGAAAATATTATTATTTTTAAAATTTCTTTTACACATATTATTATTCTACGTGTTAATTGTTTTTACGTGTTATTGTTATTCTACTTGTTCTCTTGCACTTGCACGTGTTAATTGTTTTACGTGTTATTGTTATTCTACGTGTTCTCTTGCACTTTCAAAAATCAGTTGAATAGGGAATAGCCCTGCTGTTGACATTAGTGGTCTGAAATTTCTGTCAGCCCTCTAATGTGGTTCTGTAAAGGTCCTTCTTCTTCCCAGAATGCACACTTCCTAACAGTAATTTCTACTGATTGGCTGTTGGATGGGTCAAACATGCTCAGATCTCTACTGAGCAACTGAATAAGCCCAGGTGCTGGGTCATGGGCAAAACCATAAAGATCTCTATTAGGGGTCCTCGATGCAAACAGGAAGTCAGTATTTTGCAAACATTTATTTATACACAGACAAAATGCTGAATGGGCAGGTTAAGGTCATTAAGATGGAAAAATACTGCACTTTTTTCTTAAAAGAATATGTATTTGCAATGAACTTCCCCTTTAAAGATACATTTTATTCCTTTCTGGCAAAGGTATCTGCATCCTCCCTCTGCTCCAAGAGCTATTTATAAGCTTGAGCATGTGCAGAGGAGGCAGCAAGTGAAACAGCAGTCAATCATTGGTTGTGATGTCAGCAATCACAGCTATGATTGACTGAATGGAGGGAGGGGCCAGCTTATTCCGCCAGAATGGGAACAATAATTATCTTTAAATATCTGGTTAGTAAAGCAGGTAATGAAGTGAAAAATATATCAGTTGAGGCTAGGGGCAGATAACTGATAATTGATAATTTTTTTCTTAAAGATGAACACTCCCTTTAAATACAAAGGATGTGCGTATTTAAAAAACAATAAGGCAGTAAGGTAAGAGTTACATTTTTTCACTTGTCTGTGCACATGGTCTGTGCATAGCCAATAGTTAGATATTAGTTGCCCTCTACGTTGGGTGATACAATTTTTTGCCTTTGTTTGGATAAATTATTAGGAAGAGATAATTAGTTAGCTATAAAGGTTGGACTAGATGGACATATGTCTTTATTCAAACTTCACTCCATTATTGTGTTAATACAATAGAGACCACCCAGTAGCACAAAACTCATCATCCTGATGTTTATTGTCCTGGTACCAGTATTAGGATGAACTGGACTCCAGAATGTAACAAGGTTTTATATGACAATGTTTTCTTTCCTATAAGGAGGTTTGTACCTATGAAAAATGATAGAACAACGTTTCCATGTAGAGATGTACCTCATGCTGTTATATGGTCATGGGACCTTGATGACTTCTAATATCCTTATAGTTTATAATAAAAATTAACAATATTCATGAAGCAAAATCGGGGGGTAAGGAAATTCAAAGATGGCTGACTTAAAAATCGTACTGGCTGTTAAAAAGCAGGTGTGTGTGGCTACATTGGTGGTGTGATGCGCTCACCTCTACCCATGATAACTCTTTCAGGAATTGCTGCCTTGAAATTCCTGCACTTGTCCCTGGAATGGAAAAGTGGGGGATACATTAAACAAGAGATGTAGCTAGAAATGACTGGGCCCTTTTAGCAAAACTGTAATGCTCCATCTACAGTGGCTATTAGTGGTGAAGGGGTGTATCAGTGTAATAAGTTAGGGCCCCCTTGTGATCTTAGGGGCAGCTCCTGTGTTAGTTACGCCTCTGCATTAAACAGCGACACACAATGGGGCAAAACACTTGAAATATAGGAGAAAGCCACAGAGCAGATTGAGATCCACTAGGGACGGTCTCTGCAGAAACTGTAACCAAGGACACCCACAGAGTTTCACTGCCACCATATGCCTCCTACGTGAAAGAAATCTGGATAATTATGATGACTCTCTATATATTAATAGCAAACCCTTTGTCCTGTATAGTTGCATTGACTATACACTTTAAAAATACATCCACTCTGATATATCTGTTGTATTCAATTAGATCAACTGGACTTGAAATGTAGTTCAGAATAACTGGTATTAATACATATACTGTAGTTCTGGTTGGTACAGGATACTATATAATATTGAGAATTACTGGTATTAATACATATACTGTAGTTCTGGTTGGTACAGAGATACTATATAACATTGATAATTACTGGTATTAATACATATATTGTAGTTCTCGTTGGTACTGGGATACTATATAATATTGAGAATTACTGGTAATAATACAATATTCTGTAGTTCTAGTTGGCACAGGTATATTATATAATATTGAGAATTACTGGTATTGTACTAGTTCTGCTTAGTACAGGGATATTCTCGAGTACAAGTCGATCTGAGTATAAGACGAGGTACCTATTTTTACCTGAAATTTGTAAAAAGTGATTGACTCGTGTATAACTCAAGGGTAGAAATTATGACCACTACTGCCTTCTGATTCTGTATTTTGAGGCTTAAGTTGCTCTTTAAATGGACAGCAAAATTCCCATACATTAATCCCAGTAATAGCCAAATCCAGTACCAGTAGCCCCCAATTCATTGGCACTCCAGATGTTTGGAAACTAATATTATTGATAATATTGATAATTATATATATTTATATATTATATAATATTATTATATATAATATTAATAATATTGAGAATTACTAGTAGTAATACATATACTGTAGTTCTGGTTGGTACGGGGATACTATACAATATTGAGAATTACTGGTATTAATACATATACTGTAGTTCTGGTTGATCCAGGGATACTTTCCGATTGCCATTTGGAGTCAGAAAGGATTTTTTACCCCAATTTTTCACCTTTTTTTTTTGCCTTTTCCTGGATCAACTGTTAGGTAGGGTTAAAGGGTAGGTTTAAAGGCTGGACAAGATGGATGTATGTCTTTATTCAACCTCTATTTTTTATTATTCTTAATAAAGGTATGTGGGACAGGAAGGTAGGATTGATTACTCCTACCTCCCAATATTGTTTCGTTAAGGAGTACCAGCACAAAGAAAACTGCTTCATGCACTTCTGGCTTTACTTTTTCCAGGCTTCCTCCTGGCTTCAGTGCTATCTTTAATACAGGAAAGTCCAGGACACTTATCTGGCAGATGTGTTTTCTCCACGCTGGAGCTCCTCACCAATACAATATTAAGTAGGGGATATTAATCCTACCTCTTTGCTCCGGGTACCTTTTATTCTAAAATAGTTCATGTTTACAGTGTAATAGTCCTTTAAACCAGAGAATAGTTGGTGCAACATCATGCTCAGACTGTAGCCTTTTGAGATCCATTTTACATAAGTGGTTTTTAATTTACCATAAGTGGTTTTTAATTGTATTTACCTGTAGGCAAACTTGATATTTCAGTATATTGCCCGAGGTTGTTTTTCCATGAGAGTGGCATGTTTCCAGCACTGGGGTCATCTGAATGTCTGGGTTGATGGACAGATGACTTTTCTTCTGAGAGATCGCAACTTCCTGTTGCAGGCAAAACATATGAAGAATAGTCATCTGACTCACACGGACTCCTACTGTCCTCACTGCTTTCTGTATTATGAAGGTATTTTCTTTGGCTGGCGAATAGAGTCCCGAAAGCTTGTAAAGAATTGCTGGGGAGTTTTAATATGGTCCCTTCTGTGTGCTCAAGAGATAAGGATTCTTCATAGTCACTTTCCACTGGAACATTGAAAGACACCACCAGTTGGTCTTTGGAGTAATGTTCAGCTTTTTCTACCATGGTATAAACCTATAAAAAGGGAATTGCATGGTAACTGTGAACTGTCCATGTTACAGACAATCTCAGAACTGTATAATACAGTGATGTCCAACCTTGGCATTCCAGATGTCTTGGAACTCCCAGCTAGATATGGCCAAACTTCCTAAAGTTCGGTTTGTATAAGAACTATAGAACTTCAGTAAAAGTTCTATAGTTCTACAGTTTAAAAAATAAATCCATTAAAGTCAATGGGAAAAATAGTTTGAAAAGTTCTGATATATATATCTGTTAAAATAGACATGGTAACTTCCCGTTACTGCAAATGGCTCTGGGACCTGGGAAATGGTCTGGGGAACATGAACATATCACCAACTTCCTCTCGATTCGGCAATTCTGCATTGAAATTTTTAGGGCTACCGAAATCGATCGCCACATTCGAATTAACCAAGGGTTATGAAGAGTTATCGAATTTTCGATAATTATCAAAAAAAATATGTCTGCAAGTTGGGAAAACCCAAAAGTTCTTTGTTCGGGGGAGTTCTAAAAAGTCTGAGTTCATACGAACTCATAAAATCTGTCTCAAACTCAGGTTCGAGGTTCTAGTCCATCCATAGTTGTAATTTTTAAACATCTGGAGTGCCAAGATGCTTATCCTTGGTGCAGTCAGGTAAGCAGCGTAGTGTGTGCCAGGATTAGGCCCAGTTACTTAACAAAATAAAAAATTTAAATAATTTGGCCAACCTATTGAACTAATTGCTTTTATTTATCCAGGATTTAGCAGACTGGTTGTAGCAGCAACCTAATGGAGGTAGCCAATATGCAGACATCCCACCCTGCCAAAACTCATTTCAGGGAGGGTACCCCCACATTTCACCCACACAAACACTCAAGCATCTCAACAGACGCACACTCATGAAAACAGTCAGACACACATACATACAACAATTCAAGTGTTAACCGCTAAGACTCTGACATCATTGTGCTCCCTCTATAATTCATAACCACACATTTCAGGGAGATTGTATATTATTTCAGGGAGTCAGGGATCTGCCATTAAAATCAGGGAGACTCCCTGAACTTCAGGGAGAGGTGGGATGCATGAATATGCAATTAATTGCTATAGAATTCTATTTTTTGGATGTATTATATTTTTGGTCTCTAGTTGCACTTAAATATGGATGTACAACAGTCCAGTTTTCTATATATTGTGTGTTAAATTGAAGGTGTGACCAAGCCTTCTGGGAAATTGTACTCCACCCAGAGTTAGGTCGTGCTTGTTTGAGTAAAGTAATTTAAACTAGAGAGTCAGCTTCAAGCATCCAGGCCACACAGGAGAAGCTGTCAGCTCATGTAGCCAAAACGGCAAGTACCAGTAGGTTAGGACCCAGTTAAAGAAAGCAACCTTGACATGGTGACTGGGCTTAAAATAATTTGGCCAACTTATTGAACTAATTGCTTTTATTTATCCAGGGTTTAGCAGGCTGTTTGTGGAGGTAGCCAATATGCAATTAGAATTGTTTGTGCACAAGAATTCTATATTTTGTACCAGTTACTTTACATGTTTGATGATTCTAGGCAGCACAAAACTGCACTTAAAGGTGTATTACATGGGCCACGCAAGCTCAGTATAAAACCCACAGTAACCCCATAGTACATAGGGTAGTGTGGGTCTTCCCCCGAATTTAACAATAAGATTAAACATATCCCTGTAAATGTCCGTACGTGCTGACATTATTACCTCTGATAATGGAGATTTTTTTTTCGTCAGACATAAACACACAGCTGAAGCCAAATGGAAGGCACCGTCTTTTGCCAAATCTCCAGCCCTTGTATCTGTATATTTGGAACTAATCTTCTCTGAGCAGAGACTTTCTGGGTCCACGTGAACTGCCTGAGTCCTGTTTAATGTGAAATGTTCTTTCGCCCTCTCCATCTCTTCTAGGATTAAATCTTTCTGCAAAAGTAAAAAAAATAAATGGGAAAAAACAAATAAAAAAGAATTCAGTATTGTTATTGGTTTAAATAGGTGTCCATCAAAACTCTGGACAGGAGCAGGCACCTCACAGTAAAAGAAAAATAAAGGGTAAATATCTACCTTTTGCAGAACACACCGTATTGCTGTATTATTCTGCTAAAAGTTTGATTTGACGAGTACATATATTTATTCATAGATTAAGATGGGGCAAATTCATTTATTTAGTATATAGTTGCCAGGCCTGGATTTACAATTAGGCACACGGTGGCAGCACAGTGGCTCACTGATGCCTTGCAGCGCTGTAATCCCAAGATCAAATCAACCCTTGGACACATCTGCAAGGAGATGCCTCCGGCCTATCCGGTTTACCCCACAATCATACAGACATACTGATAGGTTGTATGTGTCAAATAAATGTGCTTAGATTGTAAGCTCTTTGGGGCAGGGCTTTATGTGAATGTATACCTGTAATTGTAATGCGCTACGGCGCTATATAAATCCTCAATAATAATAATAACAATAAGCTTGTGCCAAGGATATATCTGTTGTATTCAATTAGATCAGCTAGACTTGAAGTTTAGTTCTTGAAGACGTTTCGCTAGTCATCCGACTGGTTTCCTCAATTCAGAATGACTTGTACAAGAATCTGTGGCAATTATGTACCCTGGAAAATCCCAATTAGCATATCACAGCAGTGAAGAATGCTCTGATTTGTATGTGGGGGAGACCAAACAGCAACTGCATCAACGTATGGCCCAGCACAGAAGAGCCAATTCCTCGGGTCAGGACTCAGCCGTGTATCTGCATCTTAAGGATAAAGGACATACCTTTGAAGATTGTAATGTTAACATACTGGCGAAGGAACGTGACTGGTTCAAGAGAGGTGTTAAGGAGGCCATTTATGTGAAAATAAAGAAACCAAGCCTAAATAGAGGTGGGGGGGTTCGACACCAACTGTCTGCCATGTACAATGCTGTTTTAACACCTTACTCTGGGCGTTCCTATAACACCTCTTAGCCACTATCTAATCACACCCTTAACACCTGGCTGTGATATGCTAATTGGGATTTTCCAGGGTACATAATTGCCACAGATTCTTGTACTGAATCTGAATTGAGAAAGCCAGTCGGATGACTAGCGAAACATCTTCAAGAACTACATTTCAAGTCCAGTTGATCTAATTGAATACAACAGATATGCGTGATTAGATAGTGGCTAAGAGGTGTTATAGGAACGCCCAGAGTAAGGTGTGAAAACAGCATTGTACATGGCAGACAGATGGTGTCGAACCCCCCCCACCTCTATTTAGGCTTGGTTTCTTTATTTTCACATAAATGGCCTCCTTAACACCTCTCTTGAACCAGTCACGTTCCTTTGCTAATATGTTAACATTACAATCTTCAAAGGTATGTCCTTTATCCTTAAGATGCAGGTACACGGCTGAGTCCTGACCCGAGGAATTTGCTCTTCTGTGCTGGGCCATACGTTGATGCAGTTGCTGTTTGGTCTCCCCCACATACAAATCAGAGCATTCTTCACTGCACTGCACTGCATATATGATGTCGCTTTCCTTGTGTTTCGGTATTGGGTCTTTCGGATGTACCAATTGCTGCCTCAGCGTGTTGCTTGGTTTAAAGCAGACAGGGATACGGTGTTTTTTGAAAACTCTTCTTAATTTCTCAGAGACCCCTGCTACATATGGGATGACCATGTTCTTTCTCCTG
Organism: Hymenochirus boettgeri; assembly: GCA_019447015.1. Lineage (NCBI taxonomy): Eukaryota > Metazoa > Chordata > Amphibia > Anura > Pipidae > Hymenochirus > Hymenochirus boettgeri. The sequence goes on along the minus strand of CM033472.1, from coordinate 45,247,220 downwards.
TCTTGCTTTTCCCCTTCACTGTTGGTATTCGTGTTCTTTTCTTTCCTTCTACTTCTTTTGACAAAGGCCCAGTCTGGATATCCACAAGTTTTAAGGGCTCCTCTGAGATGTTTCATTTCTTTAGCCTTCGCCTCTGTGCTAGTGGGGATGTTCTCGGCTCTGTGTTGCAGGGTTCTGATGACCCCCAGCTTGTGATCTAAAGGGTGGTGGGAGTCAAACATCAAATACTGATCTGTGTGTGTTGGTTTTCTGTAAACCTCTACTTCCAGTTTACCATTTTCCTTAACTTCTACCAAGCAGTCCAAGAAAGCCAGTTTGTTGTTTTGTACCTCTTCCCTTGTAAATTTGATGTTTTGGTCCACCGCATTAATGTGTTCTGTGAAAGCTTGTACTTCCTTCTGGTGGATTTTAACCCAGGTGTCATCCACATATCTGAACCAGTGGCTGGGTGCTAAGCCCTTAAAGGTATTAAGCGCCAGTTTTTCTACCTCCTCCATGTAAAGGTTGGCTACAATGGGTGAAACTGGAGATCCCATAGCACATCCGTGTTTTTGCTTATAGAACTTGTGCCAAAGAGTGCCAGTGGTTGGAGGGGCAGCTGTCAATCTCCCCCCACCCCCCATATATAGTCTATTTTCTTCCCAGAAAAGGGAAAGTGCGTATGGTTTGGGGTGTGTAGTCTGTGTTTAAGGCTGGGAATAAAGAGGTGCCAGGAATTTACTAATAACGATCCTCAATCTACGATAACAGGATCATAGCTTTACGACCCCAATAGAATACCATTGCGGTAGTTTACTACCACATGGTATTCTACTACCGAACGTTTGTTAATTAAATCGCCATGATAGTTGCCCTTTAAGGCTTCTCCCCCAGCTGCTTTTCCAATCGGAGTGCAGGGTTGCTGCAGATAACTTAGTACAAATGACATTTGCAAACTTTTACCCTTACCAAGTAGACCGGATTTCTGCCTTTTTCATAAGTCTTCTGTCCAGTCAATATTTCTGCAAGAACCTAGTAAAATAAAAAGATCACAATGGGTCAGTCTATTAATGTCTGTTACATTAATATGTAAAATAATAGGGCTTTGTAATTTCTTGTGATAATGTATTATAGAAGTATTAATTATAGATGTAAACGGGCACTGCCCTCCGTATAATACAGTTATCCAAACAAAAGGCACTAGACTGATCCAATGCACACGCTCATTCATTGCTGAACTATTTGGCTATAAACATTGATGGCACGGACAATAATCTGGATAATCTGGCAATATGGAAAAGGGATACAACCCCTTTGGTTAATTAACTCCTACCAGGGTTGCAGATCAGCAAAACGATTTGGGGACATCTAAAAACCTGCCCAGCATGACAGAGTTAGAATTATTGTTATTTATTTACAATCACTTTTTAATCAGTGCTACCCTGCTAATTACACTTGTGTGATACTCTGATGTGTGGTCTTTTGGCTTATTCATTTACAGCAGAGCTCAAAGGCCAAGCATGTTCTGGAATGTACTGTCATTTTATAGGAGATGGTTGGAAAAGGAATGTAGTTTCAGTTACAGTGTGCAGTTTGGTTATTTTACAACGCCACAGGTTTATACATATAGCCCATAATCACTCCTCATTTAATTTCATTGGAGAACTAATATAGTATTATCTGCTTATACTGTAAATGACTGCATTGCATCTATGGTTCCTATGTACACTAGGCAATGCAATCTAAAGAGGATATTTGTGTTGTTTGTGTCTTTCAACATTTGTAAAGCCTGACCACACAGACGGTTGTGTTTGTGCTTGAGTAACTAGTGGTCTATGAGACTACTTACAACGCCACATGAGAAGATGTCTGTTTGAACAGTTAACTGACCACTCCGCAGAAAGCTGTCAGGAAAGTATGCCTGGTGGGTCTGTAATTCCTTGCTCTGGGCCTGTGTATATATGGTGTTTTTAGCTGAACTAAACAGGAGACCAGCATGACCAAGTTTAGGGGTGTAATCGTCTTCAAGAAAGATGTTAGAGCTGCAAGAAACAATCCAAAATTACAAGTATTAGCCCTAGGATGTAGTCCATGGTCTACAAGGTTATCAAACCTTATCACTAATAACATACAGCTGATCGCACGTATGTTAGTAAAGGTACACATGATCAGATGTCTTAAACTGCTGCTGGTTCGGTACCGGTGTTTCAAACAGCTGATTGTGCGTATCTATACTAACATACGTGTGATCAGTCCTCTCACTGGTATGCATTTCCACACAAAGAATTGCTCCAAAGAACTTAATTTGGTAAAGGGGAGAATCTCCAAAAACCAACCTACTAAGGAACCGGTCACTTTCTAGACACACTGAATTCTACAACTGTATATGACAATATATAACAGAGCCCTTACACAAGGACAAGGAAGATGGTGGCAGATTAGAACCAATTTTTCTTCTCATTTTCCTATTTGCTGTAAAATTCTCATAATGAGATAAATAAATGTTACCCAATACAATGGAATTCCTTTCAGCATTTAGAAAAACTGGAATCTTGAGTGTCTATATTTACACAAGTATATTTCTCTGTTTTACTTTCCGGGGTTACATTGTAGTATATGAAGGATGGGCGCTGTTTTTTACTAACTGATTCTTCTTGCTGAGGAAATTTACAAAAAGTAAAAAAAACATTTTTAAAAAAGAAGCAAAATGTGAAACGTGCCAATTTTGTATTTTTGTAACGGTACTAGAAACACCGCACTGTCATTTTGTGTAATACACAAAAGAACATGTAAGGATGTACAGAATTGAAATGGAGTATGTGGATAATGAGGATACAGCGCTGGGATTTAGAACAAGAGGAACAAGGACCCTGCTCCATAAAGTTTACTATCCTATATGTTGCCATTAACCGGGGGCAGTAACCCTATGACTCTCACCTCTTGATGTTCCCGTGGACTATATCCATTTCATGTAAGTGTTTAACAGCACTTAGAAAACCCAAAGCAATGTTTAGTCTCCTTTCCCAGTTCAGCCTGTGATTTCCATTCTGTAATGCAACAAGGATACGTTTTACATTGTCTGGATGTTTCCATTTCATTTATTTATATATTTTAAGACAAATATTGGTTCCCTCTAAGGTGTGCGCTTGTGCGCGCGCACACAACTCACACAGGTTAAAGTGGTGCGCACACAAAAATCTGCTGGAAAATAAGTGCTGCGGTATTTAGCATGCACAATTTCATTTTGTATGCGCACAGAAAATTTAGATCTGTGCACATATAGAATTTCCAATTAGAGGGAAGATTGGATGTTACTGCCTGTTCCCAAGAAGACAGCAAAGACCTACAGTAAATAAGGAGTCAGGTTTTACCTGTTGCAATGCACGATCCAAAGACCCATTCTCCATGAACTGGTTTATAAGACAGCAACAATCTTCCTCTATACAGAAGCCCAGGGCTGGCAGGAGACACACATGGCTACACCTGAAACAAACAAAACTGGGAATTGTGAACAAAGACAACACAGATAATTCCTTAAAGTGCGTGCTACCCACGTGCATTTGAATAAAAAGAGAATGCTGGGGGTTGTAGTTTGAAACATCTGTAGGGCTGCTGATTGAACATATCTGACTTTTCAAAATGGAAGAGAATATGTAGAATAACTAGGTATGTATAATATAAACTAAGAATTTAAAAACAAGACAAACTGGTGGCAGGTCCATCTGATGACCCAAATATGGACCAACCCCAACTTCCCACCAATATATTTAAAACAATGTACCCAATTAGCTGACACTACCCACTGCTGGAGGAAATGCAGCAACATACAAAAGCTATGGAAAGAATGTTTTGATTTAACAAATCAAGTATTAAAAACAAATATACAACCTGACCCATGGGTGGCATTATTCGCCACAAATGTCATAACATTGACCAAAGAAGACAACAAATTACTTCAATACAGCAAATATGTGCCGCCGCTACTGGCAGCGACGTGGAAAGACAAGGCACCCACCAAACTAAATACAACAGGTATGGTGGTTATATATTAAATTTACAATAAAATATGGGTATGTATGGCTATTAAATATGGACTAAATACCCCCCCTTCCCCCAATACAAATTAAATCCAAATCTAGAAAATTAATAAAAAATACTTGCAGGGGGTCTCCCAACCAACAATCCAGTACCCCAAAAATCTAAAATACAATATTCCATGTATGTATTAACTAATTAATATACAGATATACTCTCAGATTCTTGTGAAATTAATCTACCTTCTCCCCAGCAAAAATTTGCATGGGGCCCCCACACTACCCAACCACAACTCCCTCCTCCCCCTGACACAACTTAAAGTTTGCTTTGTGGCTTTGTCCTCCATTCTGTCTGCGATTCCAGCAAATGGGAAAACATGCTTTGTAGAAGCGTGTCTTCTCATTGGCCAAGATCGCTCAGGCGGAAGTGAAGGCAGAGTCAGGAAGCAAAATTTAAGTATTACAGAAAATAACATCTATCTGTCTGTCTATTTATCTATGTATCCATCAACTATCTATCTATCTATCTATCTATCTATCTATCTTTCCGTCTGTCTATCTATCTATCAATATCTATCTATCTCAATATCTATCTATATCTATATCAATATCTTTCTATATCTATCTCTGTAAAAGTGTGTAATTTTCACTCATATATGTTAGTAATTTAGTACTAGACATACTGGACTGGGACTGGATTGGATGTGGATGCACACACTGCAGCAGAACAGGCAGACAATACATCTCTTAGCCAGGAGTGAGGATACCGCGGACGGAGCCAGCAGTACTTGACAACAACTCTGCTGTCGGCTCTTCACTTCCGCCCTCTGAAAGTTAATTCATCGGGTCATCTCAGAGAACTTTCCGCTGCACATGTGAATGCCATAGCCAATCACTGATGTACCGGTCGGACTCGGGCCGGTACAGGAAATATGATGATGTTACACACACAGCACAGTACCCCCTGCCCCCAGGTGGCGCAAGTTAAAAAAAAAGGAAAATTAAAATGGAATCAAGGGCTTAAAACAGCTGATTGATAATACCTGGTCCCAGGCCCCCTTATGCTCCCGGGCCCCCTGCAGTCGCGGGGGTGGTAGTTATGCCATTGCTTCTCTCTTATTTCTACTGTCTCTTTCTTTCCTTTCTATGTTATTTATAAAAAATAATTGTGATATACAAAACCTTATTCTGGCTATATCTGACAAAACTACAATACACCATTACAAGGTTTGAGATATTATATACTGATTTAATAAACATTTATTGAAAAAACAAAAAAAAGAATTTGAAAAACAATATTTTTCACTGAACGTTCCCTTTATTTTTTAAATAATAATGTTAACTTTAAATTTGACCCTTTCAGCACATCGCCATTAGCTAGAGTTAAATCTTTAAACGAACCATGTGATTAGCTAATTAGTAACTATTGTAATAAAAATGAACCCTCTGAGACATTTGTGAAGTTGGTGATTTCCAGATCACAACATTTACCGGAAACTGATTTGTCCTTCTGTGTGAAAAAATGAGGTCATCTTGTTTTTCTGCTCATTCTTCGCCTAATAGAGAAAACCACAGACATTAGAAAGCACGCTATTGTGTCATATTAGGCAAGACATGAACTCATTGTTCTAGTGTACTCAGGGGCACTTCTAGGGTTTTTGCTGCCTGAGCCAAACTTTTGAATGCTGCCCTTCACACGCCACCACATTAAAGTGGGTGTGGATTTATCCATGGTGAGCGTGGGTAAAATTTTACAATTTGAGCTTCACACAACAGATATACCATGACCTGGATGAATGAGAACCTTCACAAGCATATCCACTCTGATGTGTAGAATCCCACGGAGTATGAACATTCTCCTTAATTCTCCTTAATGTGAGCAGTAGGTTCTGAGTAAAAATGCTCAATACCAAAATCCTAATAGGAAACACAGGGCAAGTTATAATGATACCCATTAGCACCCTGTAAAGTATAGTGAGTCACTAACACACAATAGGGGAGATTCTTCTGGAAGATTCACCAGTGGCTGATCAGCTCTGGGTGAATTACACCCAAAGAAAGTATTTAATGGCAGCTATCAGGCGTGTATCTGTTTCTTGCGATACTCATGTAGCCTCCTCAAGCAAGGTGTTTAAGTCATGTTACCCGATCATAAATCGTAACCCAGCTGTACAGTGGCTCAGGGTACATATGACTGAATGAGTACAGCCGATCAGATACTATATTACTGTAGAAGATAATTAAGAAGCTGATTGTTTAATGCAGATTTTGCACCTTTTATTACATCAGCCTTGTAATTTCTGTATGTTGTCTACATTGATTACTGACTATCCCACAATTTAGAATATTTTTTATAGTTCCTATAAGTTATGCTTAGCAATACACTGACTATTAACATAATTTAATCTTTACACTATATAAACTGAAACACCGATTCCTGCCCAAAATGTATTTCTCTATAGCATAGGTATATTATTTATACCAGTTATTAACATAAAGTTACCGGATTATTGCTCTTCTACATTATCAACAGTGCTAAACTAATTACATAGTTACTACACAAAACACTGTGCATTGCATTAATACACAGACAGACTGCTATGGTGTTTACATCTTATGTATGGATACACTGATTAATTACACAATGATTGTATTGTATTTATTTTCTTAAGGTGGCCATACACATGCGATTTGTACAGCATGTGAACTGACAGATCACATTGGTATCTATCGGCACACATGCTGTGGGAACTGCATACCCGACTGATACCCATATGCATTATAGGGATCAGTCGGTCGTGCGGCCATACATGATAACTAAAGTAAAGGGAGCCGCTAACGCCAGACCTTCCGTCTAAGAAACACCAGACCTTCCATCGGCACTCCGGTCGGTCGGGAAAAGCTTGTACACATGAACGATACTCAACGACACGATTTACCCATTATCGTTCGTATGTATCGCCACCTTTACAGTACATAGCAGACTAGCACTTTACAATTTGTTTCACCATTCACATGAGATTCTGCTAAATAGAACTCACAATCTTTTTACCCTATCTATACCTGCCAAAGTTTAAAAGAAGTGGGCTGGAACATTAGAAGATGCCCAGCCCTCAGACAACTCAGACCCACCTTATAGACGCAACAATCACGGTCATATAATCCATGTATAGTACAATCGTCGGCCCATGTATGGGTGATAGGCCAGGTTGAAACATTTTTCTGTTGGCCAATGTGATCATTGCATCGTAGGACTGTGATCATTGTGTCTATGCGCACTATTAGACCACCCAGCTCCAATCCCCTTTCAGTGGTGTAACTGGGAATCACTGGGCCCCCAGCAAAGCTATGATAGGGTCCCTCTATGTGCTTCATCTACAGTGGTTTTCTGGGAGGAGGCTATATCTGTCAAAGGAAAAATAAGAAGATGGGCCCCTATGCTGTTGTAGGGTCTGCTCCCCTTGTAGTTACTCCCTTGCGCCCTTTCCAGGGCAAGATTTGGATACCCAGTACAATAGGACAAGCCCCCAAAACATGGCTATTGGGGAAATGTTGAGTTGAATCTAAATGTCTTGGTGGGGGATACCAGAGTGCCCAGAAGAAACCCACACAATCACACAAGGGTCATACAAACTCCTGGCAGATATGGTTGAACCAGAGTAGCAAGGTATCAGTGCTAACCACAGGGCCACTGATTCTACAATGTAGTATCTGTATATTGTGATCACTAACATTAAGATACTGTGCTAAAATACCTATAGTATAAAGGCACTGACACACTGCTTATAGATACAGCCATACTGCCATATTAAAAGATAACTGTATTGCTTCAATGCATTTTTTTTAAAAAGCTGCTTTCAAAAGAGTAATGGTATGCAGTCCCCCCCTATGAGTTGTTTTTTTCCTGATTTCGAGCTTCTCTCTGCCTTCAATTAGCCACACTGTAATGGGGGAGTAACAATTCTGTCTGCCTGTAACTGTCACTCAAAACTAGCTTGTGAGAAAACACTCCTCCACCCATCCTTGATCAGCTTGATTATGTAGGCTGTATCCTAGCAACCGACAAGTTCAAGTTTGTTTGACTGGCAGAGGAGGAGAGAGGTTGTACCAGACATTCCCATCAGCCAATGGCAAGTGATATGTTAATCATGGCCCTGGGCCGTCTAGGAGTTGGGCTTTTAACAATTATCTTTGCTGTGTGATATCTAAGGGAATACAGCACGATTGTAAATGAGAGTAAGCGATTTTAGCTGCTGGAACTGTGGTCATGTAATGGGGGAGATTGTTGTCCTTTAATGTTTTGTCTAGTGATGAACTTGATCACTGTGATACACAGATTTATAAACTCTGTATATGGTTTCTAGGAATAATAGACACTGATACACTGTGGTGCAGAACCTGGCATTCTGTAGCACTGTATCTGTGGCAGAAATCTCAGCAATCAACCATCAGTTCTGCTTCCCTTTGGCTTCCTGGTGCTGTAGTTTCCCCAATGCCAAAGTTGGCCTAACCTGCTTTAATATGTACACACAATATGCACCTGGTTAGGCCACACTTGCGCATTTTATAACCCGTGTTAAAAGGCGCACACTAATGTTGGGCAATTGTTGTGGCCACACTAGTTGCGCGGCGATACAATCCGCTAATTGGATCAATCTGCATTTTTTTCGCAATCGCATGCACTCCGATTTTGCAGCTCTACGCAATCGCAGTACATGGCAATGCGCACTGGAGACGTACTTGCGTGTGCACTGCATGTGCTACGATGCACTGTAGTGAGGCCTCTGCCTAAACAGACATAGACAATATGGACACTGATATGCCTCACACTGATACAAGATTAATGCACTAAATGCAGTCCGGCTACTTACAACGTCACGCTGTGTACAGTTATTCTGTATGCCCTATACTAATTATATAGAATGGGCACTACAAGGCTTTGTTTTTATACAATACACAGATAAGGAACACACTGCACTATATAACATTGCAGGGATCTATACATTCCAATGATCTATTGCAGTGGTTCTGCAGGCTCTCGGGTACTGCACAGTGTGTTCCCACCACCATAGAACGTCTGCTGGGCCTGAACATAACGCCAATAGCGTCTGGGCACAGTCACTGTTCTGTATAAAAACACAGCGTACACTACTGACACTGGTACAACACACAGAGAACACAATGTGCCGTATAATCATAGTCAGACACTGAAAAAAATCTAAATTTGTACAATGAACCAAGGTCATGATGGTCTCTAATGTGTTAATATCACAAAATGGCACCACTAATTCATAGTGCCCATCAACAGGCTAATAAACAAGATATTCAGACATTTGGGACACTGACTGCAGTACCCAGTGTTTGCACATGTAAGCAGTTTTAAAAATAATTTATGCCCTTATATTGGAAGAAAAATAATAAATATTTATATATGTTAAAATCCCGGGGGTTATCCCTGAAATGCTTCCAACTAAAGATTATAAAAATAATAATAAAAACCCATTTAGAAGTTGGAATGTTTGATTGGTTTTAATTGTTAATTGTTATATCTCCTGTGCCCCGGTAAAATGAATTAGAATTACAAGCTTTAAGCATTGCTCTGAAATCTTATTTTCTCCCATTAATATATTACAGTGCCCTAGCTGGCCTCTATACCTGGCCATACATGAATTGATTTTGTGGCCCCTTTCAAACACTTCAAATAAAGTGACAGATAATCGATTTCCTTCCATCTTACAGTGGATTTCAGGCAGATTATTTATTCTTATATGATCAGGCATGGTGGTACCATTTCTGTTGGGGGAATGGCAGAAGATCAATGTCTGAATAGTTTTGTACTGGATCACACTGCTGCAGAAAGCTAATCAAGTTGGTATTTATATTATTAGCCACTAGTTGACCCATGTATGGCTACCTTTACTGACCTAAGTATATTATTTTGTAGGCACTAGACCCCTTGGGAGCTCCATTGCTGAAAAAAGGTGTACTTGTTCCAGAAAAACAGCCTAGGGGAATGGTGATTAAGGACAATGTCAAGCTTTAAAACCTTGGCTGATTTTGACCTATATGGAATACTTAATAAACCTTATATGGACTACTCAGAAGCTTTTATACTTTTATTGGATAATAGCAATGCTAGGATTTACATGGTAGGGTTTACTATATGGCTCTCCCTTTAGTGTAGGGGTTCAGCCCTTCCAACTATCTGCCAGAACACACCCATGGACCGCCCATTACCACGCCCACCTGTTGGGTTCCGAGGGCATCACTGCTATAGGGCATCAAACTCCAGAATTGTTTTGACACAAGATTGGCAAGAAAGAGTAAGGAAGATCAAATAATACAAACAAATAAAAGGCTTATTAATGTGGCCAGGCCAGGCCTGTGTATAGCCTGAACAATGAACAAATTACTTTTATTCTTGCTGCAATTTCAAATTATATTGGGTATTATTCACTAATTGCAAGCTAATTCAATAGCACGATGTCACGTTGTTCTGCAGAGGTGGCTGAATAGGACAGTTGCCAATGTGTGACTCTCCTTAGAAGGGAACAGATGCTGTAGATATGGAGATTGAGGAGGTGGCACAGAGGGGGCACAGTGTCAAGTCACATATTATACAGAGATACAATATGATGTTTAAATGTGTGCGGTTTTAATATGCGATAACCTGACACTCTGGGGACCTGATATGGTTCTGGAGTAAAACAAATCTATATACATGGAGTTAGCACAGCAATGTTACATAGCTAGCATGGGGCATACTGGCAGGATAGCATGATATTGGTGGTGGCAATTATAGGAAGGGTCACAAGGACAAGATGCATCAAAAGTCATTGTTGTGCTGCAAATACTTCATCGTCATCTCACGCACTGCCTGTGTCAAGCCATTCATATTGGCAGCTTAGCTTTTCCAACCAGCTGCAGAAGTGTTGCAAGCAAATTATGCCTACAACATGCATAGGCTCCACTAACACTTGGAAAGGCTGCAGATACACAGGCCAAACATTTTGAAATGTAAACACAGCAAGAAAGACACCTGTCTTGACCCAGCCAACTGAAATACAAAGCACAGGTTGGTGTAATTTGTTTTAGAAATAACAAAAAGGTACACATAGACTTTTATTTTAATGTTACTGGCTGTTATTCAATGTAATCATTGCTTTGTGTTTTTCGAGAGAAAACAGGGGAAATCAATTTGTAAATTAATTTACAAGAAAACATTGTAGAGAAATCAAGAATTCACCTCAAACCCACCCACTAAGAAACACCAGACCTACCAGAAAACTTTATACCAGGAACATACCAGTAGACCAGAGACCTAACATGAAACATTAGACCAGAGACCTATCATGAAACATTAGACAAGCAACCTACCAGTAGACATTAGACCAGAGACATACCAGTAGACATTAGACCAGAGACCTACCAGTAGACATTAGACCAGAGACCTACCAGTAGACATTAGACCAGAGCCCTACCATGAAACATTAGACCAAAGACCTAAAATGAAACATTAGACCAGAGAACTACGAGGAGACATTAGACCAGAGACCTACCAGGAGACATTAGACCAGAGAACTACCAGGAGACATTAGACCAGAGAACTACGAGGAGACATTAGACCAGAGACCTACATGAAACATTAGACCAAAGACCTAAAATGAAACATTAGACAAGCAATCTACCAGTAGACATTAAACCAAAGACCTACCATGAAACATTAGACCAATGACCTACCAGGAGACATTTGACCTGAGACCTACCAGGACATATTAGACCAGAAACCTGCCAGTAGACATTAGACCAGAGACCTACCAGGAGACAATTAACCAGAGACCTAACATGAAACATTAGGCCAGAGATATACCATGAAACATTAGACCAGAGACCCAACATGAAACATTAGACAAGAAATCCACCAGGAGACAATTGACCAGAGACCTACCAGGAGACATTAGACCAGAGACCTATCATGAAACATTAGACCTGTGAACTACTAGAAAACATTAGACATGGGGCCTACCAAGAAACATTAGACCAAGGACCTACCAAAAGAAAATTTGACAAGAGGCTTAGTAGGAGACATTGATCAGAGACCTATCAGGAAACATTAGACCTGGGACCTTCAGTACCAGGAAACAGCCCAGAGACCTAGCAGGAAACATTATACCTAAAACGAGATTACGTCAGTTTTTGCATCGCGGGATCGGGCTAAGGTAATGAGCGGGACTTTAACGCTCCAAAAGCCGTAGCATTAGGTTTCGCGTTACGTAAGTTACAGGTTTTGGATCGTTAGCACAGCGCTACTTCCAAAAACATTCGGAAATGGCGCTGTGCTCTAAAAGCCGTCTACAACCCACGTTAACCCGAATTTTTTCCGGGTTAACGTGGGTTTTAGATGGAAATGGGCTATATTGTATCTCCCCCAATATGTATAGTCTACTTTGGGCTCCTAACTTTTTAAAAAATTTTCTCAATAATCTAAATTTTAATTTGTCAACTTTTTCAGCATTTATTCTGTTCTCTTACTGAAATATAGAGGTCAAAAAAATGTAGCCCAATTAGAGTATTTCTGGTGTTGTAGTGGGCCAGTTTGTCACTATCAGGATCAATAGAACAGCCAGCCTTCTGTCCACATCAGGGAACAATCACTTTGTTTTAAAATTGCTCCAATGTGTTAAGAACAATGTTCCATAGTTACACATTTATATGTAAGAACTCCAACTAGTCTCCTACATATAGTATAGATATGGAGTGGATAACAATATGAGCCATATAAAATATTGTGTTTAAGAGTCCATTTTATGGCATCAAACCTTTCAGTGGTACCTTCTGTATTCTTCTGTTTTGCTTCCTTTGTACTAACAGTGGCTGAAAATGATCACTTTGTAACAGTGACACAGATCACCATGTCTCATTGCAAACAGGGTTTCATAATGTGCAGACGGGGAAGAGCAGGAAGGAATGAGGTTACAGGAGTGAAAGGGATGACGAAAGAGAGAAATAAAGAAATATAAGCCTGAGCCGGCAGGTTCACTTTAGCCTCTTAAAAAGACATTAGGAAGGATGTTAATGTTATATGAACAAAAAGTGCTATTGATCTGAGGAATCGCATTAGAGAAAGAAGCAGAGGGGAGATTAAGGAAAGGGGAAGGTCTGGAGAACTGTAATGATTTAACAAACTGCAGCCAATAGCAGCAAATCTCCAGGAAAACAAAATAAAAGCAGATTAATATTTTCACATATGATGCCCTAAAGCTTCGCCGTTGTCCCAGTTACAGGCCACAACCTGCCGTACGAAATACCAGTGAAATTACCATGGCAGTAGATGTATCCTGAAGGCCAGGCTGCGCTGTACACTCTTTAAATAGTCTTCGTGGCCACAGGACCAATTCTTTCCAATTTCAACCATATGTTTTACGCCATTTGTGGCCAAAAAGCCTGAGACCATCAGGCTACAAACCTCCATATTATATAACACTGATTAAGCCCTGTGGTAGCTGATGAATGAATATTCATACACATTGAACTATTTGAAATAAAATGAAAGTTGCAAATAATTGTTTTTGGAATCTCAGTTTGGGTGTAAATTAACAATAATAATAATAATAATAAACTCTTTATTGTCATTGTGCAATATACACAACGAAATTCGGGATGCTAAAAACGCAAAATAGCAATGAAGTATAATTGTATTGAAGACAGGAGCACTTGCTCCTATCCGTATTGGCCCTAAGTGGTTAGCTCACCAGTTACCAAACCCCGGTCCTGCAGCTGTGTCCTCCACACGTTCTCCCCTTTCCATTTTGGGGAGTTTAGTGTAATAAGGGTATGTCCACCCTTATTTCTATTTTTTAATATTGCCTTCCCCTTGGTCCCCCAGCCCCAACCGCATGGTTTTTATTTTTAGAAAGCCCCCCAAACTTTTACTTACCTCCCCTCTTTCCTTCGCCGCGCTGCCGGCCCTCTGCTTGCGAGAATGCAAGCAGAGGGGCGGGACCGGCAGTCGCATTGCAGTAAACTATTCCTTTAATGCTTATATTTAGTGAGAAATTACTTGGCTATGGTAATTAAAATAATTTTTTTTAATTACCGATCCCAACAGATTTGCCATTTTAGGTGAAGATGTGGAGGACGATGGCTCGGAAGCAGCATGTATGGAGCGGGCCTTTCCCTTGAGCACCCAGGGGATGGCCATCTCCAATACAAGGGAGGGAGAACTGGGGGCTAGGAAGGATAGACAGGTGGTAGTGGTAGGGGATTCTATTATTAGAAGGGTAGATCTGCATGCCGAACAGTGTGTTGTCTGCCTGGTGCTAGGGTTCGACATGTGGTGGATCGTGTAGACAGATTATTGGGTGGGGCTGGGAGTGACCCGGCGGTCTTGGTTCACATTGGTGCCAATGACAAAGTTAGAGGTGGAGGTGAGGTCCTTAAAAATGATTTCCGAGAATTAGGGGCCAAGTTAAAAGCAAGGACCTCCAGGGTAGTGATTTCAGAAATACTACCGCAGCCACGTGCTACGCTAGGGAGGCAACGGGAGCTCAGGAGTATAAATGCGTGGCTAAGAGAGTGGTGTAAGGAGATGGGGTTTGGGTTTTTAGAGAACTGGGCTGACTTTTCTGTTGGCTACAGGCTCTTTAGTAGTGACGGATTGCACCTCAATGGTGATGGTGCAACTGTTTTGGGGGAGAAGATGGCTAGGGGGTTGGAGGAGATTTTAAACTAGGTATGGGGGGAGGGAACGTTTAACTACACAGGGGTAGATAGAGAAGTTAGGGATCTGGGGGCTAGTAACACAACGGAGGGAGGAGAAGGAGGAGGGGGGAGCATAGAGGATAAGGAGGCATGTACGACCATGTATGGAAGTAAAACAATTGATAATCTAAAATGTATGTTTACAAATGCAAGGAGTCTGGCTGGAAAAACCGGCGAACTTGAAATAATAGCGTTAAAGGAAAGGTATGATGTAATTGGTATAGCAGAATCATGGCTTAATGATTCACACGACTGGACAGTAAATATTGAAGGGTACTCCTTATTTAGACATGACCGAGTTAATAAGAAAGGAGGAGGAGTATGTTAAACAGGAATTGAAGCCAAATTTAAAAGATGGAATAGATGGGGGAGCAAACGATGCGGCAGAAACATTATGGGTGGAACTGTGTACAGGAAGCAAGAAGGTAGGTAAATTAATTGTTGGAGTGTGTTATAAGCCGCCAAATGCCGGGGAAGAGGTGGAAATGAATCTCCATATGCAGTTGGCGAAGGCTGCTGGTATGGGGCATGTTCTGGTTATGGGGGATTTTAACTACCCTGAAATAGATTGGAGTAATGGAACTGCCAGCACTTCAAAAGGTATAAAGTTCTTAAATTTCCTATATGAGCATTTTCTTTCACAGATGGTAGAAGTTCCTACTAGAAAGAATGCGTTGTTGGATCTGGTGATATCTAATAACCCAGAGCTCATTTTGGAGATGAAGGTAATGGGAAGCTTAGGGAATAGTGACCATGATATAGTGTCATTTAATATAGGTTGCAGAAAACTAAAGTGCACTGGCTTAACAAAAACTTTTAACTTTAGGAAAGCTAATTTTATGCTTTTAAAGGAATCGCTCCTGCTCATAGACTGGGGGGAACTGTTTCTAGGTAAAGATACTGAGCAGATGTGGACCACTTTTAAAGGGATATTAAACTATAACATTTCCAAATCGGTACCTTTAGGAAACAAGTGTAAAAAAATTAGGTCCACTCCTGCATGGCTTAATGCTCAGGTAAAAAGGGAAATGGAAAAAAAGAAAAGGGCTTTTAAAATTTTGAAAGCAGAAGACACAGAACAGGCTTACAGGGAGTACAAAAGTTGTAATAAAGAGTGCAAGAAAGCAATTAAACTAGCTAAAATAGAAAATGAAATACGGATTGCCGAACAAAGCAAGTCCAACCCCAAGATGTTTTTTAAGTATATAAATGGTAAAAAAATGAGGACTGAGAATGTGGGACCATTAAATAATGGAGCTGAGGTGGTTGTAGAGGATGCCGAAAAGGCTAATCTGCTAAACCGTTTTTTTACATCGGTTTTTACTGTTGAGAATCCTTACAGTAGGGATTGTAACAATGTGCAGGGAGGAAATGAAGAGTTTTCACATTGGATAACAGAGGATATGGTACGGAATCAATTAGACAAAGTTAATATCAATAAAGCGCCAGGACCAGATGGATTGCATCCTAGGATTTTAAAAGAGCTTAGTTCAGTTCTAGCAAGACCACTGTGTCTCATCTTTTCAGATTCGCTTTTGTCTGGGGATGTGCCGCTGGATTGGAAAAAAGCCAATGTAATACCAATATTCAAAAAAGGTAGTCGTTTACAGCCTGGTAACTATAGACCTGTAAGCCTAACATCAGTGGTAGGGAAGGTGATGGAAACTTTGTTAAGGGATCATATCCTTGACTTTGTCTCCAGAGATCATCTTATTAGTAGTAGTCAGCATGGATTTATGAGAAGAAAAATTTACTGGTTTTTATGAAGAAGTGAGTAAGAAGTTAGATTCAGGCACAGCTGTGGATGTGGTATATTTGGATTTTGCAAAAGCCTTTGATACTGTGCCACATAGGCGACTAATGTATAAACTGAGGACTGTTGGCCTTGAAGAAAACATTTGTTCATGGATAGAGAACTGGTTATTGGACCGCAAACAGAGAGTGGTGGTTAATGGAGCTACATCTATGTGGGCTAAAGTTCTAAGCGGAGTTCCTCAGGGTTCTGTACTGGGGCCGCTTCTGTTTAATCTGTTTATAAATGACTTAGAAGAGGGCATTGAGAGCAAGGTCTCAGTATTTGCTGATGACACTAAACTATGCAGAGCTTTGGAAACTTCCAATGATGTGCAAGTGCTGCAAGCAGACCTAGATAGATTATCAAAATGGGCAGCAGAATGGCAGATGAGATTCAATGTTGATAAATGTAAGGTGATGCATTTGGGATTTAATAATCCCTGTGCCACCTACACCATAAATAACTCTGTGTTAAGTGCATCTGTAATGGAAAAAGATTTGGGGGTTCTGGTAGATAACAGACTTAGCTGTAGCAAACAATGCCAGGTAGCAACAGCTAGAGCTAGCAAGATATTGTCTTGTATAACGAGGGGAATGGAATCAAGAGAGAAAAATATTATTCTCCCTCTTTACAAGGCACTGGTAAGGCCTCATTTGGAATATGCGGTGCAGTTTTGGAATCCCATATACAAAAGGGACATCTTGGAAATTGAGGCAGTTCAGAGAAGGGCAACTAAATTAATAAGGGGAATGGAGGGGCTTGAATATGCAGGCAGATTAGACAAGTTAGGGCTGTTTACATTGGAGAAGCGGCGGTTGCGTGGGGACATGATAACCTTATACAAATATATTAATGGCCCATACAGTGAACTCTCTGGTGCATTGTTCACTAATAGGTCATATCAGAGGACTCGTGGACATCCTTTAAGGTTGGAAGAAAAGAAGTTTCATCTTCAAGTTAGGAGAGGTTTCTTTACAGTGAGAACGGTGAAACTGTGGAACTGTCTTCCAGCAGAGGTGGTAATGGCAAGTTCATTGAATAACTTTAAAAAAGGCCTGGATAAGTTTCTAAAACTAAAAAATATTGAGAATTACTGGTATTAATGCATATAGATCTGGTTGATCCAGGGATACTTTCCGATTGCCGTTTGGAGTCAGGAAGGAATTTTTCCCCCCCTTTTTAGCTGGGGTTTTTTGCCTTCCTCTGGATCAACTGTTAGGTAGGGTTAAAAAAAAAGTGAATAGGTTGGACTTGATGGACGAATGTCTTTATTCAACCTTAATTACTATGTATGTTACTATGTATAATCAGTAATTGTAAAGGAAATCTTTACTTTAATATAATATAAAATTTAGTGATGGATGAACTATCTGAACTAGTTTTTTTTTTTTCGAACTCACGGCTGTATTTTCGCTAATTATCAAAATTCAAAGCTGTTCAGTAACCCTCGAATGTATCGTTCATTTCACTAACCTTCGAATGTATCGTTCATTTCCCTAACCTTCGAATGTATCGTTCATTTTACTAACCCTCGAATGTATCATTCATTTCCCTAACCCTCGAATGTATCGTTCATTTCCCTAACCCTCGAATGTATCGTTCATTTCCCTAACCCTCGAATGTATCGTTCATTTCACTAACCCTCGAATGTATCGTTCATTTCCCTAACCCTCGAATGTATCGTTCATTTCCCTAACCCTCGAATGTATCGTTCATTTCACTAACCCTTGAATGTATCGTTCATTTCCCTAACCCTCGAATGTATCGTTCATTTCCCTAACCCTCGAATGTATCGTTCATTTCACTAACCCTGGAATGTATCGTTCATTTCCCTAACCCTCGAATGTATCGTTCATTTCCCTAACCCTCAAATGTATCGTTCATTTCACTAATCCTGGAATGTATCGTTCATTTCACTAACCCTCGAATGTATCGTTCATTTCTCTAACCCTCGAATGTATCGTTCATTTCTCTAACCCTCGAATGTATCGTTCATTTCACTAACCCTCGAATGTATCGTTCATTTCGCTAACCCTCGAATGTATCATTCATTTCCCTAACCTTCGAATGTATCGTTCATTTCACTAACCCTCGAATGTATTGTTCATTTCCCTAACCCTCGAATGTATCGTTCATTTCCCTAACCCTCGAATGTATCGTTCATTTCCCTAACCCTCGAATGTATCTTTCATTTCACTAACCCTGGAATGTATCGTTCATTTCCCTAACCCTCGAATGTATCGTTCATTTCCCTAACCCTCGAATGTATCGTTCATTTCGCTAACCCTGGAATGTATCGTTCATTTCTCTAACCCTCAAATGTATCGTTCATTTCTCTAACCCTCGAATGTATCGTTCATTTCTCTAACCCTCGAATGTATCGTTCATTTCACTAACCCTCGAATGTATCATTCATTTTGCTAACCCTCGAATGTATCATTCATTTTGCTAACCCTTGGATGTATTGTTCATTTCGCCAACCCTTGAATGTAGCTTTGACTTTTGGTAATCCAGGAATGTCGCATTCGGTAACCCTCGAATTGGCCATAACCCTTGAATGTAGCGTGCGCAAACCCGACAATTGCCCGATTGTGTGAAGAGGCTGTAATGTACCGTTACTTTACGTCCGGGTGTCCTTTAACGCCATTGGTCATTAATGAGTGCGTGGTATCTTTATATTGCACTGCGGACGTAGATTTACAACTGTAGTGCAATAAAATTATTCCATTGTAAAATGGAGTTATAGCCACAAACTGCGAAACTAAGGTTTGACTGGTTGTTCTAATCTCACCTATTTCACCCAATAGCCAATTTTATCCAGAAGGAGCAAAATAACAGCGCCACATTTAAGCAAATTTTGTTAACCAAGCAAAAAAATGGAGGACGGTATGTGCTCTTACCTTTCAGAGGGGGTAGGGGGGTCAATTCCTGTTGTTTGCTCTGATAACGAAACTGGGAAGAACTGTGTGAGCGGCGTTGGCGAGACCGTCTGAGAGAGCGGCGGGAGAAACCATCCACCTTATCTGCAGCCAGAACGGGGGACAGTCCTGGGGAAGATGGACTTGTAGGGGTGACGGGAAGCTTGGTTTCCATTTCAGCAAATCGATCAGCAGAAAATTGTTATCAACCTTTATAAGGAACTTGGTCTTCAAAGAAGATTGTTTTGATTAGCCAGGCAGATCTAAGGTGGGGAGCACAATCTGCCCATTGCAGCTGAAAAACATAAAGAGATGAAATTACTACTAAATCACGAGGGCTAAGAAATAAATCTCTTTGTAAACAAGATGACAACAATCGATGTCTATCATGGTGGGTCATGATATTGAGCTTATTATGTACCAAAACACCATAATTGCAAATTTAGTAATGTTCAGAAGAGGTAGCTGGGAAATTGAATACTATGCGGTTATTTCTATTTTTAAACATTGCTTGTTTAAAGGGCAAGTTCAGTGCAAATACATTTTAGAAAAAAGAGCAATATTTTTCCATTCTAATGACATTAACCTGCCCATTCAGCATTGTGTCTGTGTATAAATAAATGCTTCCGAAATACTGACTTCCTGTTTGCAGGACCCATAGTAGAGACCGTTAAGGTTTTGCCTTGACCCAGCGCCTGGGTGGATTCAGTTGTTCAGTAGCATGTTTTACCGATCCAACAGCCAATCTGTAGAAATTACTGTTAAGAACATTCCAAGGTAGTGAGCATTCTGGGAAGAAGAAGGCTACCTGAAATAGTAGCTCACTGTCAACAGCAGGGAATAGCAAGGGGTATAAATTCACCTGATTTTTCAAAATGGAAGTGAATATGTTGAATAACTAGGCACACATAATATAAACTAATAATGGTATCTTCCACTGAACTTTCCATTTAATTATCAGGCAAAGTATGGCATTTTCTCTTTAAAGATGGATGAGAATTAAGATGCCCGTTGGGATTTTCCCTATATCGCCAAGGTGTATGGGGCAACAGATATCCCCCGTGAAGCTGACGATTGGTCCAGATGGAAAAGCTCCGTCATTGCCTTCTTTAACTTCAAGCGGACACAAATGCAAGGCAAACGCAGACAAAACAGTCAAAAAGCACACATGAAGGCAAACAATCCCATTGCTTTATTTGAGGGACCTAGTCCTGATGCTGTGCTTCCTGTGGCTACATGCAGAATGCTTAATTAATAAATTAAGTGAGCATTCTACATAAGTATTTAAGGAAAATATTTAGACTAAAATTAATTTACGTAACTTCGAACCCAGAAGATTTCAGATTTCAATGATTTCTTAAGAGAATTTATTGTAAAGTTAACCTTTCTTCCCAGTAGACAAACATCCCCACCCTCTCCTGCTCTGTGACTTAGGCATGCCCAGTGTGCTTTTGGGAGAATCTCCAATTAGCTACTTTATATCTTTCTGTGTTAAAGCGATGGGAGAGTGAGAAAGTGTTTGAACTGTTTAATTAAGAGACAGATTTTCCTGTATTTGTGCTGTATTATTGTGAAGTAATTACATAGAAAGGCAAATTAGATGTTGGTTTAATGTGCTAGGTGCTGGCTTCATAGGGGGCTATTTTATGAACACTAGATCTAGAAAGGCAGAGGTAATTATAATGAGACATTTATTAAATTATACTTTCATTACATTTCCATTAGATGGACAATAAAGTGAGAGGTGTAGGTAACCTAACTGCACATACCATATATTTTCTGCAATATTAGTAGGTATACATGTTAATAGGGAAATGCCATACCACATTATCACTCTGCCAGATGAAGTCACTTGAATGAGAGGTGATTCCGAGTTCAGTTACCAAGTCCAATTACATTTGACTTAAAATTGTTTAATATAAAATGACCTTGATGACTGAAACCGTTCATAGGCATATCCTGTATCTATTGTTTTGTTCGATTTGCGACATTAGCCTCTCCCATTTATATATGAATAAATAATTGGATGGATTGAAATATGCACAAAACAAAATGTTTCCTTGTAATGAATGAATCAACACAGAAAAAACCCGATTTAAACCCGGCAAGGCTACATTTTATACCACGGAATTACCTGGCATTTTGTGTGATGTTGAAGAGTAAATATTTTTAGATATTAATAAACATTAAGTCGCACACTGATTCAAACAAAATTAAACCAAGCAAACGCTGATAAATATAGTTAATATTAAGAATGTACTGTAAAATATAATAATACTGAAGGCCAAAAGTTTACCTAGGTTATTCATTTTTATCAACCAATCAGATGTTAGCTATTTACTGGGTAACAAAAATTTGATAACATCGGACTGGCATAAATTAATAGCACAGGCAAACTTTGCATTTTTACTGCATCATGTGCTAGTCCGCCATATTTTTATTGGGCTTTAATATTTGCAGTAGTCAGCATTCCTTCCAGGCCACTAAATGTCTAAATGGCAATATGTAATTGCTAAATTATAACCTCAGCTTCTCCAAGGATGCTGGACTATTACTCCCAGAATGCTTTTTACCGTGACCCACCATGTAAGGAAACCAGGCCAATAAAATCCAACTATAATCTTAAGTGTCACCAGGACTTTGATGCAATTTCTGCTATTCAGCATGCTGGTGAGTACTGACCTAAGTTTCCAACATCCTCTGTTTACTCCTCTTCCTCTGGAATCTCCCTTCCTTGCAGTGTCGTAGGCAGATCAAAACAATAGTGAAAAGGTAAAACGGTGTATTTACAGTAGTAATCAGGATTAATCTGATGCCTATTGTGCACACTATTTAAGGGGTTGTAATAAAAAATGGCAGTCCTCGTACATTTTAATGGCTTTTAAGGGACAACAAGAATTCTGTTTTGTTGCCAAAAATATGAGGTTTGTCTGGTAAGAAACTAAAGGCTGTAAGGTCGGTAATATCTTTCCAGGTCCTTTTCAGTTGCATCCCTTTTAATATGACTCAGGTATTGTCAAAAATAAAATCTTTCAGCGTTCCTTTCAGATAAATACGAGTTATTTGGGATGATAGGATCAGTCACAATGACTAAATGAATGTGTCCAGATATTCCCACAAAGGAAAAGACAAGAGAGACGGGTCCAGTGACTATCCAACTAGCAGGATTCTAGAGGCTGCAGCTGGGATGGTCAAACGAACCCAAATGTTCTCAGATACCAAAAGGATACGGGGCCCTAAATTTGTCCCATACAGAAATAACAGGACAATGGTATTTCTTTCCCAAGAAACATTAATAATCCATCAGCAGAGGTCTAGTAAGGTTTCTCCTTTCTCTTCAGTCATCATTAAAATTAATTTGCCGTGGCCCTAATACGATTGCTCTTTTGCATTTATTCCTTGTGACAAATTAAAAAAAAATAACGTCTTTCCTTAAAACATCACCTTTGGGCTCCCCACAGAATAACATAGGACGGTAATGGAAATGCATGTGAAATGAACAGCGAACATCCCCCTTGGGACCACCACATATGGTAATTTTGCAGCCCGGCAATAAAAATAATAGATTGGCTGTTGGGATCTTCTGCGGTAAATTGGGGTTGCACTTTAAGATTTTTTTTTCTGCTTTATTGCATTTCTCCTAGGCCTCTGTGACTCTGCTTTCTATCGTCCTGTCCTTGATCCATAAGGTCCATCATCTCATTATCAATGCAACATCTGCAGCTTTTCTGTTTCCTTCCGGTCAAGATGCTGAAATGCTCCTAGGAAATGTAACGGGGTCTCTCTTTTCCCTCAATAACAGCAGCTCCCTCTTTATCTTAGGCTGCAGGATCAGTACAATGACAAAACCCAAACCTATTCCTCCCCCTCCCCTTCACTTCTCCCAGATGTCACATGATCCTGGCTATACAGCTTCATTGGCCTTTTAATAATAGGCTCTGCGTCACTGCTGGGGGGTGATGTCACCTCCCTATAAAGCCATTGGCTGCAGTCATGCTGGATTTAAAGGAACAGTGACTTGAGTTTATATGGTCTGCGTTAAGAGAGGATGAAATGAATGAGTATAAATAAATCATTTATATTTCACTGTGTGTGTGTTACAGGAGGCGTCACTACATGTGTGTACACACACACACACACACACACTCACACACACACACACATCTAATCAGTATGCCTATTGCACAGATCAAATTGCATGCATTTTGATGTTTATTGGGACTGTGCTGATTGCTGCATTTGTGTGGATGCTTATTTATTTTTGTTGATGCAAAACCAGTTAATTATTTGTTTCCTTACAAGTGGAATAAACAAGGTTCCAGCGTTGGCAAACACTTGCGGACATCCCAGCTGATATAAATATATTTAATTATTTGTGGGGAGTTTCTTCAGGTTTTATAATGTACAGAATGGGAGACTGGTAGACCAAATGACCAATGATACCAAGCGCAGGGCTGCCATCAGCAGGGTTAGAGGGGTTGGGCTTGTACACACATTAACATCCATTTCAGCCAATGATCCCATGTGTCTGGTTGTTCAGGTGTTGTAGGTGACCCGACTGGGTGCAGCAATAAATGATATGGAATCGTGTGTGTGTAAAAGTCTTTACAGGTGGTAATTATGCACATGACCAGATCAAATTTTACCTTAAGCCTCTTACACAATTACGATTGTGGGGGCTGACCCACGACGCACAATGTGTATGCGCAGTCATTCAGTCGGGGCTTGTTGATGAGGCTTGTTGATGATCGTTCACCAACCAAGCGTCTGTTTTGGCCAACAAAGTGCACATAAATGGCAAGATTATCGCCCAAAACAGCCAAGCATTTAATTGGGGCCCAGTTAGCTATTGTGTGAGCGTGAAGGGCCCATGGGATGGGGGTGCAGATTTATAGAGATGGCTGAACTCACTGAAACTTCATGTGCTTCCTGTTTTGGCATTCCGCGTAGTATTTTCAGGATTTTTCGAAATTTAGAAAATTTACGAAATCCAAAATTTCTAGAAATTTTGGCGAATAGTTCTGCAGTTCGGAAAGATCCGAAAAAGTCGTAAAACCACAAAGTTTCAGTGGATTCATGAAATCCTCTTCGAAACCAGGTTTGTGTTCAGATTCGGGTCCATCTCCAGTGCCTAGTATGCCTAATGGTAAATCCGGGTCTGCCACTACTGGTACTTTACCCAGATATAGAGTCTTCACCAAGTATGAGGTGCACTATTAGACTTGCGCCACTACAGGGAAGGTAAGTACAGTATAAATGCAATAGCATAATGAAAAGAGGCACAATATTCAATCAAACTTCAATGTGCTTTATTATTTGTGCTTACAATACACAAGTGGGAGGAGGCACTGCCCCCTTTCTCAGATACCTGACCAACACATACATTATAATTTGTCCTTAAACTGACAATACAATAAAATACAATAAAATCTAAATCCTTAGATTGTTCATGTACCGAACCGAACCTGATCCTGCAATGAAACTTTAAACTTCTAACCCGTGGATTAATAATGTCCGCTCTGGTGCGTATCTGCTATGAACTGGTTTAAAATCCCAGAATTCCAGAGGGTAGTGTTCATATACGCATTTGCTAAACATTTCCATTGGCAGTGATGAAAGGGTTTGGCATTAGATTTTCCCAAAGGAATATCGCAGCCATTTATTATCTCTCTATGCCATTAGCCTTAAACTCCCCACTCACGTTGCTGGCATTTTAAATATAAAGAGATACCAACTATTACAATATTATTAGCTAGATCCACATCAAATCATTTTACTGCCTTTCTCTTTCAGAGTTAGATACAAAATGTTTTCCATAGTTTTGCAAGGTATACCGGTAAAGCTAGGTACATACTATTGCAGCCACGACCCATGACTCAAATGGGCATAGAGGTTAGTGGCTGTAGGGCTGCTCCTACCATGAAGCGGCATGAAAAAAATGTCCACGGCATCAGAGAATTTTTTTTTTTAAATTCCGTTTGCTGGCAGATACTGCGCTTGGACGCTTCAGCTCAAGAACCAGGAAGAAAGCGCTTAAGTGGCTGGACTACCTGCAATCAGGGCATGCATCAGGTAGCCTGCAAGACTGATTGGTAAGTTATGTGGCATATGCACAGAGGGCAGAACTGGAGCGGCTGCAGAACCAATCAGGCGTGCAGGCATCCTGAGGCATGCCCTGATTAGCAGGGAGTCTAGCCACTGAAGCTCCTTCCTGGCAGAGTCGCACTGGCCTGCAGGGAATCGGAAAACTACTCTGTGGGACCTGATGCTGGTTCAGGTATCCCACCACTCCCGGATCTTCCAGGAGTCTCCCTCGAATTGGGGTGGTCTCCCGCGCTCCTGCGAGACCACCCCAATCTCCCGCGACGGAGAGGAGTCCTGAATCTCCTCTCCATCAGGCCCCTTTTTGGGCACCACGCCCTGCCCATGACATGACGTAAATGAGTCACGTCAAACCACCACGCCTCCTCACCATGCCTCCTCTCCCCCCTGCCCGCAAGTACATAGTGGCAGGGTAGGATGTCTGCTGGTTATTACCAAAAATCATATTATTACTTTGTTATTTGAGCTGCAAGAATCCTGTCAGCCTGTGTGAGTAACTATGTATGTATGTGTGAAACAGTGTGTGTGTATATCAGTGTAAATATGTGTGATTTAATGTGAAAAGCATTGTAAGTAAATGTGTAGCTGTGAGTGTGTTATGTAATACTATTGTATGTGTGTGACTGGATGTATACAGCAGTGTATGCAGATGCATATAAAAGTTCATACACACGTTTAATCGTGGGTCCTGACTCGTGCCGCACGATGTGTACGAACATTCGTTTCGGACGATAATTGGCCCGTGAATGGACCCTTTATCGGGTGAAACGGCCGGTCGGTCGGGCAAAGATCCCCAACCAAACGTCCGTTTCGGCCGACAAAGGGTCCATACACAGGAATGATCGTACACATTGTGCGTCGCTAGTCGGGACCCGCGATCGCACGTGTGTACGAACCTTAAGTGTTGCCTCAATTAACATAATTGTAAAAATATCCAGGGGGGTTTAAAAGATTTTTCCTATTTTTTTAAAAAAACACAAGATAAACTATTTCTGCATGCTTGTTCGATTTAACCTTGCCTTGGTGAAAATGAATGCTATGAAAATTTGCCTTTTGTAAATACAGCAAAAATTCTGTCTTTAAAAGATTTCTGAAAATAACACTCCTTTACAAATCAATATGGCCCATAGTCAAATATGATAGTCCAGTTCTTCGGTTTTAAGTAAATTGACCTCTGTTGTGTGTTTGATGCCAAAAGGGTTTTAATTCCTGAGCAATGTTTGAACATAGTTAGACAGATTGCAAATAGGTAGAATGAAGTCTTAATAATATACTTCATAGGCCCCCTACTGCCACCTACTGGTGGTATTGATGGTCAAAGGTGAATGTCTGGACCTGTTCATAATTTGCCTATTTTTTGCCCATCATGCATGTAGTTAAATACAATAGCACCAGATGAGATCAAATGCTGCAGAAGGAACAATTAAAGTTGTTTAACTCCTCTGGGTTTGACACTGAAGTGTCTTAATGTGCAACTAAATATTGCAAAGAAATGGAACTGCCTCCACTAGCATCCAATTCACTCTAAGCTATAAATAACACAGCAGCACCAACAACCCCAGGGCACATATAAATAAAACCTGGAGCAATGGCTCAAGGCGAAAGTACACTGGTCCTGCTTTAACCCAATTTGTATCTGATGCACATCTAAACCAACGTTGGATGGAAGCCCTAATATTGCTGACATTATGGAGATTTCTGAGATGATTTTAGCATTTTAAAAGGAAAACTATTACTAAACTAAAAGGGAGTTTGAATTGATTGTATGGTTCCTAACTAGCAGATAGCTGTAATTGTCAGTTAGCAATTGCATTGTAGAGAAATCAAATGTAATCTTGCAGGTTTCTGACATTTTCTGATTCCTTTCCTTCTAGATGATAGTGAATAACAAGTGACTTTCTGACTAATCAGTCTTGATTGCAGTGAGGTCATGGGCAAGTCATCCTGTAAAATATAATATTTAAATTAAAAAGGGATATATTTCTCAATACAAAGCTTTAGAACAGGGGTGCCAAACCTGAAGCTCTGTAAAAACCTTTGAAATATGACAGAGAATCGATATTCCAATCAGTTAGATCGGAATGTCAAATAGATTTAATCGATAGACTAATCATAGATATCGGTCGGCCTATGGGAAAAACTATGATCAGGCAAGGTGGAAACTTTTCCATGGACCCCATCTGCCAGAATCTTTCACAATTATCAGGCAAAAAAAATCTGCGGAAGATCTTCAGTGCAAGTAGTGTCGGACTGGGGTGTTGGGGCCCACCAGGACGAGTTTAAGGGCCCACCTAACATTTCATATCTCTAGTAACACTCATTTACATATCTATCTTACTCCTACTGGTTTCTTTTGTTTATTAGAACACATTTATTACTGTTTCGTTGACTTTAAATTTGAACTGTTGTCTCTATTTTCTTGGTTTCCTTTTTACCTTGTGGGTCAAGCCAACACTGGGCGCAAGGTGGGGAATTACAATAGGGTCTTCCAATCGGATTTACGATAGTTTCCACCAATCGGATATCCGAACAGAAAACAATTGGCCCGTGCATGGCTAGCTTTAGATTCTGTCTGTCATCTTTAAAAGATGTGGCTAAGCACAGTCCCAAACGGTTCTCCCTGTATAAAGTATAATAGAGAAAAAAATGCCATGCACACCAGACTTGCAGTCCTGTGTATTTTATTGCATTATACACAAGAACATCAAAGTGACGTTTTGGTACTACAATGTACCTTCTTTAGACAAAATTTTAACAATGGCAACAGTAAAGAAACACCTTTTATAGACCCAGGAAGAGCATCTCCAGTGACACCTAGAGGATAAAAACACAAACACCACCAACAGGTAAAAGTGCAAAGATACATTAATTACACATTAAAAACAATTATCTCTTGGACAAGACGCAGGACAGTCACAATTGAGTCCTTTAGGTTGCAGGGAGCGCATAGTAAAAATCCAGTAGGATTCCCTACGTAAAAGCATTGAATGTCTGTCACCACCCCTTGTCATATGGGGTACATAGTCAATGACCATCCCTTTAAGGTTTGACACAAAATGTTTTAATTCCACAAAATGAGAAACAACGGGAGTGTCTTCATGTTTACTTTTTGATGTGATAACACCATCCGGAGATCGTTGAAGAGCCAATTTAATGTCACTTCTGTGATGCTGCAATCTCTTCTTAAAAGGCCCAATGGTTTTACCTATATATACCAGAGAACAAGGGCATTTCAATAAATAAATAAATACAAAAATCAGTAGTACAGTTAAAATAGCCATTAATGTTAAAAGACCTTCCTGAGTACTGATAATTAAAAGGGGATGCAAGAATCACAGAGTACAATTGCAACATCTGTAACACCCCTTCTTTTTAGTACAATTTTAGAGTACAATGAATGGCCTTTTTTATATGTGCACCTAGGTTTTAATTTAGTGTCTTGTCCTAAGTTAGAGTCCCCTTCAATGGCCAGCCAATATCAAGATTGCCCTTAAAGGGCAACTATAGTGAAAAAAACACATTGCCCCTTTGCAAAGTTAAATTCATGTACTCTATGCTGCCTTAATCCTATCTCTGTCAGTGACTTTGTTTAACCATGGTGTCAGATCTGTGTGCAGCACTCCCCCCTTCCCCCTTACCTCCTCCATGTATCAACTCCGGTTTGCCGACAAGCTTATCATGTGCAGTAGGAGGTAAAAGTTCAACATCCTGAAAAACACACCCACACACAGGGGCCAATAGAAAGCAAGCTGTCCTGGAGACACGGAAGAAGGAGATCAGTACAGTTTACGATCTCTCACTTTGTGACCCATCATCAATCAGTGAAAGCTATTAGGGGGGTCAAGTGCAGCCTTATATCTACCATCAAAGCTAGCTCTCTCCCCATGCTAATGCTCTTATCTCTATGTTTATTACAGAGCAGGGAGGGGGGATCACGTCACAGGGATTTGATTGACAGTCCAAGTAAGAGTAGAGGAATGCAATCACTATTCTCCTAACTGGTGTATCTCAATACAGAGAGGGAATCTGAAAAAAAGTGAAGACACTCTAGGGGTTGTGGGGAATTAAAGAACTCATGGAAAGAAAGAAAAAAAAGTTAATTTTCCCACTATAGATGCCCTTTATTAATTGCTTATGATTTTGTAGTGAATTTTTTAACGAATGGAACACCCATCTGTTTTTTTGGCTTAATAGTAGGGTATTTGGCCTCAACCTTGGCCTTGGCCAGTAAAGACTCTGGGTAATTACGAGCAATAAATTTGGCTGTCATTATATCCAATTGATGATCTACATCTTTAGAATCATTGCAGATACGTAGGACCCTGGTAAATTGGGATTTAGGAAGACTTTTAAACACATGGGGTGGTGGAAATTTTGACCAGAAAAAATAATGTTCCCGGACATCGAGAAAGTTAGCAGTATGGGAGGAGATGTTGGCCTTGAACACAATCTTATTATCTTACCTGTTAAAGGGCATGTCCACCCCCAAATCTATAATTCCCCTCACTACTGGCCCCACTCTGAAGTAAATAAAAATCCTTACCTCACATCCCAGCTCTGTATGGTTCTCCTGTAATCCCCCCCCCCCCCCAAAGTCCCAAAAACTGTCAATTTAGGACTCTGCTTCCTTTCTCCCCTCCGGGAGAAGTTTGGCATGCCCACTGCAGCTATCCTCCCACTCCTTCTCCCTCCCGTTTTGGACTCCCTCCCCCTAGCTCAAAATCCCTATAATATACTGTAGAGCTTTGTCCCCAAGCCCCAAACGCTATATTTTTATTTCCAGAAACTTCCCCAAACATTAATTACCTTCCCTCTTTCCTCCGCCGTTCAAAACTACCAGCAGCTGCGTCCGTGATTGGCTGCCTCTCAGCCAATCACAGACGCGGCTGACGGTCCCGCCCCTCTGCTAGCAGTTTCATGCAAGCAGAGGGCCGGGCAGTGTGGCGGAGGAAAGAGGAAAGGTAAGTAATGTTTGTGGAAGTTTCTGAAAATAAAAATATAGAGGTTGGGGCTGGGGGACGAAGCTCTACAGTATATTAAAAGTTGGTAAGAAGGGTGGACATACCCTTTAAGGAAAGACATAAATTCATTCGCTGTGTCCATTGTACCATACCAAACCATGAACAGGTCATCAATATATCGAAACAATGTTTTACAATGCGACTTAAACAAATCACTATGATAAATCAAACGTTCTTCAAGATAACTAATATAAAGGTTAGCATAAGAGGGTGCTGACGGACTTCCCATAGCCGTTCCGACAGTCTGGATATAAAAATAATTTTCAAATTTAAAGAAATGATTCTTAAGGATGAAATCCAGACAGTCGGCAAGGAACTCAGTGGGAGGTACGGTAACCAAACGTTTAGAAAGGAAGTGTCTAAAGGGACGTAATGTCTGCAGTGATGAGCAAATATCTGCTATCCCATATATCAATGGTAGACAATTTATGAAGAAAGTCACCTGTATCTTTCAAGAAGAAAGGTAGATCCTGTACCAAGGGCTTGAGGAAAACAATCACAATATGTAGATAATGGTGTGATGGAGCCAATAGATGAAAAGAGTGGAAGGGAGGATGGATGGGGATGGACTGGGTGAAACTCAAATAAAAAATCATAGGTAGCGTGATCAATCCATAGATGAATGATCAAGCTTATGAATCCAATTTGGTGTAGGCCCTGCAGACATTAAATGATCATGCATTCTCTTACTAAAGAACTCATGATCAAGGACAACGATCCCCCCACCTATTTCTCTATTGTACTTTGACTGTTTGCCTCAGTCTTCCATAGTGCCATTTGGCACCCAGCACTATATATTTTTGTGATTATTCTAGGCGTGTGCAGGATTACTCCTTTTGGTTCTATATAAAGTATAGAGAGATTGTTCAGGATTGCCACACTCCCTACAATTACGGCCAACCAAAGCCAAGGGAAATTTTTGGGCCGTAACAACCATTTCAAGGGTAGACACAGCACAGAGAAAGGACTGATCCTGATGATAATGTGTGTGCCCAGCAACATTTGTAACTCCTTTCCTGCACTTAAAGGGAATGCACACCCTTAAATTAATATTTTAAATACAGGTTAAGTAGCCCCATAACCCCATTTTTATTACTATTATCTATACCAAAGTTGCTCCTGAAAGGACTTAACACAACCAAATCCTGGAGCTCTTGTTGTTGATGATCCAACCCAGCCGTCCAAATTAGTACAAATTAATTGCCTGCCAAAATGACCATTCTTCATGCATTTGGGGGTTGGGCATCGTCTGCCAAATCATGCATGTCTGTGCTTAAAGGGTTCACTGATAAAATAGATGTACCCTTTATCATATTACGTGGAAGAACGGAACATAAAGGAGCTATGTCAAAGTGTTAAAGGGTATGTCCACCCTTAAAACTCATTTTTAATATGCTGTTCCCCCATGTCCCCAGCCCCAACCGCATAATTTTTTTTTTCAGAAAGCCCCCCAAACACGTACCTCCCCTCGTTCCTCCCGCCGCACTGCCGGCTCTCTGCTTGCGAGAAGGCAAGCAGAGGGCGGGACCGGCAGTCGCGCCTGTGATTGGCTACGGCAGCCAATCATGGAGCGGCTGCCAGTCATTCAGTGCAGCGGAGGAAAGAGGAGAGGTAAGTAAGAGTTTGGGGAGTTTTTTTGAAAAAAAAAAATATGCGGTTGGGGCTGGGGGACATGGGGGAGCAGCATATTAAGGGGGATTTGTGCTAGGGGGAGGGATAGTAGAACGGGAGGGAGAGGGAGGGAGAGGGAGGGGGAGGGAGGGGGGAGAAGGGCTGCAGTACGCATGGCAAATATCTACTGGAGGCAAGGTAGCAGGCAGAGCCCTGCTATCCTCCTGGTGGTTAGTTTTGGGACTTTGGGGGGGGTCTACAGGAGAACCCTATGGAGCTGGGGTGTGAGGTAAGGATTAAACTACACTACATGGTGGGGCCAGTAGTTGGGGGGATTATAGTTTTGGGGGTGGACATGCCCTTTAAACTTACCCCCAATCGGGCACCTGCACTGTCTCCTCTGACAATTCCCAGGAATTTCAGAGGAAGCAGCAGACGCGCCGGCAGACGGAATTTATTTGACAATACTGCACCTTTAACGATCAAAAGTTTTACGACCATTATTATACATGAATGATTATGGAAATAAAATGATGATAGTGATCATACAATTATGACTGCGATAGTACATTTACGATCATAATTGTACAAATGCCTATATAAAACCATTGCGGTACTTGTAGTACCACATGGTATTTACAGCCTCCTGATCATAAATGTAGGGCCGTGGCCGTACCTCTATGATAGCCCACGGTATCGGAAGTTTCTGATACCATGAGTTATTAAATGTAGCCGTAGCAACTTTAGCTTCTGTTTTTCAGTGAACATACCATTTAAGTACTATTGATGGATCCCAGTTTCGAAACAAACCTGATTTTAATCCTTAAAGTAGAACTACACTTAAATTATGTATAAAACTATACATAGTAAGTTGCATTTAGTACATGTAAGTAATAGATTCTGTAACTAAGAAGGCTTCCGTGTTGTTGCCAATACAACTCATAGCCCTTGTTGGCTTCAAAGAATAATGCCCCCTGACCCCAGGATTCATTGTCTCTATGCACAGAGTTGCTGGTGGTGCACGATGTAAATGCAATGTTTTTAGGAACACACAGCCTAAGAAGTTCAATTTCCCTAGTTTACTTATGAAACAATACAACATAATCCACTGCATGAGTTTATTGTTGGTTTTTTTTTGCTTGTTTCCATCATGTTACTAGAAAAATATGAAGTTTCTACATATGTACAAACTTTATACATAGCAGCACTGTTATTTATTTACCAACCAGCGTGAATTGCGGACAGCCTTCCTGGAGCAATAGAAAACAATAAACTGATTTTACTGACATTTACCCAAATGTAATTGCTTCTATTGGTTGTGCAGTGATGGCCTGTTGCATTTATTTATTTCCCCCCTGTTAGCCCTTGTGGCTGCAGGTTCAATTGCTGGTTCAATTCCCCAGACTTACTTTTATTTTTTACTGAAATGTTAATATTCTGTTCCTTACAGCCATGCTAGCAAAGAAATAAACTGCAAAGATTACTTTTCTTTTTTTGTATAAAAAGCAAACGCAATTATTATTGTTAGGGACGGGAGCATTAGTAATGTGTTTACAAAAAAACTGCACTGAAATCTGTGTTCTCTGTCAGCTGTAACATAAAAGGCTGAAGCTTCCTGTGAAGTGTACTGTGTATACTTAGCTGGGTGTTCCCAGATAATGTGAATTATGGGAGCTGATCCCTAGTACCCACAGGTTAGTTTCCTAAATCACCCAGCAGCCACAGCAAAGGGAGAGGTGAAACACATCTTTTTCTTTTTTTTATCTTTGTGAATGTGCTGTTTCTATTGGGGCAATGTTGTCTGGAGACGTTAGTTCCCCTTTAAAGGGCAGTTTGAAATCCAATGAATTTTGAAAATTTTTGAAACTCATAACTTTCGAAAAGCTAAAATCAAAAATTTCTATAGAGAAATTGAAAATTCCATAAAAAACTCAAAACATTCTGATTAAATTGGATTTCCGGAAATACAATAGGTTCTTTAGAACTGATATCAGAATGAAACTCGTTTAGTCTAAGCAGCCTGCGTTCTAAATATAAATAATGACCAGCTTTGTAATATTCTGCTTTTATGTTTAAAGAATCCAATGGAAACTGTGCCAATCCTGAACCCTTTTAACGAAAAATGCTGTCATTGGGATATTCATGCAGTGCACAGGTGTAATACTCCGATATATTTCATGCAACAGAAAAGCAAAAAAAATAATAATAGCTAAGAAAAAAATAATAATATAAATATAAGCCATTTCCAATAAGTGTATTGTACTTCAGTTAAATCGTGTCATGGGCAAGTAATAGGATACTTATCCTTACTAAAGCAGACGGATTAAATTACATAGAATGAGACAGCGATTACCTAGGCTGAACAATGGATATCATTAGACAGAGACTAGCCCATAATATGGTCAGATGTGTTAACTCCTTCACAACAGCAAAATATATTCAAGGAGACTGAACACATTACATTTGATTGCTTAAAGGTGCCCATACACTACATACTCACCTTCCGAGTATGACGTTTTACTGACGTTTGTGTGGCTTCCGAAAAACCACCTGACTGGTGGTGTGACCACAAATTAATTGGGCCTTGCAGGAACATGGCAGGAACAACGGAAGGTAAGACCCACCAGGCTGAAATGGACTAGAAAAACATTAACTTCAAATCTATCTAATGTCAAAATAGTGTATGGACAACATAAGGCCTCCCGCCTCAAGGAAAGAATTTAAACTCAGTGTGTCATTGGTCCAACACAGTGACACTGCAAGACAAACCAGCACCTGGAATAAACTGTCTCTGACACCGCACCCCTTGCCAGCACTGCAGTGCCCAAGAGCATGCATTCATTTCCTGTTCCGATGATGTTAACATCAATTCGATGCTCTAGTCAAATCGAACAGTGAATCAGTGTAACACCAATTGTATGTCCAAGTGTAATACCCATGATATAAACTTATGATGATTTGCAACATCAGTCAAGACTGCCATACGCATGGCAGATATTACACAAATGTCGGCAGATCCAGTTTCTTTCAATCCCAAGAAACTAATTTTAAAGGAAAAATATGGTCAACAAACAAGTTAGGGTTAATTAAAATCCTACTGTAACATTACCTTCAAAACCAAGCCTGGTTCACTTCTGTAAGTGAAAGCTGTCAGAAGTTATAGCATTGAAAAATTCATGTTTTCTGCACTCAGTAGGTTGAGAAATTTCATAGATGAAATTAAATTGTTGACGGAAACTGAATTTCTACACGAAACACTACATCGATGAAATGAAAAAAAATTAAAATGCTAATTACCTGCCGTCAGGAAGAGGGATTATATACCAAATGCCTCAATAAAGGTTTTGTCTCTGCCAATGGGTCTAGTAAAAGACTGTGCTCTGATAGCTATCTATTGACTGAAACCACCTTCTATCTGACATGTCTTTCTGTGAGGGCAAACATGCTCAGTAATCACTTTCAGGCAGAACTAGGAGAGGGAATTACCCACCATGCAATTCAAACATACCAACTGTCACCCTTCCAGTTACACCACAAGCCTAGGACGTTTGCTTACCTTGGCTTGCCCTTACCGGTGACCGTGCCACCATCTATTAGTGACTTTAACTGTACACGGAACAAGGAGAAATCGCTTTGTCCCCTTCAGTTGTTACTTAACTCTAAAGGCCATACACCAGCACGATATTACTTACCCGACCGACCGCTCACGCGACGTTCCTGCGATCCGCCGGAACCACCTCTCCCGATCTTATATATGACCGACATGCGATCGCAAAATCCCATTCATTTTGCGATCGCATGTCGGTCATATATAAGATCGGGAGAGGTGTTCCGGCAGGATCGCAGGAACGTCGCGTGAGCGGTCGTCGGGTAAGTAATAACGTGCTGGTGTATGGCCACCTTAACTCTAATCGGGACATTAAATCTCCTCTGTGCCGCACATCTACCTGGCTCCCCATTAAACAATGCATTATCCACAAAATCCTTCTCTTAATATTTAAATCCTTTTGCTCTGCTGCACCTTCTTATATTTCTTCTCTAGTGTCCCCATATGTCCCTGCCCGTACCCTCCACTCATCACAGAACCATTTCTTATATAGACCCCCCACTCACACTGCCTCCTCTCACCTTAAACCTTTTTCTCTTGTGGCTCCCATCCTCTGGAATTCTTTTCCCTCTCTCTACATCAAGAAACCTCAATAAACAAGTTTAAATCTAACCTGTCAAACTATCTCTCTGAGCACAGCGAGTATATGATACATATGTGAGTACCACCATTTTACTTCTCTCAAATTGTAGTTTTAGATAATGTAAAGTTGTTTGAGTGTGTACAGTGACCCTTTAAGGTCTGATATGGACCCCAACACTGAAGCTTGCATTCTTTTGCTGCTTTTGCTGAATATTTAACTTTCAGAAAATGTAAAGTTGTTTGAGTATAGAGACCCTTTAATGAGTGAGCCCAATTGCCCCCTACCTGCTTTCTTGTAGTCTCTGTGGCACTTATAAGTTCTGCACAGCCTCACCATAGACCCTGCTCTGCTTACACATCTCTCCCTCCCTCCCCTTTCTTTCTTTTCTCTGCTGATTCTCTTTATGTTGCAGAAAGTGTGCTGGCAGGCAGCCAAAGATCCTAGTAAGAGGTCAGGCATGGGACACATATTATAATTTCTCTGGAGTGACAGGTCTTTACCTATAAATGCTGTGTTTTCAAATGATGATTTCTCAAAATTTACAGTTCAGATTAAAAATCCCAAAAAAGTTTTGAAGTAGGGGGGTCTTGTATCTAAAGGTGCAATTTGAAAATTTAATTTTTCAAATTCGAGTATATTCGAGTATAGATACACTTTAATCAATGTTATGTGAAAGTGTTTTTCGCCTATGTTTATGTAGTTATGTACATGTTCCATATTCCTCCTATACTGTCAGGTCTCCACTAAACGCTCTCCAACACACTGACAAAATGATCCTTGACTTACATCTCTGCTCCAAATGGTTCTCATGCAGTGTCTGTGCAAATGTAAAGGGTATCTCCACTCATATTAAAATATTTTGGGAATTCAATTTTATTAAAGAACGGGCGGTAAAGGAGCTGTGTCTTACCTCTTGTTCTACAATAAAACCTGCAGGAGCCAGGAGAGAAGGTAAGGAACTTCTTAGAAGACAGAGTTCGTCGGGACCTGTCAGACTACGCGCCGGGGGAGCGAGGGATCGAGTGGAGAGTAGGAGCTGTCTGTGTGTCACCAGGTCCCTGACTTGTGAAAGGGAGCCCCCCCTCCATCCCTCTGGATCCATCTTTGCTGCTTAGGGCCATATTTATAAAGGTGCTGTATCGCACTGATACATGCGGTATCGCTAAATTGCGATACCATGCGTTTATAAATATGGCCTTTGATGCCCTACCTATAAGTTAACCATACACATAATGGAACGGTCATTTTATTCAAGCATTCAGGTGACCGTTGTTGTTTTATTATGGTTGGACTACTGCATGGAATGGAAGATTAAAGTGTATTTCCACACAGAAACAAGTGTTTCTTTAGTGTAGCGCACCCTAGCCCACCCCCAACCGCCATGTTCGTTTTGTTAAAAAACAGCAGAAATGTATTTACTCTGCATTGCCAGCACCCGTGTCTGTGATTGGCAAGCAGAGGGCCTGGATCAGAGCACCGGGGGGAACAAAGCAATGGTCTCCTGAATGCCTAAATCAAATGGCCATTCCATGTGTGTATGGTTAGCTTATCCTTTGCATTCACTGGGCCTTGGGCATTCAACTCTTGTGTTGTATGTTCTTGTGTGTTTTTGTAATTTGCGTAAAACTATATCAACAATTGTTGTGCCACAATCAGGCAATAATACCAAATATAGAACCAAATATAGAACAGTGATAAGGAACATCTTTTTGACAAGGAAGGAGAAAAATAGCATCAGAATCTGCAGAGGATGAATCATCGCTGTATATGCAAAGGTAAGTTAAAGGAACTGTAAACTCAACATTTGAAGTCTTTGCCCTCTGTTTGTATTATTCACAGGGAGGCGAGAACAGCTGTTCTGTCCCGATCGTGCACCCTTCTCTTGTATTGGCGCGCATGCGCCTAAGAGAGTGTGCATGGTTGGGACAGCGGTTGTTAGAGCAGGAGCGGCTGCGAGCGGAGCGGAGGTAAGTTCCAGTGTCCCCTGAGCAAAATATTATTCACAGGGAGGTGAGAGTAAGTGTTCTCACCTCCCTGTGAATAATACAAACGGAGGACAAAGACTTCAAATATTATGTATATGGGTTTACAGTTCCTTTGAGCAACATCAACATTGTAATCCACTTAAAATTTCCTCTATATAAAAGAGAAAATAAAAAAATAATGTGTCACTTCAAATATAAGTATATTAAAGGGCATGTCCACCCCCCAAACTAAAATTGACACTCCACCGATCCACCATAGCACGCCCTGGAATGCCCAAGCCCTTCCCAAAAGCATACAAGCTTCAATGCTGGGGTATTCCATAATAGACTTTAAATGGTCACTATACTAACTCAACCAACTTTACATTATCTGAAACTACAATTAAGAGAAGAAAAATGGTGGTACTGACATATTTATCTGTGCTTGCTCAATCATTAAATAAAAGAAGGCAGTGAGTAAGGGAGGGTGGGGGGAATTAGGAGCACTCACTAAACATTAATAATTTAATGCAAAGCAAGCACAGATACATATGTGAGTACCACCATTTTACTTCTCTCAAATTGTAGTTTTAGATAATGTAAAGTTGTTTGAGTGTGTACAGTGACCCTTTAAGGTCTGATATGGACCCCAACACTGAAGCTTGCATTCTTTTGCTGCTTTTGCTGAATATTTAACTTTCAGAAAATGTAAAGTTGTTTGAGTATAGAGACCCTTTAATGAGTGAGCCCAATTGCCCCCTACCTGCTTTCTTGTAGTCTCTGTGGCACTTATAAGTTCTGCACAGCCTCACCATAGACCCTGCTCTGCTTACACATCTCTCCCTCCCTCCCTTTCTTTCTTTTCTCTGCTGATTCTCTTTATGTTGCAGAATGTGCTGGCAGGCAGCCAAAGATCCTAGTAAGAGGTCAGGCATGGGACACTATATATTTTTCTCTGGAGTGACAGGTCTTTACCTATAAATGCTGTGTTTTCAAATGATGATTTCTCAAAATTTACAGTTCAGATTAAAAATCCCAAAAAAGTTTTGAAGTAGGGGGGTCTTGTATCTAAAGGTGCAATTTGAAAATTTAATTTTTCAAATTCGAGTATATTCGAGTATAGATACACTTAATCAATGTTATGTGAAAGTGTTTTTCCCTAGTTTTATGTAGTTATGTACATGTTCCATATTCCTCCTATACTGTCAGGTCTCCACTAAACGCTCTCCAACACACTGACAAAATGATCCTTGACTTACATCTCTGCTCCAAATGGTTCTCATGCAGTGTCTGTGCAAATGTAAAGGGTATCTCCACTCATATTAAAATATTTTGGGAATTCAATTTTATTAAAGAACGGGCGGTAAAGGAGCTGTGTCTTACCTCTTGTTCTACAATAAAACCTGCAGGAGCCAGGAGAGAAGGTAAGGAACTTCTTAGAAGACAGAGTTCGTCGGGACCTGTCAGACTACGCGCCGGGGGAGCGAGGGATCGAGTGGAGAGTAGGAGCTGTCTGTGTGTCACCAGGTCCCTGACTTGTGAAAGGGAGCCCCCCTCCATCCCTCTGGATCCATCTTTGCTGCTTAGGCCATATTTATAAAGGTGCTGTATCGCACTGATACATGCGGTATCGCTAAATTGCGATACCATGGTTTATAAATATGGCCTTTGATGCCCTACCTATAAGTAACCATACACATAATGGAACGGTCATTTTATTCAAGCATTCAGGTGACCGTTGTTGTTTTATTATGGTTGGACTACTGCATGGAATGGAAGATTAAAGTGTATTTCCACACAGAACAAGTGTTTCTTTAGTGTGCGCACCCTAGCCCACCCCCAACCGCCATGTTCGTTTTGTTAAAAAACAGCAGAAATGTATTTACTCTGCATTGCCAGCACCCGTGTCTGTGATTGGCTGTCTCTCAGCCAATCACAGACATGGCTGCCGTTCCGGCCCCCTGCTTGCAACTTCCAGCAAGCAGAGGGCCTGGATCAGAGCACCGGGGGGAACAAAGCAATGGTCTCCTGAATGCCTAAATCAAATGGCCATTCCATGTGTGTATGGTTAGCTTAATCCTTTGCATTCACTGGGCCTTGGGCATTCAACTCTTGTGTTGTATGTTCTTGTGTGTTTTTGTAATTTGCGTAAAACTATATCAACAATTGTGCTGCAAAGGCAGAAAATTCACAGCCATGTCTGGAGTAGCTCAAAATAATAAAGTAGATTAAGGAAGAATAAATGATATGAAGTACATTCATCTAGTTCAAACTAGGAACTCACTCACCCTGGTTCTCAGCTGTTTATTACCATAACTACAGTAAGGTGTTTATTACCATATCTACAGTAATGTGTTTATTATAATAGCTACAGTAATGTGTTTATTACCATAACTACAGTAATGTGTTTATTACCATAACTACGTAATGTGTTTATATCCTAACTACAGTATATGTTTGTGTTTACTACCATAACTACAGTAATGTGTTTATTACCATAACTACAGTAATGTGTTTATTATCCTAACTACAGTATATGTTTGTGTTTACTACCATAACTACAGTAATATGTTTATTATCCCAACTACAGTATATGTTTGTGTTTACTACCATAACTACAGTAATGTGTTTATTATAATAGCTACAGTAATATGTTTATTATCCTAACTAGACTAATGTGTTTATTACCATAACTACAGTAATGTGTTTATTATCATAACTACGTAATGTGTTTTATTATCATAACTACAGTAATGTGTTTATTATCATAACTACAGTAATGTGTTTATTATCCTAACTACAGTAAGGTGTTTATTATCCTAACTACAGTAATGTGTTTATTATCCTAACTACAGTAATATGTTTATTATCCTAACTACAGTAATGTGTTTATTATCCTAACTACAGTAATATGTTTATTATCCTAACTACAGTAATGTGTTTGTTTGTTTATTACCGTAACTACAGTAATGTGTTTATTATCCTAACTACAGTAATTTGTTTATTATTATAACTACAGTAATGTGTTTATTATCCTAACTACAGTAATGTGTTTATTATCCTAACTACAGTAATATGTTTATTATCCTAACTACAGTAATGTGTTTGTTACCGTAACTACAGTAATGTGTTTATTATCCTAACTACAGTAATTTGTTTATTATTATAACTACAGTAATGTGTTTATTACTATTTAACTACAGTAATGTTGTACTTTGTTTACAACATGACTGTTTACTGTAACATGGTGCAGCATAAAGTTGCCACTTTATTAATTCACTAACAATTATGCTGCAAAAGCAGAAAACTCACAGTGATGTCTGAAGTATACAAAAAATGTTGATGTTTATTAGAGATGGACCCAAAACTGAATCTGAAGCTGATTTCACGGATCTGACAAAACTTGGACTTTGTAACCTCCAGCCTGATGAAGGGGGCTTAGGACTCCCGAAAGCTTGCTATTTTTATTTTATTATCTAGTTAGCCAATAAAAGGTATCATATCTCTAATTCTCTTCTTTCGGATTTTTAAAAAAATCTGCGAATCTCCAAGTGGAACAGATATCAGTGAGTTCGGCCATCTCTACTAATTAGTAAATATGGCTCATAATTATATTGTAGTTGAGGCTGAATAAAATACATCTATCTATTCTTTACTCTACCTATGATGATACACCCCTAAAAGCTGATTAAAGGAAAGAAATCCCCCACCCTAAGAGTTTAAAGGGCAAATATATATGTATTTATACATGCTATATATATTGTGTTACCTTGGGTCCTTTGCCTTTCTAGCTGTCATTAAACTGCCAATCTCAAGTGGAAAGTGAACTGAGCTTCTGTTTTGCCTCTATTGGCTTCAAAGGTGAACTTTGGTTCTTGAGTAAATGGACAAACGGACAATTGGATGTGTCGGAAAATCCCGGTCAATAGTGCGGTTCCCTATTAAACTGGCCATACTCTTTCAACTTAAAGGGTGGCCATACACACAGATCCATTTTTTTCAATTTGAACTTATCTAAAAACATTTTTTCCTGACTTGTCTGATTGGGGCAATCTCAATTTTGTGCTGTTCATCAACTGAGCATTTTGGAAAAGTTAAAGCTGAATGGGGACTGGGCAGGGGTGTATTACTCAATGCTGTAATCTATTTCTGCTGAAATCTGTTGACAAGTCGATTGGCTTATGTGGTATAAAGATTGAGGATTCACCTGATTGATGAGTTACCAATCATTTGTAATATAGCATAACGGCACGTCACTGTAGATTTCTTCCTATGCTGTTGCATTGGGAGTTCTTGACAGTACAGAGTAGGCAAACCCAGTCTATGTAGAAGATTATCACTCAACTGACGTTACCTAAGATCAAGAGTTAGAAAAACAATTTGGCTTGAACACCAACACTTACTATGGAATTATTCATGAAAGAGAAGACTGCTGGATATTTTCCAAGTTTCCATGGCAGCTCTTTAGTGAATGCCACACCATCTGCCAGGCATTTATATGAGCTGGGTCCATTACCAAAGCACAGCCTGTAGCCTGGTACATTAGCTGAATGTAGCCTCTGGGCTCTTTTTATGGATTCTGCTCAGCAACAAAACATGAATACCGGATGTAAGCAATTTGATTTGTATTCTATTTGGTTTCTGCGTATAATATTTTTGTTCATTGGTTGAACTCTCTCTATAGTGTAAACGAACAAACACTTGCACAAGTAGTGGTGCAAATCTAACTACAACTCAAGAATCTCTTATGATTCCTTTTCAGACAGACGCCTATTTTAAGGAGAAAAGGGGAAAATGGATGGAAAAACTAAACATTAGTAAATGTTTTCACATCATTTCTGATACAATGTTTGTGGATAGACTTTATCCCAGGACATTGTTTATTTCAATAGAGAGAATCACTTTCTGAGTAGGATTTACTATTTCCAGGTCCACAACAAACATTCATTAAACATTCACAAAGCTGTAAATTCTGTGTGATGTACTGACTCATTCCCCACAAAGGCAGATACAAAGACTGGGCTTATTGCATTGTTATATGATTGATATATAATTGTGGGGGTTTAAGGTGTAAATCACACCAATTGAGTTTTATTTTAAAC
Organism: Hymenochirus boettgeri; assembly: GCA_019447015.1. Lineage (NCBI taxonomy): Eukaryota > Metazoa > Chordata > Amphibia > Anura > Pipidae > Hymenochirus > Hymenochirus boettgeri. The sequence continues at coordinate 45,203,743 of CM033472.1, read as the reverse complement.
TTTCACCACAATAAAAGAACTCGGTTCTTGGTATAGTTACTGTTTGTACAAATTTAAAAGGTGTATTTTTAGTATTTCCTTATAACAAACATGGTTAAATTCTGAATGACGTACAATGCTAAATCCTGCCATTTCAAACTTACATAAGAGATGCAGTGGGATATATTTTATCTCAGAAAAAGAGCTTTGATGATATAATGTTAATTCTTGATGGGCTACTATTTGCAGACCATATCCATACTCCATAGTTCAATGTAATCAAACTTCTCACATTAAAGGGGAACTGTGGTCTCCATACAAAAAGAGCACATTCCTACCTTCAAAATGACTCCAGGATTATGTTTTTAGGTGCAGTCTATCCAAACAGCAGTACAAAGGGTGTTTTTTTCTTGTACTGTGATCTGTGACATCACCAGCACTTGGGGTCTACCTCCAAGTATAAGGTTGGAGCATGCCCACTGCTGGGAAAGAGCATCATCAGCTGCATCACAAGCCCCACCTCTAAAAGTCTAAATAATTTTTAAAGCTAGCCACAAGCCTGAAAATATTTTTTTATCTCCCTAGTGGGTCCATAGGTAGCAGAAAGGACAGAGAATGGTTGCAGGTCTAGAAAGCGGGTCGACATTTTGTGCAATCCGATAAAATATCAGAAAAACAAAGATCAGGCCAGGTGGAAAAAATTTTCAAAGAAAGTCTTCGGAAAGATTGGAGGCTCATGGTAGGGAACATCGAGCGGATATCTGATGGTTGTTCGGAAGAACATCTGCCCATGTATTTCTAGCTTAGCTAGCTTCAGAAAATATATTTTTTTGGGGGTGAGGTTTCTTACACAGCACGCCATGTGACTGTCACAGACTCAGACATTCAGGACAGACAAAGAAGTGTAAATTTACAAGCCTATAACTTAAGATCCAGAAAATCTAGAGATATCATCCATGGTTGAAAGGTATGCAAGAGCTCTTTAAAATAGAGGAGTTTTGTATGAAGGCCACAGTTACAATATATCAAAGCACTAAGATGATAAGATGATAAGCTAAATACATACCATTCTGAAGGGACTGATGCGATAAGAGGTGCAAAACAAAAATTTGCCCGGGCTATTCATTTCCGTTAGCTTTTTAATGGATCAATTCCGTTAGATAACCCCTAATTGGTCGCAGCAGTAAAATACCCTATATACTATATTTCACAGAAAAAAATCAAAAACATCTGAAATGGTTTTCCTGTACACCCTAGCTCCTCACTACAGCTTCCGAGTCCTACCACTGCACCGGTTAACCTCCCTTCATTGGTTAAAGGGACTGTAAACGCCCCATCATCCCTAAAAATAACTATGTGCCATCTGTTTCTATTATTCACAGGGAGGTGAGAATGCTTATTCTCACCTCCCTGTGAATAATAGGACGCTCGGGGGACCTGGAACTTACCTTACCGCCGCTCCACTCACAGCCGCTTCTTCACTGACAGCCGCTCTGTCCCGACAGCTGTTCTGTGAAGAAGCGGCTGTTAGTAGTGCGGCTTATTTTTCCTCAAGGACACGTCTCACCACCAGCCCCCTTGACCCCATTCCCTCTCATCTTATTCCCCCTCTCTCCTCTTCATTCATTCCAGCCCTAAACTCTCTCTTTAACTTGGCCCTTTCCACTGGTATTTTTCTCTCCTCATTTAAATATGCTGTGGTATCCCCTATTCTTAAAAAAACCTCCCTCGACCCGTCTGCTCTTTCCAGCTACCAGCCTGTCTCCCTTCTTCCATTTGCTTCCAAACTAAAGACATGTCTATGCTGAACTGGTCAGTCACCTGTCTGCTAACTCTTTGACCACTTCCAGTCAGGCTTCCGCCCCAACCACTCCACGAAACCTGCCCTCACTAAAGTGACCAATGATCTACTTAGTGCTAAATCTAAAGGTCACTACTCTTTGCTCATTCTTCTTGATCTGTCCTCTGTTTTGATACTGTTGATCACCCTCTACTTCTCCCGGCCTCCTTGGATATCCCGTATACTACTCTTTCTTGGCTATCCTCTTATCTCTCTGGTAGGACCTTAAGTGTTTTCCACTCTGGAATTAGCTCCACCCCTCGCCTCCTCCATGTGGGGGTCCCACAAGGGTCAGTACTCGGTCCTATTCTTTTCTCCATCCACACCTATGGCCTTGGACAACTCGTTGGTTCATTTGGATTCCATTATCACCTGTATGCGGATGATACCCAATTTACATCTCCCTACACTGACATCACAGGTCCCCGACTGCCTTTATGTCATCTTTGCCTTTATGTCCTCCCACTTCCTCAAACTCAACATGGACCAGACTGAACTTCTCCTATTCCCACCCTCACAATCTGTTTCCCTCCCTTGTCTTCCCCCCATCTCCTCAGGTCTGCTGCCTAGGAATACTGTTTATTACGATCTTTCCTTCAAACCCCATGTCAATTCCCTTGCCAACTCCTGTCGGCTCCAACTCAATAACATCTCCCACATTTGACCCTTCCTCTCGAATGAGGCTACAAAAATCTTAGTCCATGCCCTAATCATATCCCGACTAGACTACTGCAACACACTCCTGTGTGGTTTACCAAACAACCACCTGGCACCACTTCAATCCATCCTCAACTCTGCCCGGCTCATTCATTTTTCTTCTTGCTTCTCTAATGCCTCTCCTCTCTGTCAGTCCCTCCACTGGTTGCTCTGCTCTGGAACTCCCTTCCATTCATACACCCCTAACCACCATAATAATTTGTCTAAAAACTCCCCTGATCATTACATACTTTGCCTCTCTCCTCCGACTTTCAGTCCTGGCCCTCTGCTTGCATGAAACTGCAAGCAGGGGGCCAGACCAGCAGCCACATCCATGATTGGCTGAGAGTCAGCCAATCACGTATGTGGCTTCCGGCTGTACAGAACATCAGAGGAGAGAGGAAAAGTAAGTATAGATCAGGGGAGTTTTTACACAGATTACTATAGGGGTTAGGGTTGGGGGAGGGAGCCCTACACTACAAAAAAAGGGGTTTTGTAACTAGGGGGAGGGAGAGCAAAATGGGAGGGAGAGGGAGGGGGGAAGGCTGCACTGAGCATGTGCAAATTCTCTTGGAGGAGAGACAGAAGGTAGAGACAGAATGGGACTTGGCCAGGCTCCTGGTGGTCACTTTTTTGACTTTGGAGGGACATTGCAGGAGAACCATTTGGAGCAGGGATGTAAGGTAAGGATTTTTCTACACCACACAGTGGGGCCAGTAGTGGGTTAAATTATAGGTTTTTTTGGTAGCTTTAATACCTTTAAACGTAACCTTAAAACATACCTCTTCAAGCAAGCATATAACCTGGTCTAGACATTACCCATCTTACTACCCAATATGATTAAATCCACCTTTCACACTCCACTGCCAATCTATTTAAAGCCTACCGATTACCGCAACCTTGTGTCTCCCCCCATATCCTCTAGTCTGTAAGCTCTTTGGGCAGGGTCCTCTCTCCTATTGTATCACAGTATTGCTGTAAGACACTCATCACTCTGTGTAGTTATATTATGTATTACCTGTGTATGTAATATGTATGACTTTGTATAACATGTATTACCCTGTATGTAATGTATGACTATGTAATTGTAAAGCACCACGGAAGATGTTGGCGCTATATACAATCCATAATGATAATAATATACTAAAATATGGCCCTATATACTATGCCATATGTATGGTTGCTTCATCTTAAGTAATAGTGAAAAATCAGTGCAATATTTTTTAGAACAAGGTGGTAGAGTTTGTAGACTATGGGTACCCAAAAAAGGATACTGAAAATCAGTATTATGCAGCATTTCATGTTAGTCTCTTCTGGGGGTTACATCCTTACTATTACCATATTGTTTGTTGTTCTGTCCGCTATTTCTTTTGATCTGGGGGCGTAACTACCAGGGGTGATGGTAGTTTGGGGAGGCCCGGGAGCCAAGGGGGGTCCCATCTTCTTTTTTCTCCTATGACAGATATAGCCTCCTCCCAGAAAACCACTGTGGAGAAAGCATGGATAGGGGCCCCATCATAGTTTTGCAGGGGGCCCAGTTATTCCTAGTTATGTCACTGCTTTAGACATCCAATCTGATGCATCTTAAATTTGCTCAGGGTGAACCAGGGAGAAAGATCTAGCTGTTTAGGTCCTCACCCTCGGTACCATTAGGGGAGGGAGTTGGTTTGTGTAGTTCTTTCAGGGCTAGGCCACACTAGGTCGTTTTAACCTGCGATCCGATAAAAAAGTGCAGGCTAGTGTTGGGCAATTGGTGTGGACACACTAGGTGCGCTGCATTTCTGCTTTTCAGAGTGCATGCCATTACCATATTTTGCGAATAACATAGTATAGTACCTGAGGTTGAACAAAGACATATGCCCATCCAGTCCAACCCATCTAGCAATATCCTCATTTCCTGCCTAACTGTTGATCCAGAGGAAGGCAAAAAAAAACCACCAAATTTATGAAGGGGGAAAAAAATCCTTCCTGACTCCAAGTGGCAATCGGAAATTTCCCTGGATCAACTCTACTTTATGTATCAATACCAGTAACTTGCAACATTCCTTGTTTGCAGAAACTCATCCAGCTTTTTTTTTAAACTGACCAATGAACCTGCCATAACAACGTCAACTGGAAGACAGTTCCATAGCTTTACCGTTCTCACAGTGAAAAACCCTTTCTGAGCTTGAAGCCTAAACCTTTTTTTTTTGCCTTAAGGGATGTCCACATGTCCTCTGACATGTTCTATTGGTGAACAATGCCCCAGATAGTTTATTGTATGGCTCGTTAATGTATTTATACACAGTAATCATATCCCCACGCAAGCGCCTTTTCTCCAGCGTACATAATTGTAACTTTTCCAGTCTCTCTTCATATTCAAGCTCCTCCCTAAATTATTCATTTAGTTGCCCTTCTCTGAACCCTTTCCATTTCAAAGATGCCTTTTTTGTACACAGGATTCCAAAATTGCACTGCATATTCCAAATGAGGCCTTACCAATGCTTTGTAAAGAGGGAGATTAACATTTTCCTCCCTTGAATCCATACAATGTCACTACTGTCTCAGCATATCTGTTGTATTCAATTAGATCAACTGGACTTGAAATGTAGTTCTTGAAGACGTTTCGCTAGTCATCCGACTGGCTTTCTCAATTCAGAATGACTTGTACAAGAATCTGTGGCAATTATGTACCCTGGAAAATCCCAATTAGCATATCACAGCCAGGTGTTAGCTCTTAGCCACTATCTAATCACACCCTTAACACCTGGCTGTGATATGCTAATTGGGATTTTCCAGGGTACATAATTGCCACAGATTCTTGTACAAGTCATTCTGAATTGAGAAAGCCAGTCGGATGACTAGCGAAACGTCTTCAAGAACTACATTTCAAGTCCAGTTGATCTAATTGAATACAACAGATATACCATGACCTGGATGAATGAGAACCTTCACAAGCATACTGTCTCAGCAGTTTCTCAAGTATGTTCTAAGATTACCCTAGACTATGGACATTTTTAGTTTCTGGGGTGGAGATACCCTTTAAAAATAATGGATTAGTGGAAAGTTAAAGCTTCCTTAATGGGCATCTATTCTGAAAACAATGTTTTTTTACATTTCTAGAAACAGGGCCGTTTTTAGGCATAGGCCACCTAGGCAAAGAACTAGGGCGCCTATGTTGATCCAGGGCGCCTATTTTTCTCCCTAGCATCTCCCTGTCAGCTGTTACTTGCTGTGTTAGATCTGCTCTCCTTGTTCAGCTGTAACCTGCAACATTGTATCTAGTACAGAGCCTGAACTCCACACACTCTACATAGCAACAAATGTTACAATTTGCAAATTAACTGTGAAGGAAGGAGGGGGGAGGATGAGCTCAGCTAATACAAAAAACAGTTCTAAAATGCCAGGTAAAAGCTGCTGCAGACTTTATAACAGTGGCCCCTGTGACTAGCAGCCATGAGATCCCTATCCCTGCCTCTTTCTTCCTTCTAACCAACTCTCCAATTAGAACTTAGAGTAGGTTAGGAGTGAAAAATTCAATGGAGGAGACGTGGAAAGCAGGTACATACTGTATATCATGTCAATGCTGGCAGCTGGAAGGGTAAAAGATAATACTCTGCTGGCACTGAAAGTGTTAATAGGAAAGTCTGTTGGCATTGAATGGTTCATGATAATACTCTTTTGGCACTGAAAGTGTTAATGGCAATACTATGGGGGAGTCTGCTGGCACCGAAGGGTTAATAGCAATTCTCTGGAAAAGTGCTGGCACTGAAAGTATTAATAGTAACGTCTGCTGGCACTAAAGGGTTAATGGTAATGTTCTGCTGGCACAAAATTATTAATGCCAATATTCTTGGAAAAGCACCGAAAGAGTTAAACATCTCAGATCTCACCAAATTTCCCTGTTCTGCCCTATCTGGCTGGAAACAATGTCTGGGTAGAACACCATTGCCACATACCGCTCATCCACTGAAACCTATCCTGTCCTTCCAATCAGTATTTCATTGGTGGCCATTGTCGCTGCATTCATACAAAAGTATGTATATACTCCCGCCTCACCTGGTACAGTGTATGCCTCTTACCAACTAGTAAAGCAGTTCCACTATAAAGAACAGCCGCAGTAGATGGTGTCAGAAGCAGAAGGAGGAAACCCAGCTGTAGTTTAACAGGCCAAGTTTTGTTTTTGTTTTTTGTATATTTTTTTTGGAGGGGGGGTGCACGTAGGTGGGAGGGCGCCTAGGGCACCAAAATGGCTAGAAATGGCCCTGTCTGGAAACTATCATTATTCCTAACTATTACGGTACCATTTTGTTTGTTGATTTGTCCACTATTCCTTTAGATATCCAATCAGAAGTATCTTATATTTCATCTGTCAATCGCCTTATTATCATAAACTTTTCTGCTGTGTGCAGTTTTGCTATCACTGGAATCGTGACAGTTGGTAAGTGTGAATTGCATGATGGGTAATTCCCTCTCCCATTGCTGACTCATAGTGATTACTGAGCATGTTATCTTCACAGAAAGTCATGTCAGATGGAAGAGACGCAGTCAGTTAAGAGTGGAAGGGGACCACTAAGCCTGAACAAACCAAGTACTGGATTAAAGGAATGCAGCAACGCACACACATATTGAGGTAAAGTAGTCTTTTTAGTTCTCACGCACACCTTGCACATTTGTCTATACTTACTGCACTTTTTAAATGCAGATCTATATTTCCACCAGAATTGTGTAATTTGAGTAAAAAATGTTTTAACTGTAACATTTTAAAAAATTGCAAGGAAAACTGAAAGATAGTGTAAATTGCTACTTTTGATCTGTTTGTCTGCAAAATGTCTTTATACTTGATAGTTAAAAATAAACTTAATCACTAACAAATTTTACATAAAGTTATATATTTAGAAACATACAAAAATACATTGACGTCTGGGGTGCTGCTTCAGAAATGCAAACAGGAAGAGGGCAAAGGGCATGCAAACAAAAATATCCTGCACAATGGGCAATACAGTCACTAACTACTTCCTGAGAGAGAGTGCAGTGCCATACACCTTAAAGATTGGCACGTCAATTCCAATGGTGGTGAATTCCATAGTTATTTGGAGAAATAGACAAAAAAATTAATTCAAACTTCATTAAATACATTATGGCTATTAGCCTGGTTATTATAATGGGACTTTTTTTGCAGAATGGTGGCGCTAATTAAAGATTATATCAACTCCCATAAGTAATTTTTGTATACAACATCAGTATCCCCCAAACCCTGGAACTGCAATAATAAAGCCGTGTACACGATTCTTTGGCCAACGAACGACCCCTAGCACGGGTACATGCACGACGAACGTCCGTTTCAGCCAATAATCGCACGTGTGTATGCATTTGGTTGGGCGTCATTCATTTATCTGCCATGGCGGATTGACGAACATCGCCTGATCGAACATATGTGCAATTATCGCTCGAAACAGCTGTATGGCACGCTTGGGTCGTTTATCAGCTAAAGAATCGTACTTGTGTAGTACGGACCTTTACTCACTGATACTCTCTTCTTCATTCCACCTCTTTCATGTTCACAGCACAGCCATTATGGTTGCAACCAGAACCCAGGGCTGCATCTCTCACTAGGCCACTTTTTTTTTTGCAGAAGGGACAGTGGGGCCTCTTTCTTACAACTGCGAAGCCACCAAAAATTATCTTATTGCTCCTTCAATAATTCCACTTCTAATGAAATAAACCTGATCTTAACACAACTCTGAGCAATATTGAGCAATGCATTTCTCAAAACTGAACCAGTTTAAAGGGAAATGCTACAGGGTAAGGGGTGGCAACAAGCTAGCAACTCTGTGGGTGAGCTTGTAGGAGCATCTGTATTTCGTATTGCGGTCCCAGGGTTTGGGGAGTACTGATGTTGTATGGGGTGAACCCCAAGTAAAATTGATTTAGAGACTATTCAGACACCATGGTATATTATAACTTCATGCTTAACTCATTGACAAAAGGAAAACAGAAGGAGAGAGTTTGTTTGTGTTGATAAAATACAGTATAGTTCCCAACTTTTTCAGGGCTAGGCCACACTGAATTGTTTTAACCTTCAATCCAATAAATAAGCGCACACTAGTGTTGGCTGATTGGTCTGGACACACTCGGTGCTCTGCATTGCACTGCGTTCTACATTTCAGAGTGCATGCAATCACCATATATTTTGCAAATCTCATGTGCTCCGATATCGCAACATTGAGCGGTTCACATCGCAAGTGGACTGCAACATACGGGAAAGCGTGCACGCTTATCCTGTCTGTTACCGTCCGGTGTAGTGTGGCCTCAGTCTTAATTTAGCTTTGTTTTAAACTAAAGTTTGCAAAACATAGGGAATTTACATGTGTGCTAGTGAAGGTTATATGAATGCTATAAAATACTCTTTTGATCACCTATTGCTTTAAGTTTGATGTCAGTGGGGTCATTATTCAATTTAAAGCTTTCGGGATCGTCATCTTCACATGGTAGAATAACATGTACCTTCCTTTCTTGGACTGTGGTGGGTTAATTGCTGTTACACTGCCAACGTGGTGTTGCATAAACCCCAAACCTAGTTAATTAGTGACGATGTACTGATATAGGAGGAGAAGTTGTACTTGTAACTGAGTGGTGGCTGCTGCTGCTAATGTGGGGTGGGAAAGCTTATTATTTACACTTTGTTAAACAAGACCATGTCAGCAATCTCAGATAACATCTTTATATCCTTCTCAGTAAGCCAATCAAACTGTCATCTCTAAATGATGGCATATGCTGGACGAAGTTACATTGATTCAACTCTACCTAAACATTGAATCAATAGTAACATCGCGCCAAGTACTGGCTTCTTACGTTCCCAGCCAGATAATGCTTGGTGACTGACGTTATGGCTGGAAATTTTGCGGCTATGTTGGAGGTAATTTATGTAAATGTACGGGCACCTTTAAGGGCATGTCCACCCCCAAAACTATCTTTAAGCACTGAGTAGGAAACCTCCACAAACACTGAAACCCGCTCTATTACAGTCACAAACCCAAAATCCCAGTACTTTGTTTCTATTAGCACAATAAAATCTCAAAGAGCAGGGCATAATGTTCTGAGCTCTTACTGCACTGAATGGACATCCGCTAGGTAGACACACTAGTCATTGGCCGTAATGTCATCCATCATAGCCATGACTGCAGGTCTATCCAGAAGAGCTGGGACTTTGCTGGAAGATTGAACTAGGGATCGGAGAGAGAATTCTGAAGTAAGATCCTAATCTGGGCTCTGTAATTAGGCTTTAAGGTTTGGGGGTGGACATTTCCTATACAAGGGGTAATACACTACCTACAGTGTAACATAAGGATATTACGCCACCAAGGAATTCCCTGACCATACCTTTTATACAGGTCAAGGAACTCTGAGGTGAAGTAATATCTGTATATTATTTTGTAGGTAGCGTATTATTCCAATACATAATACCTAAGAAAAAAACAGCACAGGCAGCACACAACCAATCAACGGCACACTCACTTATTCATCTACCCCCCCTGTAGATACTCCCTGTATCTACCCCGCTTGTCACCCCCTTCCTGTATCTACCCCCCACCTCCCCGTATCTACCCCATCTTCCTGTATGTACCCCCACTGTATCTACTCGCCCCTGTATCTACCCCCCACCTCCCCGTATCTATCCTATCCCTCCTTCCCTGTATCTGCCCCCCCCATATACCCCATTTACAAGTGAAGCTGTTTTCCGGAATATAAAGGGTTAACCATGCCGTTTGTATTTAAATGTAAAAAATACTGACCAGCCTTACACTCTGGTCCTCTCCCCCTCCCATCCGGATCCTCTCACAGATTGAACTACACTGATAAGGAGGAAAGGCCAGCCAAGCCAATTTATGACTCATTGGAATGCGCAGCTGCTCCTTATCTTCTGTGTAGTTCAATCTGTGAAAGGATTCGGTTGGGAGGGGGAGAGTGTAAGGCTGGTCAGTACTTTTTACATTTAAATACAAAATGGCATGGTTAACCCTTTATATTCTGGAAAACAGTTTAATTTGTAAATGGTGTATAGAGGGAGGGGGAGAGGTGGGGAGGTGCAGTGGCGAGAATTCTTATTAAAGTCACTCAGTGACGCACCTGAGTGACTGTAATAAGGATTCTCGCCACTGCACCTCCCCATTGAATGTATAGAAGTCCTTATGTATTATAAAGGGATACTAAACCGAGGAATTTAGCTCCCAGCTGGACCAATCAATCACAGAGAGGAACAAATGTCAATACGTTATTAAAAAACATAGAATCGTACAGGGCTGGATTTAGGCACATGCCTAGGGGCGCCTAAGGTTGGAGGGGCGCCTGTCAATCTCCTCCCACCAATCCAACCCCTTTATAGTCTATTTTCTTCTTCCCCAAAAAGAGAAATAGGTGTGGTTTGGGGGTATGATTTGGGGTTGTGGTTTGTGTTCAGGGGTGTGGCTAAGGGCGCCAGGCTCTTTGGGCCTACAAGCTTCTGAGGTGTAAATCCGTCCCTGGAATCAGATTATTGTTGGTTAAACACCAGAAATGTATTTTAAAAGCAAAACTACCTGATAACCACAAGCAATAGAACATTTAGTGGCAAAATACTGTAAATGTAAGGGATAAAATGTGTTTCCACACTGTGCAGTGCAGAATAACACACAACAAAGGGCATTTTCTGTATTGTGTCAGAATTGTGCCAATTTCATACTTACAGCTCCAAATGTTCCAGAACTAAACAGAAAAGCAGTAAAGTAATTACAATAATAACTGCAATAAGGATCAAATCCTTTGAGGTCTCGCTGAGTGCACAAAGTACATAATCAGAATGCCTAAAATATACCTTGTGGCGTTTATTTTTCCTGTGCTTTTCGGTACTTATCAATTTAAAATTAATGGCTTAATGTATTCTGTGGGTAGAGAATGGATTTCTCAAACAGATATAACCTAGCAAAGAAAAAGGACCCGATCTAGGGTGTCAAATCGCTGCCTTATCTACAGGAAAGTTCTAGTTATTGCACTTTAATGGGTATTTCCACCCTTAAAACAAATAACTGGTCAATTGTCAGTTATCAGCCCACAACCCAACTGCTATTTTACCAGTTTATTATATGCATTTATAACCAGACATTTATTCATCAAGTTCTTTTCTGTTCTAATAAAGATATCTGACACCTCCCTCTGCTCAATGAGCTTTTCATATCTGTGAGCATGTCTAGAGGAGGCATCAGAGGAATCAGCAGTCAGCCATTGGTTGTGGTGTCAGCAGTCAGTCTTGATTAACTGCATGGAAGAATAGGGGCAATAATTGTACTTTAATATCTGGTTAATAACACATCTAATAATGTGCTGGAGATAAGGGCAGGTAATAGATATGCGACCAGTTTTTGTTTTTAAGGGAGGACAGTATGAGCCACCAAGAAAAGGTCTTTGAAATGGGAGGCCGAAGTAGTCCACATGACCCTGTGGTAGGAGGATGTTTGTTCTCTGCCCATAGTATATTAATAATTTCATTTTCCATTCTAAATGAAGGTATAGGTTCCCGTCTGTAGTCAGGAACCAATTCAGTTTCTCTTTCCCATCCTAAAACCAGCCTAAAGCCTAGTACACATGTCCGATAGGACGCAGAAGGAATGCCAGCCGAGCACGTTCATGGAGAATGGGCGTTTCGGACTATAATCGCACATGGGTATGCGATTACTCGGGCGGTGTTCGTCAATCCACCATAGCAGATCAATAAACAACGCTTGAAGGAAAGCCTGCAAATGCGTGACTATCATCCAAAATGGCCAGTCGCCGTGCAGGTGTCTTGTGCTCGGGGGTCGGCTGTCTGGCATCCTATATGACATGTGTACAGACCTTAACACTTTTACTCAATGATGGTTTGAGATAATCAGGTTAGGCCAAGTGTTTGGATCCCTGCAATTCAATGAAGCATCCATAGGTCTGTTACATCATGAAACCATTCTTAAAACACGTATTGATATATTAGTAAACCGAGTAGAGGGGCAGGTGGATTTTCTTCAAGGACATTTGTGCAATAACAGGGAAATGTACTAAAGGTTAAAAATGGGGCTAATTTTGCAACAACCAATCAGATGTTAGCTTTCAAATGATAAATAACATCTAAATAGCTGGAGCAAAATTAGCACCATTTTTAACAATAAGAACTTTTATTACATCTACCCGTTCAATGTCCATTTATTAATGTGGGTCAACTGATGGTCATCTGACCTTTTTTATTGTCAATGTTCTCATAGTTTGGACCCTCGTAGTTCTCATGGTAGACCCTACATTTGGCAGATTAGGCAAGAGTTAAAGGGAAAGTTCAGTGAAAACTATTATTTAAAAATCCTTAGTTTATATTATGCATACCTAGTTATTCTATGTATTCTCTTCCATTTTGAAAAATCAGTGGAATTTGTACCCCTGCTGTTGACATTAGTGAGCTGACATTTCAGATTCTAACAGTGCTTCTTTTTCCCAGCATGCATCACTTCATTGGAATGTTCCTAGCAGTAATGTCTACTGATTGGCTGTTGGGTAGGTCAAACATCCTCAGATCTCTACTGAGCAACTGAATCAACCCAGGTGCTGGGTCAAGGGCTAGAACATAACAGTCTCTATTAGGGGTCCTGCAAACAGGAAGTCAGTATTTCGGTAACATTTATTTATACACAGACAAAATGCTGAATGGACAGGTTAAGGTCATTAGGATGGAAAAATACTGCTCTTTTTTCTTAAAAGCATATGTATTTGCACTGAACTTCCCCTTTAATGATCATGTGAATTTGTTAGCAGAATAAAAATGTTGTTATCGCTTGCCCCTAAAAATCCCTATTGGGAGCCTGACTGTTTAAGTCTAACAGCTGGTCATTAGTTCTGCTGTCTAGTGGGTGCTCAGCATAGCAGGAGCTCTTAGTAACCCTGAGACCATTAGGATACTTAAGTATCAGACATCTGTTTATAGAAGCTTAATAAAAGTGGATAGTACTGGGTAAGACCAATAGTAACTCTTTGCTTATTGATTAGTTATTCGTATTCTCATCCTTGGGATGTGCAAACTTGTCTGTTTTCTTTCTAAAACATGGAGGGAAAGCGCAGATTCATGGTAAAAATGGAAGAAAAACTAGTAGGAGGTACAGTATGTTATTAATTATCTGTATTTATAGATTCTATTGTCCTGATTTAGCAGCAATCAAACTGTAAAAGTTTACAACTAGAATAGTCTATATTGACAGCTTTCCTGGCTGAACATTTTTAGAAATTTGTCGTTTAAGCACATTGTCATGATTAATTTTTAAAAATTCTGCACTTTTTGACATTAAAAGATAATGTAAGTCTAATAATAAATTGGGTTAAGATTTTTTTTATTGGAACCCAAAGAGGGAGATTCAATAAAAGTTCTTATTGTTTAAAATGGTGCTAATTTTGCCCCAACCAATCAGAACTTATGTAACATTTGAAAGCTAACATCTGGTTGGTTGGGGCAAAATTAGCACCATTTTAAACGATAAGAACTTTTATTGAATAACCCCGAATGTGTTATATTTTAACCTTAGATCATCTTGTGCATAAAATGTTTGTGTTTGTAAGTGCTCCTCCTATTTTTCCCAAGCTCCCTTGCTTCTGGTAACACCTCCCATTGAGCCAAATTCTTATTTGGTACCAACCTCATATATTACCAGCAGCATGGGACCATGGGAAATATGGAACATCAATTATTTTAAGGAATTTTAAGGAATTAATCAGCATTGCAAAACATATCAGATAAGGTCCTCATTACATGGGGAATCACCTGAACCTAACTTACTATTAGACTTTTATAATTCTTTAATAGAATAATTCTAGTTTCGTAATTGTACAGTTTCTTAATTTGCTCTGTATGCTAAATATTAAAACACACACATGCTTACACAAGGTGATTACTATCATTATCAAAGTGTTAACATGTATCAGCATTTTAGACTGAAACCACTTTGTTAAAGGAGAACAATAGGCAAAAAAATGTTTTCTGAATTAGAACCCTGTACAACCCAGCACAAAGAAAACTGCTTCTGTGAGGCTTCCTCCTTGTTTAAGCACTATACTAAATACAGGGAAGACCTGGACACTAACCTAAAATCTGTACATGCTGGCACTGCTCAATTAAATTATTTTGGGAGGTAGGAATAATCAATCATACCTCCCTGCCCCAGGTAATTTTCATGTTTAAAAAGTACATTCACAAACATAGAACAAGCTGTGTCTCACCTCTCCCTTTGCTGTGGCCATTGGGTGATTTATGAAAATAACCTGTGAGTACTAGGGGTCAGCTCCCACAATCCATCTTAGCTGGGTAAACCCCTGCGTACAGGCACATGCTCTGTAGTGCTCAACACATCTAAACAAGGAAGTCGCAGCCTTGCTTCCTAGAAATTGACAGCCAATGACATTACAGCACAGAGATCCTCCCTCTCCCTGACACAGAACAGGGATTTCAGTTTTTTGTTTTCAAACACATTCAATACTCCTGTCCTAACAATGATATAATCCTTTACATATCATACAAAAAGAAAAGTAATCTTTGCAGTCTATTTCGTAGATAGCATGGATGTAAGAAACAGAATACTTACATTTCAGCAAAAATGATAAAAAAAATAATTTTTTACTAGGATCATAATGGAAACAAAAAACAAAGGTAAGCTTGGGGATTTGAACTTGCAATCTTCAGAAATGTGTGTTTTTATAACTGTCGCTTTACCAGGTGTGCCACCAGTGAACAAGCTGAGAATCTATGTACATTTATGATAGAAACAAAAAAAAAGGTAAGTCTGGGGTATTGAACTCATGACCTGAACTGTGTATTTTTAAACCTGATGCCTTACCCGGTGCACCAAGACTGAATAAGCAGGGAATCCAAGTATATTTGGAAGCTTTCTCTTTTGCTAGGAAAAGAATAAAAAAACATGGAATATGGAAGTCCCTGATAAGACTTTAAAAGCTGCTTGTTACCCTGCTGCAGTTTATTTTCCAGCAACTCACACTGACTGGTAAATAAATTGCAGGTAACAAGCAGCTTTCAAAGTCTACTCAGGGATTCCATATTGGTGTGGAGAAAACACAATGCACAGAGACAGTGCATACTGGGGTCTGGGGCGTGGTTCTTTGATAACTTCATGGGCTGTGGGTCGTAATAACATCCACCTTCTTAATTACAGAATCTATTTCTCACATGTTCTAAATGCAACTTACTAGAGAAAAATCTTACAATGTATAGGTGTTCTGGGGAGAAAAACATTTACAATAGGTTTAGTTCTCCTTTAAATATTGAAATGATCCTTCTATGACAAAGTTACAATTGAACAATCTGTGGGCAATTGCAAAATCTAGATTTAGATACAGTGAATGCGTTTACATGGAAATCAACACTGCAGGGAAAAAATACAATGAAATTAGCCTGGCTATGTTAATTACAGAATGAATGCAATTAATGCTACATATTTATCACAATAATGAACTATTTTGCACATAAACTGCACAATAAATAAATAACAATGCTTTACCCTTGGAGTGTAAATGAGACATCAGTTCTTGGTAACGGTAAGATTTAGCGAATAATTAAACCAATTTTCTAAATATAGTGCAAAAGCTTTCTCTGATAATGTATAATACAGCTGAACCTAGAAAAGTACGGGGGGGAATGGCGTTAGCCCGCCCGACCCAATCTTCATTTTTTCGATCCTCCCTCCTGATATTGTCGATGGACGATTGAAAAATCAGCAAACCACAAATTTAATCAAATTGGCCAAATTGGTCGAAATATTTATGCTGTGTGTAGCCTGCTTTAGGCCTCATTTATACTAGACACGTTTTTTTACTTTACGTCAGTAATGTCTCTTAGGATTCTATTTTACTATTCACACTGCATTTCGATTTAGTCTGTTTCCAAAAGTGCTGCTGGATGCATTTATGTCCAGAAACAAACACATTTTAATTGAAAAGGTACACACAAAAAAACAGACAAAGAGAACAGACTGCAATAAATAAACAAAAGGCCCCAAACCTTTTGGCACATTACTCCTGGAGCATAAAGTCCTGCCTTATAATATACCACACCCTTAATAAGCCACTCCTATAACACATTTCTTGGTGGTCGGAGCAATGAAATCCCATGGTGTGTACCCAGCTTTAATGAATCAAGTCCCTACTTCTTAATGTGCAGTTCATTAGGAGATCCCAACTCTGTCTTTTAACCTCATACTATGCCCCCTCGCTCCCCACACTACCGGGGGCTATATAGAGCTGCATTTTTAATCTCCTGCTCTCCGGTGCCCTTACATGATCTCTCCAGGGCCGTCTCTAGACATTTTAGCACCTGAAAAAAAAAAATCCAAATGCTGTCCCCCTCCCACCCCGTCCAGCCGGCACACACTAATCCCTCCCTCCCCTTAGCACACAAGTCCAGCAACCCCCCCAACAAATGTCTTAACATCACAACACCAGTGTCCGGCTGAATGATTCAAGGTAAAGTAAATGTCGGCACTGCCACACTGAATATAATTTTTTTGGTGGCAGGCCAGTCCAGTTTTTTTTTCAGTTATTTTTTCCTGCCATCAAAACAGCTGCCTCCCTACAGGGTGCGTTCTGTAATGTGTCGCACCCTGCCTCATTAAGGAGGCGGCCCTGGATCTCTCAAGATGAAGAGAAGACAAGGAGAGTCTTAAAACCAGAGTATCATGAAGGAGAAGCAGCTAAAAAAATATTTTGCCCCTTCAGACCACTGGCACATTCCTAATGTCCTAGTTGGTAATCCAGCCATGCAAAGTATTCATACTCTTCAAATGAAAATTATTTTATTATGTTTTTTCCAGTCATATAACCATAAAAATTATCCAGATATGGATAATTTAAATAATGCATCCCGTGTCTTTTTACATTATTTCTTTATAGCCACATAACTATTATCATTAAGTTTCTTACCAGTAATCAAAGCTCCTGGTGCCAAGCTGCCAGCCCTCAACCCTGTTTTACACACTAGGCATGCTTAGTGTGGTTCATCCTGGAAGAGAGAGAGGGATTTTCCACTCAGCTGCTTTGTATCCCTATGTACTAGGGAGAAGGGGTTCAGACTGTTTACTTTTTACTTTTCCTGTTCCTTCCATGGCAGTGGTCACTAATGGGGTTAATCCCTCCATCACCACGTGGGACAGGAAGTATGCAAGGCTTTAAAGGCCGATCCCTCCCCCTCCCCCGTCAGTCCTTCTTCCTGTCCCTCGCGTGGAAGGAAATACGCAGGCTCTACTCACCCCTACTGCTCTTCAAAGGTGGGTGCCCCCTTCTCTAGGTCCCCAGACTGCCTCACTCCCGTTCTGGGTGGGAAAGCAGTCTTTTCACATCGCCCCAGCCCTATCTTGGGTCTTTGTGCGATCGCGGCCGGCACTTCCGGGTTGCGCAATAACGTCCTTGCATTTAAAGAGACACAGCGCAGAGAACTCTCTTCCCGGTGCCGCTGCTGCCCAACTCAGTCCTCTGGTTGGGTTGATATCTGAGTGACTCTATCACTCAATATAGGTACATCAGGTACCAATTTCTATGGATTATGCATATCTTATTTGTTTATCCTCAGTTACTTGGTGACCATGAGCTCCAGGGGGCACCGCTCCAGATCACGATCCAGGTCCAGGGGGTGAGCACCTATATCAATGGGTAAAGTATACCATGGGGGGGAGGGGTGCTTATACTCACTATTGTATTCTCATATTTTTCAGTGATTCATCTCGCCACAGAACTACTGAGAAGAAACAGAGGAAATCCACAAGGGAATGCTTATCTTGCAATAACCCTGCCATTTCACACAAAAAATTCTGTGAAGAATGCATTGCAGCTTTTTTCATTGATAAAGAGCAACAGAAACAAGATGTCAATCAATGGGTTAAGGAATCCATGTGCTGCATGATGGACACAATGGTCCAACAAATTATCCAAACGGTTCTGGATAAAATTCCTTCTGATCCTAACAGATCAGATTTATTCATGGAAACTGGCCAGTCCACGGGACCGGCCAACCTATCCAGAGAACTAGGTCAAGAATCAGACAATGATACAGACCAATCGGCTTCACCAGAAACCATACAAAATTTGGTTAAAGCCATGAGGGCGACCCTGCTTGCGGAACAAGAGGTAGATAGTCCTTCCACTTCAGACAGAATGTTCTCTTGCCAATCTACGAAAAGCACCTTTTATTTTCACCCCACCATGTCTAACATGATATCTAATGAATGGGAAGATCCGGATAAGAAATTTTCTATTTCACCGGCATTTGCTAACAAATACCCAATGCAAGCAGAAGACTGCAAATTTTGGGACAATCATCCAAGACTGGATGCAGCCATGTCAAGACTATCCAAAAAGACCCTGCTACCAGTAGAGGAGGGAGTCACATTAAAAGACCCTATGGACCGCAAGCAGGATGCTATTCTCAAGAAATCCTACCTGGTCGCAGGAGCATCTCTCAGGCCAGCCATCGCCTCAGTTGATCTATCCAAAGCCATGGCCATATGGCTTAAAGAAATAGAAGAGGAAGTTAACAAGGGAGCTCCCAAAGAAGACATAATAAATGCTCTCAAAGATGTCAGGCTAGCCAACGATTTTTGCGCAGAGACAGCCCTGGACAATCTGAAGTTTTCAGCTCGCACAATGGCATTATCTGTACTCAGCAGAAGATCTTTGTGGTTGCGCCAGTGGAAGGCAGATATTCCATCCAAAATGAGCTTGCTTAATATACCCTTTGAAGGGGAGCTATTATTCGGCAAAAAACTGGATGAGGCAATAGCCAGAAATTCCGCGGCAAAAGGCACGTTTTCACCTCAAACCAAACCCAGATTCAGGCCCGCCCCTAGGGGGGAAACTATTGCCTTCAAAGAAGCCAGAGCCTACAGGCCAGGGAAAAACTTATCCCATAGACCCTGGAGAATGAATCAATTCCAGTCCTTTCGCCCTCAGGGAGTTAAGAGAGAGGGAAAGAAAACTTTATGAAGGTGCGCGAGCCCCTCAGGGTTTGGTGGGAGGAAGAATCTCCCTCTTCAGCTCTGTTTGGGCTCACACCACAAAGGACAAATGGGTGTTAGAAACCATATCAAAAGGTTATCACATTCAGTTCAAGACAATGCCTCCGGACTCCTTCACCCCCTCTTCCATCCCAAGGAATCAAGAAGCTTTTCAGGCCCTTCAAAAAGTAATTTCAGACCTATTAAAAAAAGAGGTAATAGAACCTGTGCCAGCAGAACAAACAGGTTCGGGGGTATACTCTCGCTTGTTCTTAAAAAGGAAAACATCGGGGGAATACAGAGCAATCCTCGACTTGAAAATGCTGAACCTCTTCTTGAACATCAAAACCTTCAAAATGGAAACCCTCAACTCCATAACACTTCACTTAAGAAAAGGAGATTGGCTCACGAAGATAGACCTCCAAGATGCCTACCTACACATACCCATACTCACAAATCATCGGAAATTCCTCAGATTCTTCACATTAAACAACCACTACCAATACAAAGCTCTTCCGTTCGGGTTAGCGACTGCTCCAAGGATATTTACAAAAATTCTCTCTCCTCTCATTGCCTCTCTCAGAACGGAGGGTATCTTCCTGTTCTCATACCTCGACGACATACTAGTGAGAAGTCAAAGTTTTCAAGCATCCCTTCTCAGCAGAGACAAGGTCCTGGCCTTCCTACAGAGACACGGATGGCTGATAAATTGGACCAAATCTCAGCTCAACCCAACTCAGAACCTGGAATTCCTGGGGTCCAGTTTGGATATGAAACTACACCAAATTTCCCTTCCTGGTACGAAGAAAGAGGAAAACTCTTAAAAACTCGAACCAAAACTACTATACCAGCAATTTCCTGCCAACAACTGATAGGGAAAATGGTTTCCACAATTCAATCAGTTCAATGGGCCATGGTTCACTTTCTAAGCCAATGGGAGAAGAAAGAGAGAGACCCTCTTCAACTTATCCACCTTCAAAACTCCACAATACAGTCTCTACAGTGGTGGACCAAACCCACAAACCTGAAGCCCATCCAATTGGGGCACAAAGATTGGATAAGAATCACAACAGATTCAAGCTTAGGAGGTTGGGGAGCCCATTGTCTGGACCAATGGGTTCAGGGCTCTTGGCCGGGACACACAAAGTCAACATCAATCAATTTCAAGGAACTGAAAGCGATCCAGTTAGCCCTAATCAAATTCCTTCCCATTATTGGGGGGAAAACAGTCCTTATCATTTCAGACAATGCTACTGCAATATCCTACATAAATCGGAAAGGGGGAACTCGGAGCTACCGTCTTCACAACCTATCCCAAGCAATTCTCCTATGGGCAGAGTCGAATCTGGCAGATCTCAAAGCCCTCTACCTTCCTTCGCAACAAAATGTTCAGGCAGACTTCCTGAGCAGGTTCAAGATCCACTCGGGGGAATATGCTCTTCACCCACGAATTTTCAATCTGGTAGTTCAGAGATTCGGTGCACCACAGATAGATTTGATGGCGTCCTCAACGAACAACAAAGTCAAAACTTTCTGTTCCAGGTTCCCCAACAAGAAGGCGACATTCACAGATGCTTTTTCTTTCAGATGGAGGTTCAACCTGGCATACGTGTTTCCCCCATTTCCCCTAATAGGGAAAGTCCTACAGAAAATCTGGGAGGACCGAACCAGGATCATCATCATCACTCCTTGGTGGCCCAGAAGGCCGTGGTTCCCGTTATTGAAGGAAATGAGCCTGCAAGATCCATTCCCATTACCTTGCATCCCCAATCTCCTATCCCAGGGCCCAGTCAACTTCATGAACCCAGAGAAACTAAGTTTGACGGCCTGGTTATTGAAAAGGAATCACTGAAACTCAGGGGTTTATCAGACTCCTCCATTTCTACTCTCCTGCAAGCCAGAAAACACACCACTTCGGCCACTTACTACAGAGTTTGGGAAGTTTTCGACAATTGGTGCACGTCAAGATCCTTGCTCATTTCAGACATCACAGAATCACACATTGTGGATTTTCTGCAGGAAGGTTTGGCAAAAGGATTGGCTCCAGCCTCCCTCAAAGCGCAAGTATCTGCTCTGTCGGCTCTCTCAGACATCAGATGGGCTTACAAACCATTAGTCATCCGGTTTTTCAAAGCCTTAAAGCGCATCAAACCTCCCAGGAGAATAAAACCTGCTCCTTGGGACCTATCCCTTGTCCTAAAATCATTAACTAAAGAACCTTTTGAGCCTATAGAATCCATTTCCATTACCAAACTCACTTGGAAACTCGCATTTCTCTTGGCCATTTCTTCAGCCAGAAGAGTAGCAGAGATCTCAGAGATCAAACTGTCGGATCAATATCTTCTTTTCCTAGAAGACAGACTAATTATCAAAATGCACAATCTCTTTCTTCCCAAAGTCATCACAGACTTCCATATCAATGAGGATATAGTCCTTCCATATTTCTTTCCTAACCCTCAGTCTGAGGAAGAGAAAGACCTTCACAACCTAGACATAGCCAGATGCATCAAATGTTACATTTCAAGAACAGCCAAGTTCAGGAAATCTGATTTCCTCTTTACTCTCTATGCAGGGAAGAGAATTGGTCTCAAACCAACAAGATCATCAGTGGCAAGGTGGATCACCTCCTGCATTAAAGAAGCTTACTCATCCTCTCAGCAGGCCACACCCCCTGGCATCAAGGCACATTCCACAGAGCAGTGGCTACATCCTGGCATGCCAAGCGGGGGTATCTATCCAGGACATCTGCAAGGCAGCAACCTGGAGCTCCCATAATCTTTCTCAAACATTCAAAATTAGACTTATCTTCCTCAAGAATTGGGGAAGAATTCTAAAATCTGTTATGTACAAATAAATTTTTTTTTTTCTCTCTCTCATCAAATGCATACCCTCCCCTCCTTTAGGTTTTTTTTACAGCTTGGGCATATCCCTTAGTGACCACTGCCATGAAGGAACAGGAAAACAAATTCTTTCATAGTTACCGTTTTCTTTTCCTGACTGAACATGGCAGTGGTCACTAATCTCCCTCCCCTCAATAATTCACGCTCGGGACTAAGTCCGGACTGACGGGGGAGGGGGAGGGATCGGCCTTTAAAGCCTTGCATACTTCCTGTCCCACGTGGTGATGGAGGGATTAACCCCATTAGTGACCACTGCCATGTTCAGTCCAGGAAAAGAAAATTACGGTAACTATGAAAGAATTTTCCGTTTAAATAATGTTTTCATGTATTTATAATCAGTGGTGTGACTACAACCCCCACAATGAAAAGGGGGTTGGAGGGGAGATGGAGGGCGAAGTGGGACAGTCAATATACTGTGATCAGCAGTTATTAAACAGCGGATCATGCGTACATAAGTAAAGGTGCATACAATCAGCTGTTTAAAACTACTTAAGGTCCGGTACAGTAGGTCCGGCACCTTTAATTATGTAAGCACGACCATCTGTTTTAACATCTCAAGATTGGTGGAAAGAGGGGGTATGTCAAGATGCCCTGTTTATAACAATGTTGGGCTTATTCAATATGAGGAAGAATCAGATGTTACCTTTTATGTGGTCTTCAACAGTTAGAAGACACCTGATTGGTTGCTGCAGATTAAGAACACAGGTACAATTTTTTACATTTTTTATAAATAAGAAAGAAATTTGATTGTTTTATTCAGCAATTGCTGGGCTATAAGTTAATTATATAGAGCCAGTTGGATCTGATTGTATCGTCCCTTTACCTTTATGTCTGTAGCTCATTTCCGAGAGCTCCTGAGGCCAGCAAACGTTTATCGTGGGCCTAGCGATCACTTGGAAATAGATGAAAATTTCCCTTGCTTGCAGTCCTCTCCCCATACTTATAGTATAGGTAGTCGGCCGCAGTAAATTTGCAGTCCTGAGTGTTCTCCCTAGGTGCAGTAAACTGTCCACTGTGGCTCCTTTAGCCACAACACAACAGGCCAAATAGTCGGTCGGCATGAAGGATCTCAAGGTGTATACCCAGCTTTAGAAAATGACAGACAGAAATATCTTTGAAATATCTTTCATGTGTGTACCCAGCTTTAGATAACAATGGGATTTAGCCTAAATCCTTCTTTTAAGAATGAAAGTTCAAAATGGATATGTGTGAGAGTGAGAGATTATAATTAAATCTAGTGTTTAAAACTCACAGAGAGAACATTAGATTATTTATAAAGGCAAAACTGTTAACTTCCAAGTTGTGATATCCGGTACACGATTAGGAAGAGAGTCATCATAATTCTGCCATTTAGAAACCAATTTGGGGTAAACCATTAATAGAGGAGACTATAAATATAGACAGTACACAGACAGCAAGCATCCAGGAGATTGTCTGTGTTGGAAGAAATAAACTGCAAACTCCAATATACTTCTGTTTGTAATACAGAATTCGGTAAGTTACAAGGGAAATTTTAGTCTGCAATTTATCAAGGTTAGAAGAGGATTTTTGTTTTGGATAAATCGGGTGATTCTGATGTGTTGTTTACGGTATTTGGAAAACATATCTCTAATAAGATTTGTTTACTTACATAATTGGAGAATTTATACCTCCTCAATCCAATGGATTTTGATTGCTTTTTACTTCACCATTATTCAGTTGATAAGGCTTTGACACCTCTGCCTGACTCTGATTTAATACAGACTAACGACCTTTAGAATGATAATAATACGACCTTTTCTTTCAGAACTTCCCAGCGCAACTTCAATAGAGGATTTTTGTTTAGAAAGAATAAAATTCCTTATTCATTTCGGTACAGAAATACCTATCAACAGGACTGGAGATCTTCATCTGACTACGACTGTTACTACCTGTTTAAGGTCACTATAAGATCAACTGAAGGCTGGTTATTGGTTAATACATTCACAAAGATATCTTCATACTATCCCAAACTGAACCGGTATTGCAAAGTATGTTCATAAAAACTTTGGTAGACCCAAAATAAGAAGAATCTTCTTGCCTTTTGCAGAGAATCTTGGCTAATCGTTTAACGTATTAAAGAATATAATACACTTGAACTAAAGAGGCCTCTTGGGAAACGTCTTCAATTAGTAAACAAGTCCAGTTGAATTAAATTAATATTGCTTGATAATAGACTTTTTAGAGAAACAGATATCTCCATCATCCACCCTGAAACCTTAGCCTATTACCAGCATCAAAACATCTTACATTCTTCCCCTTTGGTTGTCTTATAAACAAGGTTTGCATAATGGCCTTTAGTGAACTCTTGGAAAAAGTGGGCAGCATGGGACTTTTCCAGATTCTTACAGTTGTCTTCCTGTCTATTCCTGTCCTTTTCATTTACGGCCACAACCTTGTTCAGAATTTCAGTGCAGGAGTACCGGGCTACCACTGCCGAATCAACGATTCTGATGAATTTGACCCTGTAGTACACAGGCTTGGGCAGGAAATATGTCGGCGAGTGGCCATAAATAATACAGAGGTCATAGTGATGGAGCCATGTAAAGCAGGCTGGGCCTATGACAGAAGCATCTTCTCATCTACCATTGTGACTGAGGTACAGTTAATGGCTGTTCATTTTAATGGAAATGGTATAAATAAAGACTGGATATAGTTTTTTTAAAGAATTTAGATGAATTTGTCCACAAAAAAGAATAAAGTTAGAAAACAACTAGTAATTATGTACTGTCTGCAGTTGAGTGAAGTGGTCACTGTGGGCCGTCATCTTTCTTGGAGTAATCTAAACATGTAAACAAGTAGCTTTGTACATACCTAAGCTCTTACTTGTTTAGAGGCTGAGGAAAAGGGCCTATTAATTAACCTGTGGAATCAGTCATTATTGATACTGTGGGAGATTTATGGCCATACCAGCACTGTCAGTGAAGACGGCAGTCGTTTTCTACGGCCAATATCAGGCAGTACCAAAATATCATGTAGTGTCAGTATTTTTCACCAATGTTGTTCAATAACAAATGTGCAAAAAAAGGTGGCATTGTTTAATGTCCATAAAGGCTTGGTGAAGAGGAAATGCAATTGCCTTTAGCGACATTGTAAAATAGGAATCTTTTAAAAATGAATAGTACCTTGTGATTGCTTATTGCTGTTTATGTGAGGAGTGTAAGCACAAATAAAACTGCTTCTAAGGAAGCCTGGCAGAAGTATAGTATACTATACTATACTATACTATACTATACTATACTACACTACAGTATACTATACTATACTATACTATACTATACTACACTACACTACGCTACGCTACGCTACGCTATGCTATGCTATACTATACTATGCTAAGCTACACTATACTATACTACACTACACTACACTACACTACACTACACTACACTTTACTATACTATACTATGCTTCTGCCAGGCTTCTTTAATACAGAAAGACACAGGACACTAGCCTGGCAGATGAAAACTGTTCGTGCTGTAGATCCTCAACAAAATGATCTTGGGAGGTAGGAATAATTAATCCTACCTCCCTGCCACAGGTACTTTTCATTTGAAAAAGTAAATTTTTACAGTGATCTCATTTAATCAGGCACTGCACGGCTTCATAAAAATCAGTGCGATTTAAAAGGATAGCACTGATCGCACTGATTTTTATGAAGCCGTGCAGTGCCTGATTAAATGAGATCAGCTGTGCACACACCCAATTGTCTGTATAATATCTCTATGTGGTATACTGTGCACCTTAACACAGAACGTGTTGCATTAGAGTACAGACTGTATAAACGGGGGTACAAGTTGTATGATTAATAAGAATTATCATTTGTCTGTTATTTAATCAGTAAAGAGAGATGAATTGCTATTTTTTTCCCTCTCAGTGGGATCTGGTTTGTGGATTGGAGTCATTGAAGGAACTTGCGCAGTCTCTGTTCATGGCTGGAGTTCTGTTGGGCGCCTTGATATTTGGTCGTCTCTCTGACAGGTAAGTTAATGGACATGTTTTAAAGACAAGCCTTGCTCGCTGCTACCTCCTTTTTTTTCCTCTGATGGGTCTCCTTTAATCTTCAGCTTTAGATGTTGGGTTTTCCATAGAAAATGTCAATAAGCAGCAACAAAATACTTGGAAATGTACTTTGAAGCTAAGGTTACCCATATTGACCAGCTTTATAGCTTAGAAACAGATAATTTAACCAACGCATTCACTTTATTGCTAAGTGAATCCTGCACAAAAGTCAAGCAGTGCAAAGTCAGGAAAAACTACTGCAAGACCTCCAGTTACTCCCCCACCCAGTGAGTATATGCATGGTTAGTCATCTTGACTCATGGAGAGGCAGAAGCTTTTCCCCACATGTTAAGGATGGGAGCAAAGGAAAAGTCACTAGACCACCAGTTGTAAAACCAATGTTCTTGGCCAAAACCTTCCCTCAGCTGCCTTCTGCCTGTCTAATGTGCATGGATTTCCATGCACAGTATCAGAAGTAGTGCATCTCATCTCTACAGATGCTGCTGCAGGTAAAGTTTAGTATAGTATGTTATACCATAGTGGCCATAGTATAGTATATTATGCCATAATGGCCATAGTATAGTATAGTATACCATAGTGCGTATAGTATAGTATACCATAGTGCGTATAGTATAGTGTACCATAGTGGCCATAGTATAGTATAGTATACCATAGTGCATATAGTATAGTATAGTGTGCCATAGTATTATGCCATAGTGGCCATAGTATAGTATAGTATATTATACCATAGTGGCCATAGTATAGTATATTATTCCATAGTGGCCATAGTATAGTATAGTGTACCATAGTGGCCATAGTATAGTATAGTTTATAATGCCATAGTGGCCATAGTATAGTATAGTATATTATGCCATAGTGGCCATAGTATAGTATAGTATACCATAGTTCATATAGTATAGTATAGTGTGCCATAGTATAGTATATTATGCCATAGTGGCCATAGTATAGTATAGTATACCATAGTTCATATAGTATAGTATAGTGTGCCATAGTATAGTATAGTATATTATGCCATAGTGGCCATAGTATAGTATAGTATATTATGCCATAGTGGACATAGTATAGTATAGTATATTATTCCATAGTGGCCATAGTATAGTATAGTGTACCATAGTGGCCATAGTATAGTTTATAATGCCATAGTGGCCATAGTATAGTATAGTGTACCATAGTGGCCATAGTATAGTATAGTGTACCATAGTGGCCATAGTATAGTATAGTATACCATAGTGGCCATAGTATAGTATAGTATATTATGCCATAGTGGCCATGGTATAGTATAGTATAGTATAGTATACCATATATAGTATAGTATAGTGTACCATAGTGGCCATAGTATAGTATAGTATATTATGCCATAGTATAGTATAGTATATCATAGTGACCATAGAAAAAACAATATTTTAGATGTTCTTCTATTTGAATTATTTTCTGATGTTTAGACAGTCACCTTAGACGGCATCACTTAACCACTACATTGGCTTTCAAAGTCACTTTCAAAAATCGCTAAGTGAGTAATTTCAGGACAATTTTCTCTACAGATACGGACGTCGTGCAATTTTGCTCTGCTCCCTTTTTATTATTGGTGTAATGGGCACTGGGGCTGCATTTTCCCCGAACTTCAGCACCTATTGTTGCTTCCGGCTATTAAGCGGAGTGGGTTTGTCTGGACTGCTCCTCAATTACTTTTGCCTCAGTAAGTCTGGCTGTGATGTCTACTCTTGTCTATTAATAAATGTGACCATCAATTTGGAGTTTTTACTTTTCATTCAATGACATAACAATAACAATTTTGTGGTATTAGTGTTGAATTAACAAAGCTGACTGGTCCAATGGTCAAAAGTTCTTGGACAGCCTGCAATGGACCACAAGTGTTAAGCAGGGTTTCTTTGTTCTGATCAACCGTTCACCACTAGCCAGTGGTCAGCCAGAACAAAGCACTTTGGGTTGCAGCAAGAGAAGCCATGTTGGGCTGTTCTCCTCAACCAAGTATGCAGGCCATAGAGGACAGGACAATCAGCCATGGTTTTCCAGTGCGTCTAATCATCCGTTGGACAAACCGACTGTTGGACATCGGTTGTGGCCCCTGAAAACAACATCCAATATTTTGTGCTGATCGTCCTATACACTAAAATAATGGTCAGTCAGCCCAAAATATTGGATGATGTGTACCCAGCCTAAAGCTGGGTACACACATTAACGATAAAGCCCCGATACCGTCGTTATGTGTGTACGCTCGTTTCCCGAACGAGCGCGCGGCCGCCAAACAATCGGGTCGGCCGAATGCTCGTTCGGGAAAGGCCGAAAATTTCCATCGGCCGCGCTAGACTCCCTATAGAGGAGTCTAGCGCGGCCGATGGAAACACACAGTCCCGAGCGTTCTCCTTATGAAGTTCATAGGGAGAACGCTCGGGACTGTGTGTATGCAGATCTTTGAAAGATGACAGCAAGATCCTGTCTGTCATCTTTCAGAAATCTGTACTGTGTGTACCTAGCTTAAATGTTTCCTAAGGCTGGGTAAGCACAAGACGATTTTTTTTCGCAAATATTCTCATATATTGGTTGGTCGGGGTAAAAAAAAAATTGCCGGCACAATGTTGCCCTATGTCTCTCGTCCATTTGCCTGGATCAAACGAAAATGTGATTGGACGCATCGGCAAATTTCCGTCAACTGTTCAGTCGCTTACGGACCACACGATCGGTCCTGCCAAACTGTCGGCGGCGGCATTTTTTGCCATGACCGAGAGTGATTCTTCCCGGCTGATCGCTCACTTGTGGTGATCAGTCGGTCGGAGCAAAAAATTTGCCCGCGTGTACCCAGCCAAAGTGTAGTAGTTCTGGTACACATGGGCAGATTTTTTGCCAATAACCGCAGATTTAAGAAATCTATTGGAAACAGATGTCCTATCATTTTGCATATTAAACACTCGCAATCAGCTGTAATTTAGCATTATAACTGTTGGTCCAAAACAAGCGGTTCTGCAAAAAAATAAAATGAATGTGGTTGGTTGACTGCTGGTTTCCCTAGCAATCTCTGGACAATCAAATCATCAGGTCTAAAGCTAGGTACACACAGTAACGATTTCTGAAAGATGACAGACAGGATCTGCAAGATCCTGTCTGCCATCTTTCAAAGATCTGCATACACACAGTCCCGAGCGTTCTCCTATAGGGAGAACGCTCGGGACTGTGTGTTTCCATCGGCCGCGCTAGACTCCCTATAGGAGTCTAGCGCGGCCGATGGAAATTTTCGGCCTTTCCCGAACGAGCGTACGGCCGACCCGATCGTTCGCGGCCGCGCGCTCGTTCGGGAAACGAACGTACACACAGTAACGATAAAGCCCCGATACCGTCGGATCCGACGGTATCGGGGCTTTATCGTTACTGTGTGTACCCAGCTTAAGATGGATCAACCACACCCAGTGTTTACCAGTTCTAATAGTTGTTCTCTGTGCTGCATTTTATTTGTTTAAAGTTCAGGTACAAACTGTGCTCAAATATGTTCATCTGTATCTATTTATTAAATTTATAGTTCAATTAACCTGGCACAAACTTTAATTAGAGAAAGGTTAATTAAGGTTGAGTTTGTTTTAGTGGAAGAATCAGACGTGTTGGTATAAAATTTTCTCTTGGACATTAATGAGGAGTAAAACTATAAAGATATTTGTTGTGTAATTTACAGTCAAACCTTCCCCTTTAGCTCACACCATCCTGCCCTTCTTATCTTTCAGGCATAGAGTTGGTGCCACCCAAGTCTCGTACCCTAGTAGTTGCTGTCCAGGGTTACTGCAGTACAACTGGGCAGGTGTTGTTGGCAGGATTTGCTTATGCCCTCAGAGACTGGCGTTGGGTTCAGCTGGCCATATCGCTACCCTTCTTTATCTTTTTCCTTTATTCCTGGTAAGTAGTGACTTTTGGGCTATAAATTGTACCTCAGATATCCTTACTGCCCTTTTAAATAAGTGCACCTTTCCCCTAGCTAGCAATGAGCATTAGAAATGTCTTTTAGGGTGCACAGAGAATATCAAGGGCCAAGGAATATGTAGTTACTGACAAGGACTGAGACCTGGGAGGCCCCATATATACCAATGAGTTTATGGTCAAAAGACCTCCTAGACAGGGGCACTACCATCTCTGCACCCATGCACCTGAAATGGACCCAGTTGAAGATCTACACATTTGAACTACACACAATATATTGTGAACTGACACTGTGTTGTTTCTATGTTTTTATTTTAATATTTTTTTTCTACATATTTACAAAAACTTCAAAACAATGAATGAAAAATAATACGGAAAACTGTGTTCCAACTTGTCACATGTCAGGATCAATTATCAGTTGCAATAAGAGACGTGAGGCAACCCTGGTATAAAATACCTTGCACTGGCTGTGTGCATGTCTTTTGCGATATCCGGGCAGCTGGCGAAATAAAAGGGTTAATGTGCACTAACCGATATTGAATCATTTTGTGTGACTTCGAACACAGTTGATATTGCAACGTCTCTACGTAAAAGAGCCTTATAGAGAGTGGGTGATGTGACCACCTTTATGGGTTTTGACCTTTTCTCCATCAATTGCTGCAGGTGGCTTCCAGAATCTCTCCGTTGGTTAATGGTAAATAACAAACCTGAAAGGGCTCTAAGAAATCTGCAGAGAGTGGCAAAGCTGAATGGGAGAAAGGAGGAGGGGCAGAAAATCAGCCTGGAGGTAAAAAACGAATTCAGCGCAGTGCAAAATAAAGCATTGGGGCAACAGTGACCATGATAAGATGTCTATGGTCATTTATATTGTGTCAGAAGATGGAAAACACTCTACTCCCTGTTCAAGCAAATTTAAAACAGCACGTTCTTATTAAACGGCATGTCCTTTTTTTTAACATTTTACAGTGGATTCGTCCTATAAACAAATGTAAATTGTCATTCAAATAAGATAGCCATCTTAATGGTCATATCTACCCTTAAAACTGGTGACTTGTTAGTTATCTGCCAACCACCCCAACTGCTATTTTCTACCACTTTATTACATTCATTTGTAACCTGATATTTAATGATAAAGAAATTGGAAAAGCTGTCTGCCCTGCTCAGAGAACTTTTTATAAGCTTGAGCATGTGCAGAGGAGACAACAGGGAAATAGCCTTGATTTACTGCATTAAGGGAGGAGCCAGAATGGGGGCAATAATTATATCTAGTTAGTAAAACATCTAATAAAGTGCTGAATATATCAATATGGATTGGGGGCAGGTAACTGACAAGTGACCAGGTTTTTGTTTTAAAGGTGGAGATGCCCTTTAAAGGTAAACTATACTCAACTTTACCTCAGCTTTTAAAGTCCCCATATACTGTCCTCACCCAGGGGTTAATGGTAAATATGGCCATATTTAATAATCCGGGTATCAGAATCTTCCGTTACCGTGGGTTATTGTAGAACTATGGCTGTGGCCATACATTTTTGGGCACTGTCATACATTTACAACTGTACAATGGTATTGTATAGGCAATCTTACAATTATGATTGTCATTTTAAATGTACAACATTGTACGATTGCTAAAGTAATTGTGCGACCATGAAAACAGTTGTAAAATGGTCGTAAAACTTACAATTGTAAGGCAGGGTATTGCTACTTAGTGGTACCGCGCCTTTATAAATAGGGCCCATAAGCTGGCTGTTCGCCAGCGCTGGATCTACAAGGGAGAGTTGTAAGTATAAGAGCTAATGATCCATAAACACAGGGGTGAGGACCGATTGGTTTATGCCCTCAGCCTGGGGACTGTTAAGGGAGGAAAAAATGTAGGTTGGCGTGTAGGTAAGTAGAGTCCATATATTTTCATACATTAGATAACTAAAAATAGCTCCAAACAGGATTTATCAAACTTTCCACATGTAGACTTCTTCATCTGCCAGGACAGATTGTCATTGACTTGTCAATATTTCCAGCTAATTTTCTGATATGTGTAAAGGGCTTAGCTTTCTAAAACATCTTTCAATTTCCATACTTAGACATATCCCTTTAATTGGTACCAATGCACATGCTTTCTACCCACAGATGCTGCAATGTGAGGTACAAGTAGAACAGTTGAACAAAAGCAACAATCCCAAAGTTGTCCCCTCTTCCTCACTGTTAGACCTATTCAGGACTCCAGGCATGAGGAGGATTTCATGTTGTCTGTTATGCATTAAGTGAGTTGTTTGACTTTCCTTCTGTCTCTCTCTATTACTAGAAAATGTTTCCTCTCAATGGTTTTATTTCTAATTTCTGATTTCCCCCTTTAATGATTTTACTTCATTCGTGTTCCTCTCTAGCTTTTCCATCAATATGGCTTATTTTGGCCTTTCCATGGACCTGCCCGTTTTTAGTTATGGTCCTTATGTGGTTCAGGTCATTTTTGGAGCAATAGACCTCATAGCCAAGTTTACTTGCACAATAGCACTCAGCTTCCTGGGAAGACGTTCTGTGCAGTCAGGATCTCTCCTATGTGCTGGATTACTCCTCCTAATGACTTTGGCTGTGCCTAAAGGTAAGACAAGAATAACTCACCTGGCTTTATAAGATTTATTCATAATTGCCTTAACATTTTGAATCTTGTATAAATATAAAGCAATCACCATAAATAATTCCTTATACTTTCTAATTAAAAAATGTTTAAACCAGAAATAGAAGCAATTACATCATAACTGGAAGCCATTACATCATAAATAGAAGATGGCCATGTTTTATTAGCTGCAAAGGAGTCTGGAAAGAAGAAGTAGCCAGCAAAGTTTTGTTTTTTTTAAGTTTAATTATTGTTCTTTAAGACTTTATTTTATTGAAAGTCAGACATGTAAAAACAAATTCTCCAACACCTTTAAACCTTTCTCCTCCCCTCTGCCATTGGCTCAGGCATGCTCAGTGTGTTTTACCCAGGAAGTAAAAGGAAATGCCCAACAATGTATTGAGTATTTCCCTCTGCTAAGAAGAGGGGAGACAAACTTTAGTGTGTTCTGTAGTAAACATTATTTACTTATTTAACATTTTTTTTTATTTGATGAGGATGCCATGCAAGAGACCTTTAATTTTAAATAAAAGTTGTGTCTGAAATTCTCCTGGTCCTAGGTTTTCTTGTGAATACATATAGTAGTATGTTATATTGGGGCTTTTATACTAAAGCTTACATTATGCCTCCTCTGTTTCAGATATCCCCTTACTACGCATAGTTTTAGTGGTCCTAGGTAAGGGCTGCCTTTCAGCTTCTTCATTGTGTTCGTATCTCTACGGTGGGGAGCTCTTCCCTACAGTGGTCAGGTAAGCATAAAAGCATACTTCATATTAATTAATGACACAAATGATTGGAGAGTTCCACCATATGTTTTGTGGAACTCATGGAAAAAAAATGTTTCAAAAGTTACATGTCTGAGATTCGTGAGGGGACATGTGACTTGTTTTATAAATATAAGTGCAGTTTGAGGCTGAATAATTTTATCTGGTCTTCATGTTCACTAGAACTGCTAGGTCTTCAACCCTGGGTCTTACCTTCTTCAATAGAACAAGCCTTCCAAAATTAGCTGGTTCTTCCCCCGCCCCACCCTATCCCATCACTGGGAATGCGCAATAAGCACTTCTTCCATTAGTCAGTCTGGCCATAGGGTATGGCCGGGGAGCAGGGCTAAGCCGCTCCTTAAACATGAATATGGAAAGGCCCATTCTATTAAATTAAGTAAGTCCCAGGGGTGAGGACCTAGTGGTTTAGGTCCTCACCCTGGCTAATTTTAACATACATACGTTTATATGTGTGCTGTAGTAAATTCATCATGTAAAATTATTAGGACATCAGGAATTTATATGCAGCCACTGTCATATTAATCTAAACCTTTTTCTTTGGTCTTGCAGGCAGAGCGGTATGGGCCTCACAACCATGATGGCCCGCCTTGGGGGAATTGTTTCTCCTGTAGTACTGATGGCTAGAAATTCATACCCATTTCTTCCTTTACTGCTGTTTGGATTGGTTTCAGTTGCTTCTGGGATTGCTGCCCTGTTTCTACCCGAACTACACAACGCAACCCTGCCCGATACCATCCAGGAAGTAGAAGACAGGTTAGTATCTTGTTGAACATTGTGCTTATGATGGCCTGGTCTGTGGCTCTCGGTAAGTGCGACATTAAGTCTCTCTCTGCGGCGGCTGCACGAGTGCTGGAAGAGGCACGCGCGTAGCTGTAGCAAAGCGATTTACCAGAGGCTGCAAGGGTCTTAACATGTAAGTATTTAACGCCAGCTATAGCGGGTGAGATTCGCCCAGAGCCGCGCAGCCTCTGGTAAATCCCGTACGGGAGATTTGTCCAGAGCATTTGCAGCTCTGGGTGAATCTCCCTGTAAGAGTAGTTCTAAAATAATAAATATATTAAAGAACATGCAGCAACATTCACTCTTCAATTTGAGCATCAGATCAAATCTTCCCACCACTTATAGTAAACACAATAAAGGTGGCCATACACTACAAAAGGTTATTACGATCGTAATTACGATCTTAAACCCACCGATACTTTAATAGACAGATGTACAATGTTTATTGTACGTAGATGTACCATAAATATTGTTCGACATTCAATTTGTTTCGTGTAGTATTTCCCTAGTCTTCATAGAGGGATACTGGAGCACTGAGATTATATACAATACTCATCCCTCTATTCTACCTAAAAGAACAGGCTAGGCGGTTCTTAGATAGATTGGACAATTGTCTATAGACAAATGTCTAATCTGTCTAATGTCTAAAGAATGGGAAAGGCAGTTCCTGAAGAATTGTTTGAATGTCGTTGGATTGGTCGGGAGGTGAATTCTAATGTATGGACACCTGAAATCATTGGTTTCTGCAGTAATAACAGAGAGACAATGTATCCCTTAAATGTATCTCCTAAATCTGGGCAGCCAGCCAAGAAAAAGCAGAGGGGTAAAATGTAACAAAAAAGAAACAAAAGTAACTAATATTCCAACTGGTTACACTGTCACCTCCTAATGTAGGGAGAAGGAAAGCAGTGAATGGACCTGCCTTGCATCTCACTGATAGTAACTAATCTTCCAACTGGTTACACTGTTAAAGGACAATTATACTCACCTTTCCCAGATCCATAGCTGCAGTACCCAGTGTGAGGGCATAAATCACTAAATTCTCACCTCTGGGTAATCTCTGTAACTCTTGCAATACTTACTCAAACACTCCCTTGGCAATCCGCTTCGACCCTCCTCTCTTCCACTGTCAGTAACAGTCTGCAGGGCAGCCAATGGGAAAACACACCTTTTTGCAGAGCATGTCTTCCTATTGGCTGCATCACAATCTGTCACTTATAGGGAAAAAGAGGAGAATTGGGGTAGGGAGTCTTGAGTTAAGTATTCCAGCCATTAGGTAAAGTACCCAGAGGTGAGGACTTAGCGTTTTTTACCCCATGAAATGCTTTTGCGATTCAGTGCGATGTTCCGCTGTGTTAGCGCCATTATTTGTAATGGCAATGCTGTGATTTAATGCACCAAACTTCTGCATGCACTGGTGCAATGTGAACCATGCAGTTCACCAACATTGTACATGTGTTTTGTTGCGATGACATCCAAAATGACACCAAAATGCAGCGCAGTGTGTACGAAGCCTTCATTTGTTCTGAACTCTAAAAATCCATTTTGTATAAATAATATCCCTATTCATTGTTCTAGGGATGCAGTGCTCACTATTTAATAGAATCTACATGTATTCCAATGAATTCCCCCTCTGGTTCCCCCTACTGGCTCCTACAATAAATACTACTAATAGAAAAAAGGTAATCTGTGGTGACATTAATTTGTGGAGACTGCACAGGTATCTCAAGACACAATAATATAAGCTTTCTAATACCAGGTAATAGATGGCTTTATGGTCATACAAAAGTTTACAGAAAATCACAATGCAGATGGAATTGCTATCGGCATTTTACATTGGAGATGTGATTCCCCCTCACACCATCAGACTGTACTGAGAAATAATCTCCAATCTAGGGTTATCAACCAGGGATTGGGGGACAAAAAAACAAATACAGTTTAAATGGTAGCTGAATCCAGGGAAAGGTTAGTTAGGGATCCAGCTACCATTTAAACTGTATTTGTTTTTTCAGTATACTTATCCTTTAATAAAATTGCTATTGCTGCTGGAGTGATTTGCATTTTTTTCAAAGTCATCCTTGCTGCATATCTGTTGTATTCAGTTAGAACAACTGGACTTAAAGGGCATGTCCACCCCTTTTTGTAACTTTAGCCCCAACTGCTATAGTAATATTTGCAGAAACTCCCCCGAACATTACTTACCTTACCACTCTCCTCCGACGTTCTGTCACACCCTCTGCTTGCATGAAATTGCCAATCACAGCCATGGCTTCCAGATATCCAGAATGCCGGAGGAAAGTGCAGGGGGCTGCAGTGCGCATGGCAAACTTTTCCCGGAGGAGAGACAGGAGGCATACGGGGAGATTCAAAATTGCCGGCCGCGTTACTTACCTTAGCCCAATCCCGCGATACAATACCTGACGTAAACGAGATTACGTCAGGTATTACATTGCGGGATCAGGCTAAGGTAAGAGCGTGGGTTTAACGCCTCCCACACACTAGCGTTAAGTTTTGTGCTACCAAGCAGTGCAAAACTTAACACTTCGGGTTTTGGATCTATAGCACAGCGCTATTTCCAAAAGCATTTGGAAATGGCGTTGTGCTCTAAAATCCATCTAAAACCCACGTTAACCTGAAATTTCTTCAGGTTAACATGGGTTTTAGATGGAAAAGGCCTATATTGAATCTCCCCCATAGTCCTATATGGACTCGGCCAGGATCCTGGTGGTCACTTTTTGGGACTTTGTAGGAACATTACAGGGGAACCATTTGGAGCTGGGATGTAAGGTAAGGATTTTTATACACTCCACAATGTGGTCAGTAGTGGGTTAAATTCTAGTTTTGGGGGTGGACATGCCCTTTAAAGTTTAGTTCTTGAAAGAACTAAACTTAGTCCAGTTGATCTAACTGAATACAACAGATATACCATGTCACAAGCATTCTTGCTGTATATTTTAGGCTATTTTCATACGAACAGTTTTCTGAGTGGATCCAGATGTTTAGTGGCAGTAAAGCTCTATGCTCTATGTGTAGCGTTTTTGCCACCTACAAAAATGCCTAAAAAATTATAAGAAAAGGTTAACACATGGCGCACATGTGAAACTAGATAGGAGTCAGGGCTCCCTGGGGGGAAAGTATGAATCCAGCCCTGGGTATTAGTTGATTATTAAATCAAACAATGTACAATCAACCATACACAATCTGCTGATCATACAATATTGGAATATCCCAATATTGTATCATTGTGATTGTTGCATTTATGGCCATAATGGGGGAAACCTTTACTTCATTATATTTCACTCTGGCCAAAAAAGCATGGCATTGTGGATCCAACATGTGAAATAATTTGTTTTTATATTATATTGCAGAGCACGGGGAAAAGTGACCCCAAAGGAAAGGAGAGAAGAAATTGTTATCAGTTTCATTAATTCAACCAGATTGTGAAAGCCATCAACTGAACAACATAAAGTACAAAGTGACCAAAAATAAATGGATAATTAGAAAAACCAACACAGAAGGTGACGAGTTGCATGAAGATGGATTTTTGAATTATCCATTATTTAATATGGACAAACTGTTCAGTGGGACAACAATAATATATTTTAAGAACTTAGATGAAGCAACCAATCAAAAGACACGTAAGGAAATGACAAAATGGCTTCAGAAACAAGAGAACATATACAGACAACATGGGAGGGGGAAAACAGAGAAGGAACTTTAAACTGAACCTAGTAAAAAATGTGGATCCTGTTATCATACCTGCTGAATTTAATCGCCATAGTCTACCTTGGACCAACTAACTTAATGTTGGGTAAACCCATGACTCAAAGGGCCTCCTTCATATAAAATGATTATTATGTTAACTTACTTACAGTTTTATTTATTAGAGTAATGTAAATATGTGTACAGCCTGGACTGAAAAGTTTTAACAAAGTATTTTTTTGTGTAATAAA
Source organism: Hymenochirus boettgeri (assembly GCA_019447015.1). NCBI lineage: Eukaryota > Metazoa > Chordata > Amphibia > Anura > Pipidae > Hymenochirus > Hymenochirus boettgeri. The sequence goes on along the minus strand of CM033472.1, from coordinate 45,165,219 downwards.
TTATTTCTCATATCACATCTGTTGTCATTTTCTTTTTTGAAGTCTCTCTTTAGACAGATAATGAACTTGTGCAATTAAGAAAAATAGGACATTTTAAAACTACAGAGTACCTTATTAGTATGGGAGGTAGGGTTGTGTATGTCTACCTCCTATTCTTTATTTGCAAAGTGGGTGTGATCACATGAATGAAAAGCCTTCCAACCACATCAAGGAAGGTTTTTGATTCATGTGATCACAGTAATGTATACTAAAACCCCTTTGTTTGTATGGGGCCTAGGAATGTGCATTGATTATCTT
>CM033472.1:45049922-45162422 GCA_019447015.1 Hymenochirus boettgeri | reverse complement strand
TAAATGAACTCTCTCATACCTTCCATACAAGTCTAGGATGACCTCCCATTAAATTCAGCCTTGTGAATTTACGGTATAGGTAGTAACAAGGGCCATATTTATAAACGCGTGGTATCGCACATTAGCCATACCACGCGTTATCGGTAAATTATGATGGTCGATATGAATGTACTGCCGCGATCATACATTTCTGCTGATAAATCGTTTATTCATGAAAGTTTGGTCATAGAATACCATGTGATAGTAAACTACCGCAAAGGTATACTATGGGAATCATAAATCTAGGATTGTGTTCATAGATTTATGGTCTTTATTGTTTAAACGATTGTGGGTTAACTATTGTTTTATCGATCATTAAACCGGTCGTTAAAGGCGTATTGCTAATAATCGATACCACGTCTTTACAAATAGGGCCCCACGTGTGAGGATTACCCTCTTTACCTTTACTCTTTTTGCATACTTGCTTATTCCAGGTACATTTCTGTCCTTGGAGAGTTATAAGTAGACAGAAAATATGATCCACTGGTCCAAAATGATGAAATGCATTTATTAGTGTAATAAACACTGCAGCCTTTCTAAATTATGTGTGAAAAGGGAGGGAAGGATCCCTGTGTGGCCTGTGAGGCCACAGGAAAATTTCTTTGTAGAGGGATAGATCACAATGGATTGGTCATTATCGGGCCACACAAATGGGTAACAATCAGCAAATAATGTCGGATTATCAGAAAATGTTATGGCCACCTTAATTCTAAGTGTAGCTATTTGTGGTAATAATAAATATAAATAATATAAGGGATAATACGCTACAGTGTAATATAAGGATATTACGCCATAGAGGAGTTCCATGACCATATAGAAGCATGAGGCCGCAGGCCGAGTACTTTTATACAGGGCTTGGAACTCTGAGGTGAAGTAAATCCATATATTACACTGTAGGTGGCGTATTATTTCTTATAATACATAAGGCCAGCCAAAAGAAACATGTCCACTACCACAGTCTCTCCCCCCTCCTGTATTAGTCATTTATATAGGAATCCCTGATCAGTGTATAAATAATGAATTACGGTTCCTATTGGAAAAAAAAGAAGGATCAAACATCATCTGTCAACAATAAACATGGATTCCTATATAAATACAGGGAGGGGCAGTGAGAGACAGGAAGTCCCTGAGTGATATAGATTCTCGCCACTGTACCTCCCCATTAAAAATGCCTTGCCTTATGTATTATAATAGTAATACAAATAAAAAAATAATAAATCTAATTTTAAAAATTATAATAATAAATATAAATAAATATGGAGATGTACTTAACATTTTTTACATGGCAGAAAAAAAAAAGTCAAAACTAAACATTTCAAATGCCTGGGTCCTGTAGACAGGGATTTCTTCTATGTCACTTCTGACATAGCTCTATATCCTTTACTTATTTGGGGTAAAGATTGATTTATTTGACAAACTTCAACCTCAATTCCTAACTAAGTAATCACAGTCAGAGAGCAACTTGGATTCACTGAACACTAAACTAGGACACAATCCTGCCAATTAACCCCTACTCCCCCACCCCTACACCCAGCAATCAAAAATACTCATTGCCAAATGGCTGATTTCTATTTCGTCTGGTACACAAAGTATCATTGTATGGTGGAACTTTTTCTAGAATAATTATTTGTCAAGCTGCTGCAGCTTTAAGAGTAGGATCAGAACAGAGAAAGTCACTTTATACTTATGGCATACCCCACCGGGGTTTAAATGGTCAAAAAAATTATTTATGCCTCTTGCAATGTATTATAGTATTTGAGGTAGGAGTCTCTATTCCGACCTCCCAATACTATTTCTTTGCTGAGGACAGCTGTAAGATCACCCTATGCAGATCTTTATGGCAGCTGTGAAGTAGATTGCCTCTCTGCAAATAAATTGTTTTGGGGGTCAGCTGCAGTGAACAGGAGCAAGCCATTTCCATGGGGGATTCCTAAAATGGTTTTCATTGGCAGTAGCACAATCAGAGCACCAATAGAATGTTAGCCATGCATTCATTCATTTTTTAGGGTCACTCATTCCTTCCATAAATTGTATTTGCCTTTCCTCTGCAGGTCATCAATGATATAGTGGATAATGCACCCCCAACTGTAAATTATAAGGATATTAGAAGTCACCGAGGAGTTCCATGACCATATAAAAGAACGAGGCCGCAGGCCGAGTACCTTTTATATAGGGCACGGAACTCCAAGGTGACTTCTAATATCCCTTTAATTTACAGTTTGGGGTGTATTATTTATTATAACTTACCCCTTTGTGGCTTCAGGAAAAGATATATAAAGCAGCGCACTCCAGTCTTTAAAGGTGAACAAATCAGAAGTTTATTCAAACTTGTAACGTTTTGGTGTCACATGACACCTTCATCAGACATCAAAAAGTGCAAAGTGAGCAAGGTGCAATATATAGGTGTAGTGATTACACAAGAAAGCCATAAATTGAATAAACACTACTGGTTTGTTCACCTTTAAAGACTGGAGTGCACTGCTTTATATATCTTTTCTGGATTCAATATCACTGGCTGTGATCTGGCAGCAGTATCCAGCACTATTTACCTGTTAAAGTACCTGGTGGTACGGGAGGCTTATCTTTATCTACCTTTGTGGCTTCTGGGTTCCTTCTCCTCCTGGAACTTTAAGATTATAAGGCTATAATCTTACAGTTCCTCCCATAGAAATCAACTACAGGGGTAGGTTATAAAGGAGATTCCCTCTCTCTGCTGGATGCCGGGAAAAGGGGAGCAGATTGATAAAGTCCCGGGCTGTTCATCAGAATCTGGGATTCTAGACTTTAACCTAACATGACCTTTTGAAAATATATATAAAATATTGTTCCCCTATTATAAATTATAAGGAATTCCATGGCCATATACTAAGTAAAAGGTACAGCCATGTATTTAGTATCTTATGAAATGAAATTTTACAATAAAGGTGACAAGATCCTATTTGTGCCATTGGGTGAGCTCTATTATGTGCACAATCTCACACCCTGATCTGCCCCAAATTAGTTACACTTTCACCTTGCACCCTTTGGAGATTCTGATGACCCCAGCAGGGGGATCAGTAAGCTGCTGCTAGAAGAATCAGGGCTGAGTGTAAAGATAATTAGCATATCAGTACTAAAAGTGCCAGAACAGCAGGTTATTATATGCCAACAGAAAGGTGGATTCTGGGTACCTGTAATCCCTCCTTGGTGAACTTTGTTTTCAGGCTGTGTCATTTCTGCCTCATGGTAAGGGGTGGTGGTGCCTATCTCCGCCTGCCAGAGAGTCACTCTATGCAGCTACAATATATTATTTTTTTTTAAAAAAACACAAATGTTTAATCAAAAATCAACCGTTTTTTTCTCTTTAGTTAACAGTGTGACTGTTTAACACTCATTGACTTTCACAGATTGAAATTAACAGAGAGTCTGTACTTACTGCCAATTCCCTACGGGATCTATTGGAATAAGAAGGGAGCTAAGCAGTAGAGAACAGTTATTACAGGAAGTTTATTAAATTAGAATATTTCTTTATTAATCAGAAAGTTACAAAAGGAAAAGTGGGCAACGCGTAGTCTTCTAGGCCCTAACTTATTACAAGGAATTTAGAACAACAGCCAATACAGAGAACCCTCAACCGGAAGATTATACCTTGAGATTATCACAGATTTCTGCCCGTTGATGTTCTACCTTCCTATCGACTATGTCCTGGGTAATAAGCACCTTAGATGAGGACACTCTTTGTTCCCCATTTCAGGCACTCACGGTTTCACTTTTGTCTGCTCCGCTGACTCTGGTAGGATGTCATAATTTAATGCAGATTTTTACAGCAGCTATGCTCCCTCACCATTGCCGCTCCAACCTCACAGTGGAATATCCTCGTCTACCAGATGACCCATGTACTCAATACATGTCCACTATGTCTAATGATACAAAGCCATGCGATCAGGGCTGGGAATTTGATCAAACCATACGTACGTCTACAATCAACAGTGAGGTAAGTGATGGTGTTTGTAGCTGTTGGTTGATTTACAGTCTGGATATGTATCCAGTGCATTATTATATGTACACTATGGCACTAATATGGTTATTACTTCAACAGTGGAACTTGGTATGTGATCGAGAAGCTCTAAAGGAGGTGGCTCTCTCTGTTTACATGGCAGGGGTGTTGGTGGGTGCAACAGTGTATGGTATACTAGCAGACAGGTAAGGGAAATATTAAACTTGGTTTGTTTGTTATAATTCAGGGCAGTACAATTGTTGAACTGTTTATTCAACAAACTACACTATATTGCGTATATTAGACATTACATTTTACAACGCTGCTGAGGTATATTTGCGAGACTAGTGAAATGTGAGTGATACACCACCACTACAAAATAAGAACTAACCTAGTATAACATAAATATATTAAAGGGTATCTCTACCCTTAAAAAAAACTTTTGATATCCTGTACGGGACCCTAGCCCACCCCCAACCGTCAGATTTGTTTGTTAAAAAAAGAATAAGAACGGTATTTACATGCCTTCATTCCCCCGGCACTCTGGACCAGCAGCCAATCACAGATGCGGCTGCTGAGCGCAGGGGGGGACGAAGGACTTGGCAGAGTTCAGAGGCTTTATTTAACAAATGGACTTGGCAGTTGGGGGTGGGATAGAGTGCCCTACACTACAGAAAAGGGTTTTAGAGGTAGGGCACCAGACAGCCAAGATAGATCCAGGGGGAGGGAGGGAGGTGGGGGGAGGGCATCCCTGCGCATGTCACTGTCCTTACCAAGGTTAAGGAAGTAGCATGGACCGTTTGACTCACAGACTCCTCCTACTCTTCACTTTTTGGGACTTTGGAAGCAGAGATGAAAGGTAAGGAATTTATAACACTACACAGTGGGGCCAGTAGTGGGTTATATTTTAGATTTGGGGGTGGAAATGCCCTTTAATAATATTGCCGGCCTTCATATTTTTATTTAATTAGGGAAACAAAAAAGAATAAGAGGGAGTGCTGCACCGACCACACATATGTATACATGTAGTTATTTACTAAGGACTTACATTAAATTATGGTCAAAACAAACCCCCTTCCTCGTCTCTGTGTAATATAGAAGCATGAAAGGTAAATCTCTGTTTATAAACCAGCACTGGGAAACCCCGCCTCCCCCTATGACTGACAGACAAATTGCTATACTATCTCTGAAGGTTTTTTCACTTTCAAAAGGAAGGTGAGTAGCCACTCCCAATGGTATGCTAAGACTGCCCCTTGAAAGTGAAAATGTCCATATTTTTGCAATTTACTTTCATACTTCCTGCTGCTTGCTCTGAAACCATGTGACAATCACTCCATTAAAAAAGACAAAAATTTGCACACCTTAAATATTCCCTGCTGTGGGCTGTGCTGTTCTCCCCCTTCCTCCCCTTCAGTCCTTCTTCAGTCATGGTAACTCAATCTCTTCCTGGTTTCTTCTGCTTTCTACTGCACTGAGCATGTGCCAACCACATATTAGAAGGAGGAACTACTATTTGTGACTGCAGATTCAGAACCCCCCACCCCTTTCTTTCTGATCAGAGATTTCTTCATATCTTGGGCTGTGCAGCATGTAGAGAGGTTTTGGTTAGTAGGAACCTTTCATTTAGGGCCCTATTTATAAAAGATCGGTATCGTTATCGTAAAATACCGATCGTTATCGTAAAATAACGACCGGGTTTTTACCGATAACGACCGTTATTTACCGATACCGGTCGTTATTTACCGATAACGACCGGTATTTACCGATATCGGTAAATAACGGTCGTTATCTGTAAATAACGACCGGTATCGGTAAATAACGACCGGTATTTACCGATAACGACCGTTATTTAACGATATCGGTAAATAACGGTCGTTATCGGTAAATAACGGTCGTTATCGGTAAAAACCCGGTCGTTATTTTACGATAACGATCGGTATTTTACGATAACGATACCGATCTTTTATAAATAGGGCCCTTAAAGTCAACTTGTTTGGAGACCACAGTTCCCCTTTAAGCGGGTAAATCATCGTAAAAAAAAATCACTTAATTGGATGCATTATAAACAATAATGTTTATTTCACACTTACAAACAGGGGCCTGTGCAGTTTCGGAAACTTTTGAGAAATAGTATGGCGCACCTGATGTTAAACAGCTTAAAGGGCATCTATAGTGGGAAAATTAACTTTTTTTTCTTTCTTTCCATGTGTTCTATAATTCCCCACAACCCCCAGAGTGTCCTCACTTTGTGCAGATTCCCTCTCTGTCCTGAGATACACCAGTTAGAAGAATATGTGATTGCATTCATTACTCCCACTTGGACTGTCAATCAAATCCCTGTGACTGGTCCCCCCTCCCTGCTCTGTAATAAACATAGAGATAACAGCATTAGCAGGGGGAGAGAGGTAGCTTTGATGGTAGATATAAGGCTGCACTTCACCTCCCTTCTTGATAGACTTCACTGATTGATGATGGGTCACAAAGAGAGAGGTCGTAATCTGAAATTCTTCTTCTTCCGTGTCTCCAGGACAGCTTGCTTTCTATTGGCCACTGTGCATGGGTGTGTTTTTCAGGATGTTGAACTTTTAACTCCTACTGCACATGATAAGCTTGTCGGTTAGCCGGAGTTGAGACAGAGGGGAGGGGGAAGGGGGAGTGCTGCACACAGATCTGGCACCATGGTTAAACAGAGTCACTGACAGAGATAGGATTAAGGCAGCACAGAGTACATGAATTTAACTTGTGTGTTTTTTTCACTATAGATGCCCATTACGCTAAGTTTTGCATTACTATGTTAGGACCTGTATCGCTTGGTCCTCACCCCTAAATAAAGTGCAATTTATCTGGCAGTGGCTATGTTTAAACATTCGAGGCATGAGCCCCAGATTTTTGGCAAAGTGCCCTGAATGTTTTAACATGACCTACCTAATAGGAGTGCCCAGAATCTCTGCTTTCCCAGTAGTTTTCCGCTGATACGTTGACATCAATCACACAGCCATGTTGTACTATTGGGAAACTGCCGCCTCTGCATTACCTCTGCACTTTACCTTCTAGGAACAGTAGTGAGTCATCGTTGCTGATGTTGATGCGCAGAATTCCAAAAGTGCCTGTGTGCCCTAGTGAGTGCAGTTAAAGGGGAAGTTCAGTACAAATACATATACTTTTCAGAAAAAAAGAGCAGTATTTTTTCATCCCAATGACCTTAATCTGCCAATTCAGCATTTTGTCTTTGTATAAATAAATACAACTGAATACTGACTTCCTGTTTGCAGGGCCCTTAATAGACACAGTTATGGTCTTGCCCTTGACCCAGCGCTAGGGATGGGCGGTTCGCGGATCTGAACCCGTATCTGCTGCGGATTTATCCCGTTCGCGAACGGCGGATTTTTCTGGATTTTTCGCCTTCCGAACTTCCGAACCGCGGATTTCTTGCATTTTCGAAAATTTTCGAAATTACGAGATTTCTTGTATTTTCGTAAATACGTATTTTTGAAAATTTTTGAAAATACTTGGATTTCTCTTATTTTCGTAAATACCTATTTTCAAAAAATTTTGAAATTATGAGGATTACTCGTATTTTCGAAAATACGAGATTTCTCGTAATTTAGAAAAATTTCGAAAATATGTATATTCTAAAATTTTCGAAATTACGAGAAATCTCGTAATTTCGAGGCTATTTTTCATTTTAATGGGTCCGCTAGCGGATTTTCGAATTTTTTCGAAAATTCGAGGATCCTCGAGCGGACCGGATTTTGCAAAGTTCGGACATCTCTACCCAGCGCCTGGGTTGATTCAGTTGCTCAGTAAGGATCTGAGCATCTTTGACCCATCCAACAGCCAATCAGTAAAAATTACTGTTACGAACATTCCAAGCAAGTGGTGCATCCTGGGATGAAGAAGGACCGTTAGTACCTGAAATGTCAGCTCAATAATGTCAAAAGCAGGGAACAGCAAAGGGTATGAAATCAACTGATTTTTCAAAATGGGAGAGAATATGTAGAATAACTAAGTAAACATTACACAAACTAACAATTTAACAAATATTGATAATTTCCACTGAACTGTCCCTTTAAGCTGGGTACACACAGTCGGATCCAACAGTATCGGGACTTTATCGGTACTGTGTGTGCCTTGCTTTTCCGAACGAGCACGTGGCTGCCGAACGATTGGGTCAGGAAAAATTCCGGCTGCCACAGTAGACTCCCTTAGGGGAGTTGGCCCTGGCCGAGGGAACACAGAGTCCTGAGCATTCTCCCTATGCTAGACATCCGACTGGATTTCTCAATTCAGAATTCATTCTGAAATGAGAAAGCCAGTCGGATGACTAGCGGAACATTGTCAAGAACTAAACTTTAAGTCCATTTGATCTAACTGAATACAACGGATATACCATGACCTGGATGAATGAGAACCTTCACAAGCCTACCAGTATGTGCTGAAATTGCCAGTTTGCTACCAGTATGTGCTGAAATTGCCAGTTTGCTAACAGTATGTGCTGAAATTGCCAGTTTGCTACCAGTATGTGCTGAAATTGCCAGTTTGCTACCAGTTAAATGTAATATTGTACCTTTATCATTAATTTGTGTATTTCTGTCTACCTCTTATCTCTGTTTATTTCTCTGTCTTTTTACCTAGTGGGTGTGGGTTAATTTGGGTGGGATGGGGAAAGTGGCCTAAACAGTTTGCACCGCACTACCGGCAGCACAGAGTGCCCGTAAGTGCCCCTGATCTTCTTAGACCCTAGAGATGCCCCTGTAATCTGTTGCATGTAAATTAACTCCAATCTCACCAAGTGTATCTGTATAGTTTGACTTACAGTAAATTTAGTAAAGACTCACACTTCCCACAGATATGTCTGTAAAAGAAGTTATTATTAATAGCTCTGATGTTTGCTGCTCCCCTTGCTGTGCAAAGAACACTTGCTCAGAGGAGGAATCCCCGGGCTGAGCTGGTACTGGCAGTAACTGGCTGCTGTCATCTTATACCTTAAAGAGATGGGAGATCTGCAGGAGGGGTGATGAACATCAGAGCTAATACTGTAACAGATCCTTGGGGGAAGTGTGAGTATCAGGATTTTGCAGTTTAAGGGGAGTGCTTTGGTTATATAAACATCGGTTTCTAGCAGTATCTACCTCTAAACGTCTGAGGAGTTGTTGCATTTAGACATTGTATGTTAGTATTAGAGAATTGGACTGTTTTACCCATTGATGAAAGTGAAGATATATTGGATATAAAATAATACCTTAAGGCTAAGGTTTCATTCACATTAGAGCACATTTTGGTGCAGTAACATTGCACCAAAACGCTGTGCACATATTAATGAATGGCACAGTTAATGCACAGCATTGCCATTGAAAATAAGGCAGCAGAGCATCGCATGAACGCTGCGTTAAAAAAGCCTAGTGTGAATGCACCCTCTAAAAAGATTGAAAATGCAATCCTTGTGTCTCACCCCATATCCTCTAGACTGTAAGCTCTTTGGGCAGGGTCCTCTCTCCTATTGTATCATGGTATTGCTGTAAGAACTCCTCACTCTGTTTACTCATATTTTGTATTACCTGTGTATGTAATATGTATGACTTTGTATAACATGTATTACCCTGTAGGTAATGTATGACTATGTAATTGTAAAGCACCACAGAAGATGTTGGCGCTATATAAATCCATAATAATAATAATAATTCACAGTGGGTTTGAGGGAGGAGGCTATATCTGTTGTAGGAAAAATAAGAAGATGGGGCTCCCTTGGTTCCTGGGTCCCCCTGTGGTTGCTCCCCCTGCTCCCTGGCAGTTACACCCCTGCTTAGGCTTCTTCCACAGGCATGATTTGATTCATACAAGAACAAGACTTTCTGACATTATACACGTTATCTTTTGCCCCCATGCCTGGCATTGGCTGTCGTAAAAAAAGTAAATACACATTCATTGATCACAATAGGTAAGATTTAGCAAAGGTTAAACAAACGTTCAGACACTCTTCATCATAAAGCATTGTTCTTTAATCCTCCATGGTGAATCAATGAACATCACAAGAGGGAACAGAAACACATGCGCGACTATCGACTGAAATGGCTGTTCTTCACACGGGTGTCTGGCGCTTGGGGGCCGTTTCTATTTTGGTGCTCTTAGGCGCCCTCCCACCTACGTACGCCCCCCCCCCCCGTGCTTTCCACGTCTCCTCTATTGAATTGTTCACTCTTCACTTACTCTAAGTTCAGGGATCTCATGGTTGCTAGTCACAGGGGCCACTGTAATAAAGTCTGCAGCAGCTTATACCTGACATTTTAGATCTGTTCTCCTCAGTACTATTAGCTGAGCTCATCCTCCCCCCTCCTTCCTTCACCTTCAGTTCATTTGCAAATTGTAACATTTGTTGCTATGTAGAGTGTGTGGAGTTCAGGCTCTGTACTAGATACAATGTTGCAGGTTACAGCTGAACAAGGAGAGCAGGTCTAACACAGCAAGCAATAGCTGACAGGGAGATACTAGGGAGAATAGCAATACAATTATCCTTTAAAGGGCATTTCCACCCTCAAAAAATGTTTTTAATATAACGTAGGGCATCCCTTCCTATCCTCAACCGCTATGTTACAGTACTTACAGCCCCTTTCATCCAGTGGCATTCTGATCTGGCTCCCTGCTTGCCGGAAATAGCAACAGGGGCCAGACTGGCAGCCGCTGGTGTGATTGGCTGGGAGGCAGCCAATCAAAGCCAGTAATAGTGAACGCCACAGGAGTGAAGGCCTGTAAGTAGATTTTTTTTCAACAGTATAATATAGCGGTTGGGGGTGTGAAGGGATGCCCTACATTATATATATAACATTTCACACAAGGTGAAGGGCAGCCAGGGAGGGATCAGGAGGGAAGGGGGGAGGGAGGAAAGGGCTCCTCTGCGCTTACCAGTGTGATTTCAGAGGACAAGGAGGAGGCAGAAGAATTTCATATAGGTAGACACCTCCTACTCTTTAGTTTCCTGGAATGTGGTCAAGCACTTCTGGAGAGCCACAAGCAGCAGAAATGTAAGGTAAGGGTTTTTTTTAAACTTCACAGTGGGGCCAGTAGTGGGTTAAATTTTAGTTTGGAGGGTGGACATGCCCTTTAATCAAATCCTCATTATCAATAATCAATATGATTGACAACTTTTGTTTTCACTGTTTTTCATCTGCAGCTAATTTAGACCTTCATAATTGTAACAAATGCTTAGATAACCCTTGTTGTATACTGCAGATTTGGACGACGAACAATTATCCTGTGTTGTCTCCTGCAAATAGCTACTATGGGAGTTGGTGTAGGCCTCTCTCCAAACTTCTACCTCTATTGCCTGTTCCGTTTTCTAAGTGGCATGGGAATATGTGGCCTTGTCATTAATGATCTTGGTCTCAGTAAGTGTTTACAGCCCTGAAGCAGTTTATAATCCTGATTATTAAAATGAAAATTCTAACCCCCCTTTATAAAGTCTATGAAAAGGTTTGTCTATTAATAATATTCAGTTCTTGACGGGTTCCCCTTTACAAATAGTGGCTGCCCTCTCCACTCCATATCCAAGTGGTTTAAAAAGGACACAGTAGGTCCTTGCAGTTAGTATAAGGGGGTTCGGAAAGTCTTCACCTTTGCTGGAGCAGGAACATAGCTGACAGGGTGCAATTTTGAATTTCTATACTCTAGCAGCCAATTTAAAGAAATATATAAAGGAAATCCAAAGGTTCCAGTATTCTCTAGTGCTGCTGTCCAGGAGCACTTAAGTATGGTTAAAGGGCATGTCCACCCCCAAAACTATATTTTAACCAACTACTGGCCCCACTGTGTAGTGTAGAAAAATCCTTACTTTAGATCCCTGCTCCAAATGGTTCTCCTGTAATGTCCCTCCAAACTTCAGAAAACTGACCACCAGGAGCCTGGCTAAGTCCATATAGGACTCTGCCTCCTGTCTCTCCTCTGTGAGAATTTGCACATGCTGAGTGCAGCCCTCCACCCCCTCCCTCCCGTTTTGCTCTCCCCCCCAGCTACAAACCCCCTTTCTGCAGTGTAGGGTTTCCTCCCCCAACTCCAACCGCAATAGTAATTTGTCAAAAAACTCTGTTTTAGTTTTGATTAATTAAAACCTTTCAAAGAACTTCTCTAGAAGCTCAATCAAAACTTTTACTTCTATTTTTCAGCCATGGAGTGGGTCCCAAAAAGATATCGTCCGATGGCATCAATGCTGCAAGGTTATTGCCTTACTTGTGGAGCGATGATCCTTGTGGGTGTGGCGTATTTCATTAGAGACTGGCGTTGGCTGCAGATAACATTGTCTATTCCATATTTTATTTTCTTCATGTTTGTCTGGTATGTACCGATTCAACAGAACAAAACACAATTATGCTGGCCAGTGATGCTACAATCTGATCGTATAATCAGATTGACCGACAGAAAAAAAAAGTCAACTAGTCTGATAGAAAAAAACTATTGTACGATTGTTGACCAATCGTCCATTCGTCCATACTCAAGCCGACGATATCAGGATCTCCAAATATTTTACAACCACGATTGTTGTGTCTATGGCCACCAGAGGGTACTTAAAGTACTTAAAGGGTAACTGTGGTCTCAAATTCTTCCAAACTAGTAATGATTATATAAAAATGTACTGATGAAAAGGTTCAGCAATGTAATTTCCTGGTTGAACTCTTTTAGCCATGTGACCAGCTTGTACTCATGTGACCAGCCTGTCTGCATTAATAGGCTCCCCTTCTCGACTGTCAATTTTTTCCTCAGGTACTTCCTGATTTCCCCAGCAATAAGTCTTAACTGAGCATGCTTCTCCCTTGGGGGAAAAGGGTCGACAGAGGTCAGGTGATGTCACTGAACCTACTGGAAGCAGGAAGTTTGACCATTCACCCCAATGTAATTTCTCACAGGCTCCAGCCAGAGATGTGATTGCTGGCTCAGTGTAAAGGAAATACTGCAAGCTTTCATTTAAAGGACATCTAAAGCCACAGAACAATACTGAACCAGAAGGCAGAGCACCTTGATATAAAACCAGTAATCTGTGTCTTACCTCTCATTTTGATACAGGCGCTGGGAAATTTACCTAAATAACCTATGGTTTGTGCTTTACTTCACAGCATTTTTAGTATCACACAGTTTGGTCAACGACCATTATGTTCTGCACATGCTCAGTCTTTAGCTATGGAAGAAACTTGTTACAGTTGGTCACACCCATTAATAATCCCTAGCCAATCCTTTTACAGGACAGATAAAGCAAGGAAGCATGTGACTGAGGTCAGGAGGTGTGGTCTGACAATGCACACACACACAGATACTTCATCCAGTTCTTAACAGGCTTACATTTACTTTAATACAATTTACTGAAATGGGATTTTATAGCTTATTGGTGTATTTAGGGGGGTTGTTTTCAGATTCTGGATTATAAAAAATTGGGTTTAGTTCTCCTTTAACGCTAACTTGTTTTGAGACCACAGTTGCCCTTTAAGATCAAGAGGGAAAAACAATTGATAATATTTTTACTTTTGCTTTCTTCTTTTCTGGTCTTTATTTCCTTTGCTATGCTTTCTTTGCTGTGGTCAGTAGTGAGCTGCCATTTCAGGTTCTGTAATGGTCCTTGTTTTTCCCAAGATGCACCACTTTCTTACAATGTTCCTAACAAAAGATTCCACTTAATTTGGCTGTTGGATGGGTCAAATATGCTCAGATCTCTACTGAGCAACTGAATCAAACTAGGGAGTGATTTTAGGACAAGACCACAATGAACAGGAATGGGCTGATTAAGTCCAACCACAAAATACATCAAAACTTCTGCTTATATAGGACCCAAAGAAAACGGGAGGATTACTATACATTGTTATATAAAATCCACAGATGCAGGTGCTGTTAGGTTTTAAGATAAATGTACAAAGAAAACGACCAGGCACTAACTCCTAGGCCTATGCCTCATTTACTAAAGTGGGGTGCTCCTTCCACATATAATAAACATGGTTTTAAGATAAACAATCCAGATGCCTTGCCCCAGACCTGTCTCTATATACATCTGTGCAACATGGTGTATAAGTATATCGAATTCCACGTAAACATATACAGTGCAATAAGAAATTCCCCAGCTCACTATTTCCAATCAGTGATGCAGGTACAGCCGCCCCAGACCCGTCTCTTCATGCGGTACAATGCACAAACTTTCCACAAAGCGAGACACTGGTGCACACCGGAAAGAAAGCACACACCAAGTCCTGGATATGTTTCAGTTATCCAATAGTATTGTGTTCACCTGCTTGATTTGAAGTCTTGGTGTGTGCTTGCTTTCCGGAGTGAGCCAGTGTCTCGCTTTATGGAAAGTTTGGGCTGATTAAGGTCATTGGAATGGGAAAATACTGTTTTTTTTTATATAAAAGCATGTGTATTCATGTTAAAATTCCCCTTTAAAACACTCCCTATTCCTTTTTGTATATCTTATTAAATATTGTGGACCGTTTGGTAGCTGGGTCCCCGAATCTGCTCGTTGGCTTTCACTTAACAAGCACTCAAAGAAGGCTCTGGCTAATCTGAACCGTGCGGCGAAGTTCAATGGGAAAAAAGATGGAATACCGGTTACTCTTGAGGTAATATAGGCATACTAAGGAAACGTTCTTGATTTATTACTAAGGCTGTGGCCACACTACATTGGGCCTGCAACCCACTCTTTGTAGGACGGCAACCCACTCTACACCGGATGACAACGTGTGGGGAAAGTGTGCGTGCCAGCGTGCATTACACTATCAGAGAGAATGTGGTTTTAAAAAAATTGCGGTTGTAACGCATTGACATGCACTGCGTTTCTCACGCTGAAACGGATCACAAAACGCGACTGTAAGCGAGTGAGAAACACGCTAGTGTGGCCTAGCCCTAAATCTCCATGTTTGTATTTTTATGCATTGCAATAATCTCTACTGTCTTTTTTTCACTCACTTTACATAATGATGAATTCTTTATTTCATTCCAAACTTTGTTTTTTTGTGCCTAGATGCTAAAACAGGACAATAAAAAGATGTCAACCAAATCCACAAGTCCAAACCCAATGGACCTCTTCCGTACACCTGCAATGCGCACAATAACTTTAGTTCTCTCTCTATCTTGGTAACAGAGGTTTTCCAATACTACCCAATGCATAATTCACATTATTCAATGGATTGTTCTCTGTTTCCAGTCTACACCACTCTTACCTCTATTGTCAATTTCTTAGGTTCACAACAAGTTTCTGTTACTTTCCTATCGCAATGGATGTCCAGCGTTTTGGCCTCAGTATGTATCTGACCCAGGTGGTATTTGCTGCTTCAGAGTTCCCCATGAGGCTTCTGAGTACAATTGGCGCTTTTTACATCGGAAGAAGAGTTACAATTGCTTTCTTATTAATCCTTTCAGGGACCCTTTTGCTTTGCACTATGGCAATTCCAACAGGTATGTGCTGGGTGGATGAACATAAGATTTTACCATTACGTAATGTGAATTATCTTTATCTTTTGGGGTTTGTTCCCCAAGGGGGAAAGAACATTCGAACATTTAGTCTGGAGGTGACTTTTTTCTATAGGACCACCTTAAATGAAACATGCATAGGTGGAAATATCTTAGATTGTAACCATAATATTAGGGTTTCTGACAAAAATACTATACTCAGGCAGCCTACATTATCCAAAAGGTAACTCTAACCCCAAAATAACGTAATATATTCTGAAGGATCACCCCCCAAAACCCCACTTGCCTTGTAACCTTACCTTCCTCCGATGCTCCCACAGCATCGGAGGAAGGTAAACAACTTACAAGAAACCAATCCCTCACCACATTCTCCTTCTCTTCTGGATAATGACTGTCAGTCATGGTCGTGATATCACAGCCAATGGTTGGCAGCCATTACCACAGGAGCAGTGTACTCCTAATCATGCTCCTAACCATGTTGAGTTATTTTGGGAATGGAGTTATTACCCTTTATTAAACAACAACTGCTCAAAGGCATATAATGTGGTTGCTAGTCCGAACACATACAATTGTGCAAAAAAAAAAAAACTGATCGCAACGCAACACAGGGCAACACACTTGTGTTGTGTAGCGATCAGCAGTTTTTTTGTACAACGTGTGGTCCGGCCAATAGGCCGACACTAGTGTGCGTTTTTTTACACATGTTCGGATCGCAATAGCAATGGGATTGTGAGTTTAAAACGGTGCAGTGTGGCCTAGCCCTAAATGAGATAATTTGCCCATATCGCGCTGTAGTTGTATTTTAACATTAATAACATATAAGGTGTTTGTGTAATCTATATTATACTTTTCAGATATGACCGTCCTGCAGATGATTCTCACTGCTGTGGCTAAGTCAATTATTGGCTCCTGCATTGTCTGCTCCTACCTGTACACCACTGAACTGTACCCGACAGTGCTCAGGTAAACACTTCACATGCATAATAATGGAGACTTAGAAAAACTATTAAATACAAGATCAACCTCAAATTGTTTTAAACTGTTCACAGAAAGTCATGATATGATTTGGTAACTAAATATATGTACCAGTATAAGCAGGTTACTGGTAATAAACAAATATTGTTTAAACCTGTGCTATGCTGTGCAGGGAAATTATTTCTCCATGCCTCTAGAGCTCTGCATAGCCAGGAAAATATGTGGATAGTTCATTATACATATAATATAATAAAGGACATTTAAACTGCATTTGTAAATAGATATTTAATTATGTTATTTTTTTTTTCATTCTGGCAAAGGTATCACCTCCTCCCTCTGCTTATAAGCTTTTTATAAGTTTGATCATGTGCAGAGGAAGCATCAAGGCAAAAAGCAATCAACCTTTGTCTGTGATGTCAGCAGTCACAGCCTTGATTGACTGCATGGAGGGAGGAGCCAGCTTCTTCTGACCGAATGGGGGCAATAAATAACACTACAACGCGTGCATGGAAGCTGTGTGCGTTGCCGTATACCTGCGTTGCGATTGGCCAATGTTGCGCAATCGGAGCGCCACATCAATTAGATTGTGCTTAATCTAATCACATATAAGTGAGGCCTAGCTCTCAATATCTGGTTAGTAATACATCGAATAATGTGCTGAATATATCAGTTGGGGTTAGGTAACTGAAAGTGAGATTCAAGTTGCCCTAGACTGGATAAATCCTTGCCGATTACAAGGCAAGGTATGCAATGGCTGATAATTTGGAACGATTGATCATCCCGTCCCAAGCTTTTGGTTGGTTCAGCCATGTGATTTTTTCCAATGATTGGTCAGTCCAAGGCAATTGGACATGTTGGTAAAATGCAGATGTGTGGTCTTCAAAGGGCCACATGACAGATTGGCCCCAAAATACCCTCAAAAAGTAATTTGATTGGTAAATAGAGACGCATGTGTACAGTCCTTAGATAATGCTGCACATTGCTCCAAAAGGTGACCAGTTAAAGTGCATGTCCACCCCCCTAAACCAACTTTGGGGGTAAGGTAGGTAACCCCTACCCACCCCCAACCGCCGCAATAGTTCAGTGAAAACATCCCCCGTTTTCTACTTACACTGCCTTCTCTCCCACAGCGCTCCATTCCGGCCTCCTTCTTGCAAGCGGGGGCCGGACCTCAGACGTGGCTGACGTCACTAGGAACACTGTGGGAGAGAAGGCTCTGAAATATTGCAGCGGTTAGGTGCGGGCAGGGGTTACTTACCTTCCCCAAAAAGGATTACACGCTAGGTGCAACGATGGCTGAGGATGGATCCGGATGGTGGGAGGGGGGGTACTGCGCATGCTCCAGAAATTGATGAGGACAAAGAAACAGTGTGGATCAGAAGCCTCACAGACAGCTTCGACTCTTTAGTTTCCTGGACTTAGTAAGGAATATCTTGGGAACCATAAGGAGCAGAGATGGTTTATTTTAAACTGCAGAGGGGGCCAGTAGTGGGTTTAATTATAGTTTTTGGGGTGGACACGCCCTTTAACACAAATGTAAACTAGCTTTGGCCTCTTGTTTACCCTGCTACTACAGTATATAAAGCTCTGTCTAGTCTATAAAGGCCTGTCTAATCTTCAATTATACTGTATATGTTTTATACATATTATCTGTGATTTGTGAAAATACATTTTTGCAGTATTCTTAGAATTTAACTTTGTTCAATATTACATGGGATTAGTGGGCCCTGAGCTGTTATTTCCCATTCCATCAATGGGAACCACACAGCCTATTATTTACCAACATCTTGTCATTGTATTAATAAAAATGAATAATCCAGAGTCTTCAGTGCTTTATAGTCAATTGTAATGATGTATTTGGTTTATCTGTGTCTACAGACAGACAGGAATGGGATTCACTAACATGATGATGAGGTTGGGAGCTGTAGTTGCCCCCATTGTAATGATAACAAAGGCATATGTGTCCTTTCTCCCATTGGTAATATTTGGGGTCATGCCTATCATCAGTGGACTTCCTATTTTGTGGCTACCAGAGACTAAGGACTGTGCCCTCCTGGACACAGTGGAAGAGGTCGAGACCAGGTGAGTGTGATATTAGGACACTATTGTTTGTGCTGTAATATTTGAAAGCTCCCTGAATACGTCACAGATTGTTGTAGTCAGTAACATATCTAGAGAGGACCAACTAACCCCCCCGAGTCCCCCCTCACAAGCCAGCAATCATCTGTTTAGAACAGCTAATCGCTTCTCCCCCCATCCCATGGGTGGTAGTTACACCCCTGATTGTAGTGTAAGTCATTAAAATGATTCTAATACTTATCATAATCTATTTTACATTTATATTTCAGGGCCTGGAAACTTAAAACTCCAGCCATAACGCAGAACAATAATATTGTACATGGGACCAAAGTCTAGGCAATGTGGACAATGCAACTTGTACTGTGATAGTATCATTAGTGTCATTTCAAAATGTATATAATACAATTACTGTTACACACTTTGGCCAACATCTACAAACCGAATCAGTAATAAAAAGAGATATAAAAAGGTCCAGTTTCTGTAAACATGTTGTATTATTTTTCTAATTTTATTTTTATATATGCAGACATCCCACCCTGCCATTTCAGGCTTCCGGGCAGGGTGGGAAAGGTGGCATGACGAGGGGGGCGTGACACCTATGACATCACGCAGAGGCAGGGCTAGTGTCCTAGGGGGTGGAGGGAGGCAGGGTTAGGGACATTCCAGGGGCGTGGTCTCCAAAGGGGGAGTAAACGAGGAGTAGACTAGAGTCTCATCTCGGTCACGAGAGTCTGGGGTGGTCTCGCAGGAGGGTCATGTTTTTTAATCGTATGGGGTTTCATTAGGGGTAATGGTTTTTTAGATATATTTAATAATGTTTTTTTAACGAAAACATTAGTGTGTTATATCTTATTCACTGAAAGCACCTCCCTAATGGGTGGTGAAATGATTCAGAAAATTGGTTATTATATATAAATATATAAATATATATATATATATACCGCAAGTGCCGTTTTTGGATTTCTTTAGGAGATTTCATTCTCCATCCATTTGAGCAGGAGCGTTGGGATACCTGCATATGTGAGTGCATTAAAGGTGAATTAATCAGAATGCAGACAGTAACTGCTGTCACTGCAGATACAATGTCACTGTCGCATTTCCACCGCAATGTCGCAATCATCTTTACCTACATAACACGCACACATAAAATACTGATGCCCTAAATCAGGATTTCCCAAAGCGTGTGCCAGAGAAGACTTGGGGGCCTTCAGAGAGAAGATGGTGTGACTCATTTTGGTTGGGGGATTATTTTCCTCAGTATAACTTGTCACAACCCCCCTGTCAGGTCCACTTACCCATTTATCAGTTATCGGAAAACGCACTCCAAGTAACCGACAAGTCAATAAAATAGAACGGACAAAGAGGTGGTTAGTGAACAAACGATATATAACACACACTTTATATGTCTCAATATCTATATGCTCCCTGCAACCATATTCAGAAATAAGGGGAATGACCTGCTAAATCTATATTTGTGGTTATCCACACCCCCTAAATTATACAATCCTGTAAGAAAAAGGTTATCCACACCTATTACTCTATACACAGTTATATATATATATTTCTAAACAATACTCTTC
Organism: Hymenochirus boettgeri; assembly: GCA_019447015.1. Taxonomy (NCBI): domain Eukaryota; kingdom Metazoa; phylum Chordata; class Amphibia; order Anura; family Pipidae; genus Hymenochirus; species Hymenochirus boettgeri. Next base: position 45,142,334 of record CM033472.1, on the reverse strand, counting down.
TATAGTAGAGTAACTTCAAAGAAACGGGTTTGTTTTGGCATATACTCAGAGTCAGAATACGGCAATAAGCCTTTAAATTATTTTATATAATTTATTAAAAGATAACAAAAGAGTGCATAAAAAAATATACAGAAAACTATGTTAACTTACCGAACATAACAGGTAACACACAGGTGAGGGTAGAATGGGATAAAAGAAAGACCACGTAGAGATAAATGGCATCTGAAAAGTCCATGAACAGTCCAAGAAACTTGTAAATCCAATATGGAAAAAGTGACAGAGTCCAAATTGATAGTCCCTGATGGAAGCCAATAAATGGTCTGTTCGTTTGGCTAGATGTTCCTTAAGATGTTATGACGAACTCCTGGGCTGAGTCCATAGTCCCAATTTATCCTTTCTCCTGAAAATAAGAGCGGTCTGGACTCTAGAGGTGGGCTTGGTTCTGCCCCTGAAAGGTGGTTCCTATTTTTGGGGGGAACTTTAAAACTTCCCTAGGATATACTGTCTGTACTGTACACGCCACATTCAAAATAATAACATGATTGTCATTAACTAATTTTACACAATAGAATGATACCAAACATGACATACTTTGGAGTTTGTAGGCCTAAGAAGGATAATATCTCGAGTTTCTCAAAGAATATCATCGCCTACAAGATATCTATAAATTCATATTTATTTGTATTATATTCTTGTATAAACTGAGAATACTTGTGAAAATATGAAATATTTCTTTGCCCTGAATTATTAAGAAATATGAATGGCCTTTGAACTGCCATTTGGTTTTAGCTCAGTTCTAACCCAGAGGACCACCTGGGGTTCTCCTGCCATAATGTCTAGCGAACGCTACTTACAGATCCTTGCTCCTGCGACGCATGATGTGTAAAAACGTCTGTTTCGGGGCAATAATCGGCCCGTGAATTGGCACTTTATCGACCAAAATGCCCGTTCGGTCCGGGATCATTGCCCGACTGGCTGGGCGGATCTCAGAATGAGCAGCCGTTTCAGCCAATAAAGAGCCTACACACGGGCCGATTATCGTCCGAAAAGGACGTTTGTACACATCCTACGTCGCAGGTCGGGACCCGCGATCACACGTGTGTACGAACCTTTAGTCTTTGCTAGTGAAAAAATTGAAGGCACAGATTAATATTAGATCAGTTCTGATCATCTTAGCACCTAAGGAAGGGGACACTCCCCGAAACGTTGTGCAAGCATGTCACTTAATAAATGCTAAAAAGCAAGAAGGTCAATAGTGTGCGTTCTTCAACCAAGTGCAACTGATCATCTTAGTATTGATCTTTGCCAATAGAGAAAAAAAATCCCTTCCTGAAAAACGCCCGGTCATCTCCGGATTATTGACCGGAGAAACATGATTGGCAGCATAGCAACTCAGACAGTTCACCAAGGAAATCTAAAATAAATGAGAAAACTGGTAATGAGACTGGGTCATGGTAAGGGGGGAAATATTATCAGGGGGAAGGAGGAGTAAAAACATTTAAACCTTACCTGCCAATCTAGAAATAAACCCTTTCCAGCTGGCGTCTGGGTGATTTATTTTCTGGGAAACAATAAAGGTAAGATGAAGATTGTTATTAATTTGGGAAATTTCCATGAAATCAGTAATAAATGGTTAAAGTAGAAAATATACTTACCTGAATCTACCCGATTTCCTGTTGCATCTTCTGGACCTTCCTCTACTGGGTTGTGTTCCTCAGTATGGGTTGTGTGCACTTGGGGAACAACTGCTGTAACAATGAATGATAAAGTGAGAAACACCTTATTATAAGGTTCAATGTCCTTTAGTTTTCAACTTGAAATCTCTGAACCCCCTTTATATTACAAATACAATGAAGACAAAATTCTACTTGTTATGCATAGTATAATAGGAGAGACTGTTCTGTACCTGCATTAGCTCTGAGATCTTCCAATCTAATGTCAATAGATGTTAGGACCTCATAGAAGTCACTGATCCAGCCTCCCATAGACGTTATCATCTTGTACAGACATTTACAAGCTTTTTTGTCCTTTAACGTACTGTTCTCCTTTATAGCATTTTCTCTCCTCCTTTCTAGCTCTAGGATCCTGCTCCACACCAACTTACGATGAGCCTGCAGGTATTTTACCTGACCTGAATAGTCTTTTGTTTTTAAAATGTTACTATAATTTCTTGCATTGCAAGAGTACCTTGTCAGAGTGAGAGATTGGGTAAGTACCTTACCTTCGTTGCCAGCTCATGAATGTTTTATTGAAGAACGGGAGGTAAGACACAGATCCTTTACCTCCCATTTTTCAATAAAGCTGAAAGGCAAAAAATGATTTTAGCCAGGGCCGCCTCGCTAATGAAGCAGTGTGCAGCACAATGCAGAGCGGCACTATGTAGCGAAGCGGCACCCTGTAGGGAAGGGAAAGCTTCCTGGATCAAAGCGGAACGCGATGTGCGTGTGTCGGCATGCGTGACGTCAGCGCTGAAAGAGAGCTAGTTCAGCCTGTGCAGGACCAGTACAGGCTCAGGCTGCATTCTTTCCTAACAGCACAGCGCTTGTGTCATAAACTCGGACACAGAGTGTGTCCTGTCCAATTCCAAAGGCAAGTCTGTAACTGTCTGTAATAGGGATGGCTAGATAGATGATAGATAGCTAGATGATAGATAGACAGACAGACAGACAGATGATAGATATATAGATAGACAGAGATAGATAGATAGATAGATAGATAGATAGATAGATAGATAGATAGAAATAGGTACCTCAGTTTATACTCGGGTCGGCTTATACTGGAAAGTCCCAATCAGCATGTGATAGCCAGGTTTATTATGTGGATAGGTGCCATTGGTCTAGAGCAAGGTGGTTGCTCCTGTGGAGGACCTTGTGGTCGTGGATCTTCTATATTAATAATTTGGACAACTATATTTTTGTAGACTCTGTAAAGCTTTGTACATTCCTATTTTCCCTGGACATCTCAGTAAATTTACAAAACCACAATCTATTTTTGTTATTTTTTCTCCATTTTTGTATTAACACGAGAACGCTTATGTATCATGTACCCAGAAAGCTAATTAATAAACATCTTATACATTTACAGCCTTCTAACGTCTATAGGACAAATGTAAACACTTGCTAAATATTTTTATCCTAAACGGCAACATTCAGCAAACTGATATATTTCTCTAAACCACACTAACCAATTTATGGAAGTTTTCAGTTGCTCGCACACTTATGTGATATACCTGCAATATACCTGTAAATAAACATTTTGGGTATCATATACATTTGAATTACCCACTACACCCCCTAATACTATTTTTTGGATGAGTTTTCCTCACCACTGGAATCAGCTTTTGCTCGAATATTTTTTCTGCTGCTTTTTTTGACTCCGTGAAACCCAACAGTTCTATTGTCTTTATCATCCCCTGGGTCTTTACTTTCTTCTTCTACTTCATCCTCCCATGTCTCAGATTTCTTCTTTAGGTTTTGGGATGTCTCTACCTTCTTGCTGCCTTCCCAACTTGCTTTGTTAGGTTTGGTGAAGAGAATTCTGCTTTTCCCACAGTTAGTGGCATCTTGGTTGTAGGAGCAAGAACTGTCATCAAACACTTTTCTTGCTGCAACTCTGCCATGAACTTGTTGCGGTTGGTGTGATTGGAGGTGTCAGGAGTGTCCTCTAGACTGTATTTTGTGCAGTGCTCTGGATGCAGGGCCGCCTCACTAATGAAGCAGTGTGCAGCACAATGCAGAGCAGCACTCTGTAGCGAAGCGGCACCCTGTAGGGAAGGGAAAGAAGAAATTTTGGGGGTTTTTTTTCTTACTGAATGATCTGTCCATCCGACCGTCACTGGTACCAGAACTGGCAGAGGCAGCACAGCTTCCTGGATCAACGCGGAACGCGGCGTGCGTGACGTTGTGACGTCAGCACTGAAAGAGCGCTAGTTCAGCGCTAGTCCTGTCCAATTCCAAAGGCAAGTCTGTAACTGTAATAGGGATAGATAGATAGATAGATAGATAGATAGATGATAGATAGATAGATAGACAGACAGTTGATAGATAGATAGATAGATAGATAGATAGATAGATAGATAGATAGATGATAGATAGACAGATGATAGATAGATAGATAGATAGATAGATAGATAGATAGATAGATAGATAGATGATAGATAGATAGATAGATAGATAGATAGATAGATGATAGATAGATAGATAGATAGATAGATAGATAGACAGACAGTTGATAGACAGATGATAGATAGATAAATAGATAGATAGACTTCAAAAGTTTTTAAAGTTGCCGGGGGCGTCGTGGACCGTTGACTCTGAGGACTTGTGACTGACTCGTGACGAGGAGTGACGTGACACCTATGACATCACGCAGAGGCAGGGCTAGTGTCCTAGGGGTGGGAGGGGAGGCAGGGTTGGGGACATTCCAGGGGCGTGGTCTCCAAAGGGGGAGTAAACGAGGAGTAGACTAGAGTCTCATCTCGGTCACGAGAGTCTGGTGGTGGTCTCGCAGGAGGGTCATGTTTTTAATCGTATGGGGTTTCATTAGGGGTAATGGTTTTTTAGATATATTTAATAATGTTTTTTTAACGAAAACATTAGTGTGTATATCTTATTCACTGAAAGCACCTCCCTAATGGGTGGTTGGTGAAATGATTCAGAAAATTGGTTTTATATATAAATATATAAATATATATATATAATACCGCAAGTGCCGTTTTTGGATTTCTTTAGAGATTTCATTCTCCATCCATTTGAGCAGGAGCGGTTGGGATACCTGCATATGTGAGTGCATTAAAGGTGAATTAATCAGAATGCAGACAGTAACTGCGTCACTGCAGATACAATGTCACTGTCGCATTCCACACGCAATGTCGCAATCATCTTTACCTACATAACACGACACAATAAAATACTGATGCCTAAATCAGGATTTCCCAAAGCGTGTGCCAGAGAAGATGGGGGCCTTCAGAGAGAAGATGGTGTGACTCATTTTGGTTGGGGGATTATTTTCCTCAGTATAACTTGTCACAACCCCCCTGTCAGGTCCACTTACCATTTATCAGTTATCGGAAAACGCACTCCAAGTACCGACAAGTCAATAAAATAGAACGGACAAAGAGGTGGTTAGTGAACAAACGTATATAACACACACTTTTATATGTCTCAATATCTATTGCTCCCTGCAACCATATTCAGAAATAAGGGGAATGACCTGCTAAACTATATTTGTGGTTATCCACACCCCCTAAATTATACAATCCTGTAAGAAAGGTGTATCCACACCTATTACTCTATACACAGTTATATAATATATTTCTAAACAATACTCTTCTATAGTAGAGTAACTTCAAAGAAACGGGTTTGTTTTGGCATATACTCAGAGTCAGAATACGGCAATAAGCCTTTAAATATTTTATATAATTTATTAAAAGATAACAAAAGAGTGCATAAAAAAATATACAGAAACTATGTTAACTTACCGAACATAACAGGTAACACACAGGTGAGGGTGTAGAATGGGATAAAAGAAAGACACGTAGAGATAAATGGCATCTGAAAAGTCCATGAACAGTCCAAGAAACTGTAATCCAATTGGAAAAAGTGACAGAGTCCAAATTGATAGTCCCTGATGGAAGCCAATAAATGGTCTGTTCGTTTGGCTAGATGTTCCTTAAGATGTTATGACGAACTCCTGGGCTGAGTCCATAGTCCCAATTTATCCTTTCTCCTGAAAATAAGAGCGGTCTGGACTCTAGAGTGGGCTTGGTTCTGCCCCTGAAAGGTGGTTCCTATTTTTTGGGGGGAACTTTAAAACTTCCCTAGGTATAATGTCTGTACTGTACACGCCACATTCAAAATAATAACATGATTGTCATTAACTAATTTTACACAATAGAATGATACCAAACATGACATACTTTGGAGTTTGTAGGCCTAAGAAGGATAATATCTCGAGTTTCTCAAAGAATATCATCGCCTACAAGATATCTATAAATTCATATTTATTTGTATTATATTCTTGTATAAAACTGAGAATACTTGTGAAAATAGAAATATTTCTTTGCCCTGAATTATTAAGAAATATGAATGGCCTTTGAACTGCCATTTGGTTTTAGCTCAGTTCTAACCAAGAGGACCACCTGGGGTTCTCCTGCCATAATGTCTAGCGAACGCACTTACAGATCTTGCTCCTGCGACGCATGATGTGTAAAAACGTCTGTTTGGGGCAATAATCGGCCCGTGAATTGGCACTTTATCGACCAATGCCCGTTCGGTCCGGGATCATTGCCCGACTGGCTGGGCGGATCTCAGAATGAGCAGCCGTTTCAGCCAATAAAGAGCCTACACACGGGCCGATTATCGTCCGAAAAGGACGTTTGTACACATCCTACGTCGCAGGTCGGGACCCGCGATCACACGTGTGTACGAACCTTTAGTCTTTGCTAGTGAAAAAATTGAAGGCACAGATTATATATTAGATCAGTTCTGATCATCTTAGCACCTAAGGAAGGGGACACTCCCCGAAAAGTTGTGCAAGACGTCACTTAATAAATGCTAAAAAGCAAGAAGGTCAATAGTGTGCGTTCTTCAACCAAGTGCAACTGATCATCTTAGTATTGATCTTTGCCAATAGAGAAAAAAAAATCCCTTCTGAAAAACGCCCGGTCATCTCCGGATTATTGACCGGAGAAAACATGATTGGCAGCATAGCAACTCAGACAGTTCACCAAGGAAATCTAAAATAAATGAGAAACTGTAATGAGACTGGGTCATGGTAAGGGGGGAAATATTATCAGGGGGAAGGAGGAGTAAAAACATTTAAACCTTACTGCCAATCTAGAAATAAACCCTTTCCAGCTGGCGTTGGGTGATTTATTTTTCTGGGAAACAATAAGGTAAGATGAAGATTGTTATTAATTGGGGGAAATTTCCATGAAATCAGTAATAAATGGTTAAAGTAGAAAATATACTTACCTGAATCTACCGATTTCTTGTTGCATCTTCGGACCTTCCTCTACTGGGTTGGGTGTCCTCAGATGGGTTGTGTGCACTTGGGGAACAACTGCTGTAAACAATGAATGATAAAGTGAGAAACACCCTTATTATAAGGTTCAATGTCCTTTAGTTTTCAACTTGAAATCTTGAACCCCCTTTATATACAAATACAATGAAGACAAAATTCTACTTGTTATGCATAGTATAATAGGAGAGACTGTTCTGTACCTGCATTAGCTCTGAGATCTTCCAATCTAATGTCAATAGATGTTAGGACCTCATAGAAGTCACTGATCCAGCCTCCCATAGACGTTATCATCTTGTACAGACATTTACAAGCTTTTTTGTCCTTTAACGTACTGTTCTCCTTTATAGCATTTTCTCTCCTCCTTTCTAGTCTAGGATCCTGTCCACACCAACTTACGATGAGCCTGCAGGTATTTTACCTGACCTGAATAGTCTTTGTTTTTAAAATGTTACTATAATTTCTTGCATTGCAAGAGTACCTTGTCAGAGTGAGAGATTGGGTAAGTACCTTACCTTCGTTGGCAGCTCATGAAGTTTTATTGAAGAACGGGAGGTAAGACACAAGATCCTTACCTCCCATTTTTCAATAAAGCTGAAAGGCAAAAATGATTTTAGCCAGGGCCGCCTCGCTATGACAAGTGTGCAGCACATGCAGAGCGGCACTATGTAGCGAAGCGGCACCCTGTAGGGAAGGGAAAGCTTCTGGATCAAAGCGGAACGCGATGTGCGTGTGTCGGCAGCGTGACGTCAGCGCTGAAAGAGAGCTAGTTCAGCCTGTGCAGGACCAGTACAGGCTCAGGCTGCATTCTTTCCTAACAGCCAGCGTTGTGTCATAAACTCGGACACAGAGTGTGTCCTGTCCATTCCAAAGGCAAGTTGTAACTGTCTGTAATAGGGATGGCTAGATAGATGATAGATAGCTAGATGATAGATAGACAGACAGACAGACAGATGATAGATATATAGATAGACAGAGATAGATAGATAGATAGATAGATAGATAGATAGATAGATAGATAGATAGATAGATAGATAGATAGATAGATAGATAGATAGATAGATAGATAGATAGATAGATAGTAGATAGATAGATGATAGACACAGACAGATTGATAGATAGATAGATAGACAGATGATAGATGATAGATAGATAGATCGATCGATAGATAGATAGATAGATAGATAGATAGATAGATAGATATAGACAGACAGATGATAGATAGATAGATAGATAGATGATAGATAGATAGATAGATAGATAGATAGACAGACAGATGATAGATAGACAGACAGATGATAGATAGATAGATAGATAGATAGATAGATAGATAGATAGATAGACAGACAGATGATAGATAGATAGACAGATGATAGATAGATAGGATAGATAGATAGATAGATAGATAGATAGATAGATAGATAGATAGATAAGAGCAGATAGATAGATAGATAGATAGATAGATAGATAGATAGATAGACAGATAGATAGATAGATAGATAGATAGATAGATGATATAGACAGACAGATGATAGTACGAGAGATAGATAGATAGGATAGATAGATAGAGAGATAGAAGACAGATGATAGATAGATAGATAGATAGATAGATAGATAGATAGACAGATGATAGATAGACAGAGATAGATAGATAGATAGATAGATAGATAGATAGATAGATAGATAGATAGATAGATAGATAGATAGATAGATAGATAGATAGATAGATAGACGATAGGATAGATAGATAGATAGATAGATAGATAGATAGGAAGATGATAGATAGATAGATGATAGATAGATTAGATAGATAGATAGATAGATAGATAGACAGACAGATGATAGATAGATAGATAGATAGATAGATAGATAGATAGATAGATAGATAGGTGATAGCCTTTGACTGAGAAGCAGCACTAAACATGAGCTCCTGAGTTTCCAGCATTTATACCTTGTAATGAGCAGCTAAAAAGGACATATTCTGGATTTAATATAGACAACAAGGAATCACATGGAAGAGAGAAGCAAATAAAGGATTTATAAGAAATTTACTTGAAAGAAAATAGGAAAACCAGAAAAAGGAGTTTACCGGGGAATCAAACCAACAGGCAGCACAGAGCATCACAAAGACCAACAGTAACTGACATCACCAAAGCTCACAAATCCAAAGCTGACAAGTATAAGAGTCCTCCAAGGTAAAGACTGCTTTTTTCTTAATATTACTCAATTCTGCATTATACTGTATATTATATAGACCAACAGAGAAGTAAAGAAAGTAGACTAAAGAACTTTAAAATGGAAACTTCCAAAGATCAAAAGCTTAGTAATGGCTCCAATACAGCCAGTCCAGACAGCAGGTGGTCTGACACCTTGGAAATCAAATACTGTGATAAAGATAAAAGCATTGCAGCCAAGAAAGCTGTAAAAAAGCTGACAATTAAACAAAACCCAGAGACTTTGTTTGCTGATTTCTCCTCTATGGATGAACACAGGATAAAAACAAACTTATTGTTTCACACTGAACACCCCTTGGCCTGGCACTCTGCTATCTGCCAGCAATATAACAACTTCACAAAGGGGGGGATCAACCAAGGTCGACAGATCAGACTAAAGGACAAGGAAAATGTAGAGACTGTCATACTAACAGTAAATGTATATAATAATGGCACCATCATGGTACAGGGCACAGAGACAAAAATGGAGGAATTTGAACAATTATTTCCTACTATCAAGGAAGAAGCAAGGAAATGTAGAGACCAGCAGACCACAACTGTCAGTGTTGGTAAGGAGAAATCCCCTGCTGAGACAGTCCCCAGAGACACCACAGTACCATGTCTGATGACATCTCACCCCTCACCCCACCTCCTCAGAGACTGTTTATCCCAGTTAGAGAGGGACTTTCACCAATTCAAAGAAGATCTTCAAAAAACACAAGGTGAGAAAAATGCAATTGACCTACTAAAGGATGAGATAAGCAGACTAAAACTGATCACAGATCAGCTCTGCAGGAAATACGATCCACTTTACAGCAACTTCATCAGGAAAATGCCCAGCTCAGAGAAGAAAAACTCAAGATCAAAAGAAGCAATGAGCCTCAATGTCCAGAAAGGTCAACAAACCTCAGAAAACAAACAGATAAAGAAACTGTCCTGGACAACACCACACACATCCCCCATAAGGAACAGCACACAATAAAGGAGAAAAACAGCCAAGACATCAAGGATGAAACATGTAAACAAGCAGAAAATGCCACCGCCAACATAAATTCACAACCACAAAACAGCAATAACACTGTGGAAACTTCAACAAAACAGCAAACAAATATGCCTAACATAACACCAAACCATAATATTGTGCTAATAATGGACTCAAACGGGAAATACCTGGACACAAAACGCCTTTTTCCATGGAAAAGAGTCACAAAAATCCACTGTGCGACTATTGAAAAAGCAGCAGAGGTGATCCGCAATCCATATTTCACTGCCCCAGAACACATCATCCTACATACAGGCATGAATAATCTAGACAACCCATCAGAGGACATTGCAGATAAACTCTGTGTTCTAGCAAAGACCACTGGACATCAATTTCCTGGCTCCAAAATTATACTATCATCCCTGCTCCCAAGGAAGGACATTCCCCTCCATGACATTCAGGCCATTAAAAAGGAGCTGACAACAAAAATCAATTCCACTCCAAATATCCAACTGATACAGTACTCCTCTGTAACACACCAGCACCTATATGATAACAAACAAGGAATGAGCTTCCTGGCAAAACAACTAAAAGACCTGGTTCTTAACAGGCCCCTGGGACTCAAACCCCACACAGCTCCCATACCACACAGCCCAGGCCAGAAAAACCCATCAAAAAGACATCATACTATCAAACCGTCTAACCCAAATGTGATGCCACATCGATGGTAGGAATGGAGGAAACCAAACAGAACACCCGAAAGCAGTGACATTACAGACATTAAGAACATGCTGATCACCTTATTTAACAAAATAGCATAACTGACCAGAACGTCCTAAATAGTCAGCTCATTACAAGGTATATACTCACACAATGACATCTCTTGTTATTAGTAGCTGGAACATTCAGGGTCTGAATGCTTCAGCTTTTGGAACAAAAACAAATGACCCAGATTTCAAAGAAAGTCTGAGCAAAGTGGACATCCAGATCCTCTTAGAGACATGGACCCGATCAGAGGATAGCTCAGTCTCGGTTCCTATTGGTTATAGGGAACTCTCTGTTGCAGCCCAAAAGAACAAACATACCAAGTGCTTGTGAAGGTTCTCATTCATCCAGGTCATGGTATATCTGTTGTATTCAATTAGATCAACTGGACTTGAAATGTAGTTCTTGAAGACGTTTCGCTAGTCATCCGACTGGCTTTCTCAATTCAGAATGACTTGTACAAGAATCTGTGGCAATTATGTACCCTGGAAAATCCCAATTAGCATATCACAGCCAGGTGTTAAGGGTGTGATTGGATAGTGGCTAAGAGGTGTTATAGGAACGCCCAGAGTAAGGTGTTAAAACAGCATTGAACATGGCAGACAGTTGGTGTCGAACCCCCCCACCTCTATTTAGGCTTGGTTTCTTTATTTTCACATAAATGGCCTCCTTAACACCTCTCTTGAACCAGTCACGTTCCTTCGCCAATATGTTAACATTACAATCTTCAAAGGTATGTCCTTTACCCTTAAGATGTAGGTACACAGCTGAGTCCTGACCTGGGGGGTTGGGGGTATCAGTGTTTGTGTTTATGTTCATGAAACAAACTGTTTTGATCTCATGACCCTTAAACCTCGAAATATCCACATTTGAGGATTGTTAACATTATAGTCTATGGGGAGAAATGCCCCGAAATTTGCCAATAACTTCTTAATGCTTCTGCGGGTTCCTTAGCTAGGTAATAGCACACTTCTCCTATATGACCCGCACATCTGTACCGAAGATAGTAGATAGATAGAAAGATGATAGATAGATAGATAGACAGACAGATGATAGATAGATTAGATAGATAGATAGATAGACAGACTTCAAAAGTTTTTAAAGTTGCCATTGTTCCGGCATGTAGTTAAAAAGTTAAAGAAGTTAGAGACAGCTCTGCAATTACCGTCTGCTATCTACCTGACTCCCTTTCAAGTCTTTTTTGGTAAGTAGTATTCTGCTTTTTTTAATACTTATTTCTTTCAGTTGCATTTAATCTGTAAAATTACATTGTAAGATTGTGCTTGGAGTTGGACTTTTTCATTATAAGCATTATGTATAACCCTTCTACCTTAACAGGCTTGTATAAATGTTTGTCATTTTAATTCAAATAGTATGTGTGTATGTTACTAAAACACATTTCATATGCTAGCTTCAGATAGAGTTTGTTAGGTTAAGCTAGGTTAGATTAGGTAGGTAGGTAGTTAGGGCCCTGCTGTCTGAAAGTGTCTACCTCGACGTGGTGGCAACTGACTGGCTTACAAATCTTTTGGCCAAAACCTTTTATTCCACAGGAAGTATGGTTGATCTGGGGTGGGAATACTATTCTAGAGGGTGGGTCCTTCAATGTATTGTAAATAAATGGAGGAATGATATGTAAATAGAATGATAATGACACAAGTTAAATCAATGTGTATAAAGCCCCTCCCACTTCGGGACAAGCCACATCCCACTTCTGGACAAAGCACCACCCACTTTCAATTATAAAACCACACCCCTTCCGGCGGCGAGGGGGGCAGCATTTGGAATTTTGTGTCAGGTGCCAAATAGTCTAGAGACGGCCCTAATTTTAGCAGTGGAGATACCCTTTAAGTTTTAAATCCTGCAGTACAGACATACACATTCCCTTCCAAAATGCAGCATTTCAAGCCAAATTCAAACTTTTCCTTTCTAGTGTTAAAATATAAGAATATTAGTCACCATGAAATATAGGTGTGTGTACACATTTATACATTATCAGGTAGTACAGTACATACCCACAACCTTACTGCCCTCGCAGTTACACATTTATACATTATCAGGTAGTACAGTACATACCCAAAACTTTACTGCCCTCGCAGTTACACAATTATACATTATCAGGTAGTACATCCCCACAACCTTACTGCCCTCGCAGTTACTTGTTTATACATTCTCAGGTAGTACATTCCCACAACCTTACTGCCCTCGCAGTTACTCATTTATACATTCTCGGGTAGTACATTCCCACAACCTTACTGCCCTCGCAGTTACTCATTTATACATTCTCAGGTAGTACATTCCCAAAACTTACTGCCCGCGCGCAGTTACACATTTATACATTCTCAGGTAGTACATTCCCAAAACTTAGTGCCCTCGCAGTTACACATTTATACATTATCAGGTAGTACAGTACATACCCACAACCTTACTGCCCTCGCAGTTACACATTTATACGTTATCAGGTAGTACAGTACATACCCAAAACCTTACTGCCCTCTCAGTTACACAATTATACATTATCAGGTAGTACATCCCCACAACCTTTCTATCCTCGCAGTTACTCGTTTATACATTATCAGGTAGTACATTTCCACAACCTTACTGCCCTCGCAGTTACTCATTTATACATTCTTGGGTAGTACATTCCCACAACCTTACTGCCCTCGCAGTTACTCGTTTATACATTCTCAGGTAGTGCATTCCCAAAACTTACTGCCCGCGCGCAGTTACACATTTATACATTATCAGGTAGTACATTAACACAACCTTACTGCCCTCACAGTTACATATTTATACATTATCAGGTAGTACATCCCCACAACCTTACTGCCCTTGCAGTTACACATTTATACATTATTAGATAGTACATTCCCACAACTTTACTGCCCTCGCAGTTGCACATTTACGTTGCTTAAAGGGCATCTCCACCTACAAAATAGTTTTTAATATGTTAGAGGGCATCTCTTTCCACTCTCAACCGCTATATTAGAAAAAAAGAAGCAGCATCCTACTTACAGCCCCTCGCTCCAGTGGTGTTCTGATCCGGCTCCCTGCTTGCCGTAACTACAAGCAGTGGGGCGGGCCGGCAGCCGTATCTGAGTTGATTTAAATCAGCTTGTAACGTGGAGACATTGTGCAGTGAGCCTTTAATCCTACACAATTTAGTATTATTAGCAAACGCAGGGATCATAATCGCAACACCCAACACTAGGGGCCATATTTATAAAAGAAGGAAAAGTGGCGAAATGTTTTCGCATTCGCTTTTCGCATGGGTTTTCGCCAAAAAGACAGTTAACGCTATTTATAAAGGTAGCGTTAACGAATGGCGAAACCATTTCCGCAAGCTATCGCTAAACCCTTTTCGCCTAACTTCGCAATGGTAATTTTAGCGAAAAAGGAGCAAAAAGGCATAACGCGATTTATAAAAGAGCGAAAGGTGGTTTTTGCGTTAAAAAGAGCGAAAGATTAGCGCGACCCTGAAGGTGGTGAAAAGTCATTGTTTGAGCGAAAAGGCATTCTAATGGGTAATATGCCTTGAAAAAGCGAACGCGCATTAGAAGGGCGATCGCGCATTAGAGTGTAATATGCCTTGGAAAATATGCCTTGGAAAAGCGACATTAGAAAAGCGAACGCGCATTAGAAAGGCGAACGCACATTAGAAAGGCAAACGCCCATTAGAAAGGCGAATGTGCAGTGCAAAAGAAAACTGTATTCCAACTGAGAAATTCTAAGAAGATTGACTAAATAAGACATGGCTGACTTCTTGGTAAATGTGAGGTGGCCATTTTGAACTTGACATCATTTTCTAGTGGGCTTTTCTGGTTTCGAATGGTTTTCACAATGCAGTCTTCTTAGATGCGTTAAGTTTTCGCTGCGATACTTTTCGCTCTTTATCGCGCCCGTTCGCCTTTTTCAGCCGCGAAGTGTGTTTTTTTCGCTTTTTTATAAATAAGGCGAAACGAAGCCCCAAATGGCGCTATTTTCGCTGCGATGTGCTGCGCAATTGCACAACCCCCAGTCCCAAAACGCCCAACCACCATCCGTTACCGGAACACCACTCCAAGCAACCGACAGGCGGACGGAACAGATCAGACCCGGTGGGTTTGGTGAACAACTATATTTACACAATTAATATTACTAAATATCAATATACTCACTGCCACCACATCCCGATTAAACAGCGGAATGACCTGTTACCGATATGGGGATATCCGCTCCCCTACTTCTAACAACCTGTAAGGAAATTGGTTATTCACACCTAATATTCTATACACGTTATACAGTATCTCTATATAACTACACAATACTTCTCTATAGTAGCGTACTTCGAAGACACAGGTTTGTTTTGGGATATACTCAGAATAGGACAATAGCCTATAAATGATTTTATATCATTTATTAAAAGTTGTTAAAAATAGTGCATAAAAATATAAAGAAAAATAAAATAAATCACTGAACATAAAGCGGTAACACAAGTGAGGGTGAATTGGGTAAAAGAAGAAATACTTAGAGATAATTGGCATCTGAATAGTCCATGAGAAGAGTCCAGAACTTGATAATCCAATTTATGGGAAATAATGGTCCAAATGATAATCCTGCTGTAAGCCAATACGGTTCGTCCAGTTGGCTAGATGTTATTCCAGATGTTCGTAATGTTATGACAGACTCTCTGGGATGAGACCCAGTTCCATTTTTATCCTTTCTTCAGAAAACGGGAGTGGTCTGGTCCCTAGAGGGGTGGACTTGGTTCTGCCCCTAAGGTTGGTTCCAAGTTTTGGAGGGAATTTCAAATATCAAACTCCCCCCAGTCCATAATCCATGAACCACACATGTCACATTCAAAATAATATCATGATGGTTTATACTAATTTTTCCCAACAGAACAAGACCAAATACGACATATCTGGGGTATCCTAGACCGAACGATTATATCCAAGTTTGGCTCGGGCTATGTATTGTGTCAGATATCTATAAATGTAGAATTAATACTGGATAAACTGGGGGTATTTATGAAAACCTGAAATATTCTACATCCTGAATTATTAAGGAATATGAATTGCCTTTCATCTGCCTGTTGGTTTCGCTCAATTCTCTACTAGGAGATTCCCTGCTAGTTCTGGTGTCTATTGTCTGGGACATTGTTTGTTTATTATGGGGAATTCACCCTTGCCCTTTGAAGTCAGACCTTCTGCTAATTCAGCTAATTTAACACCAAATGGCCCTGGCTTTGGGAAAACATGAATTAACTCTGCGAGTACCAGAACAGTGAAACAATGTGGAAGCTACCATGCTGCTTGATCATGCCATTAGGGTGAAATAATTGAAAATTGGGGGTGCAATTTCAGATATTGTCTATGGCGTTTTACATTGAATACCTGTTCGTCACACTAATTATTTGGCGAAAAAGACAATCCTTTATAAATATGCCCCTGGGTCACTTTTAAACAGGTTAACACTGGTCCAACTAGAAAATTCTTATAATACACAAGACTTGATTTAAAAATAAGATATAAAAATGACATAGGAGTGTGATATACAGATTTTGTGCACTAAACACTGCAGCACTTTATTATATCAGTAGATGTTTGTGTGGCAGGCCGGCAGAGTTGTGTGTGTGGCACAGCTTAGAGGGAATACTGGTCTTATGGTCAATAACAAATGTTTATATTCTACAGAAAGGACCAATAGTCACACCTACAGTGTTGGGCTGGGCTTCTGGGTCCCACCACGGTTCTCACCACTAATTTTTCTATAGCTCAGCAGATGCATACCTAAACTTAAAATAGGGGTGAGGACTTGCTAATCAGGATCTCATATTGGATAGTTTAATGGGGAAAGAGGAGGGGATATGTTCAAATGTTAGTTTAGTTCCCCTTTAAGATGAATCCCAGAACATCACCTGGTACAGTGTATGGGATGGGGATAAGAGCAAAGGGAATTTTATAATTAAGTTTATAATTAGGTGGAATGTTTTCTATAAGGATTGCCCTGTTATGTTTTGATTAGAAGGTAATACACCTGGAGCTTTCATTTTCTTTAACTATAAAACTTTCCAGAATTTTAAAAACATAAAAAAAAAATCAGCATATTGGAGCCAAAGCAAAAGAAACTAGAAAGGGAAAGTTTAAGGATAAACTTTGAATTTGTGTGTTTGCGCAATGATGAGGACATTGTTGTTTTTTACTTACCCTTTAAATATGGCTGTCACATGAATGAATGGGTAGGTCAGTTGGTGTGTGTACTCGTGTCAGGTTGGGGGATAAAGACTAACAAGGTTATTCAATAAAAGTTCTTTTCGTTTAAAATGGTGATAATTTTGCCCCAATCAATCAGATTTTAGCTTTCAAATGTTAAATAAGTTCTGATTGATTGGGGCAAAATTAGCACCATTTTAAATGATAAAAACTTTTATTGAATCTCCCTGTAACTTTTTTGATGATTGGTCAAAATGTGTTTTTTGACTATACTTACCTTTTAAATATGGTTGGCACATGAATGAATGGGTAGCTAACTTGGTGTGTGTACCTGTGTCATGTTGAAAGTTAAAAAAACAAAATTTTTTGATTGTTGATCAAAATTAGTTTTAGTTACTAAGTATAGCTTCCACAGTAATGGAGGGGTAGGTCAGTAGGTGCGTGTCGCTGTGACTGGTTGGGGGTTTAAAAAAAACTATTTTTATTATTGATTTGTTTTTTTACTACAGTTACCCTTTAAGTATGGCCACAGAAATGGATAAGTAGATCAGAAGGTGGGTGTACCTGTGTCAGGTTGGGGGTTAAACATTTTTTTAATTTATGATGATTGGTCAAAATTAGTTTTTTTGACTTTAGTTACCCTTTAAGTATGGCTGTAACAGTAATGGAGGGGTAGGTCAGTAGGTGTGTACTAATTTTTATTGAGGACATATCAAAATTAGTTACTTTTATTTTCTTTACCCTTTAAGTATAGCTGCCACAGGAATAGAAGGGTAGGTCAGTAGATGTGTGTACCCATGTGAGGTTGGGGGTATGTCTTTTTGTTATATGTATGACCATATAACTTTTATTGAGGATTGATCAAAATTAGTTTTTTGACTATAGTTACCCTTTAAGTATGTCTTCCATGGGAATGGAAAGATAAGATAGGTCAGTAGGTGGGTGTACCTGTGTCTGTGTGGGGGGTTGGGGGTATCAGTGTTTGTGTTTATGTTCATGAAACAAACTGTTTTGATCTCATGACCCTTAAACCTCGAAATATCCACATTTGAGGATTGTTAACATTATAGTCTATGGGGAGAAATTCCCCCGAAATTTGCCAATAACTTCTTAATGCTTCTGCGGGTTCCTTAGCTAGGTAATAGCACACTTCTCGTATATGACCCGCACATCTGTACCGAATTTCATGTCTCTAGCTCAAAAACTGTGGGAGGAGATACAGTCCAAAAAAGTGGAAGAATAAAACGCAAGAAGAAGAAATAGAAAGAGCAGTAATTTGTCTCTTCAAACCAAATTAATAAAGAAACTTTTTGTGTCTCTAACAGGACATTTAATCCCCAAAGACAGCTATTTAGGACACTCAGCAAAATGAAGTCCAACATCTTCCCTGCGTTAAAATTGAATTGTTGTTTTAACAATGCCGTAGAAACATTTTCCTTGGTAACAGAACAAATTCATTAGGACTAGACATGGCCGAACTCACTGAAATCCATTACACTTGCAGATTCGTGTATTTTTTTAAAAAATACAAACATTTTAAACCCCCGCAAGTGGAAAAATTGAAGTCAATAGGAATTAAAAAATCTGAAAGTTCCGCCTAAAATTAAGGTATAAGAATTTACAAATTCAAAAAATATTGAAATTTGTAGAAATTTCGAATTTACAAAACCGAAGATGTTAGAAATTCAAAAAATAGTTCTGTGGATCGGAAAATCCAGAAGTCAGAAAACAGAAAAGTGTGAGTTCCAGCGGATCCGTGCATTGAAACTGGGTCCGGATTCAGTTTCATCCCTAGTTTTTACTAGGGATTGCAAAGAAGCCCAGTCCGATACTGTGTGTATATACAGCACAATGCCATATTTTATATACAATATATTCTGCTTTGTGATGTTAAGACCTGAAATTTTTATCAAATTGTTGCACGCACAGAAAACCCTACCTTAATCCCACAGAAATGGATTTCTAAGTTTCCCTGATCGGCAATGTTGGGTATGAATAAAGTTATTTTTTTTAAAAAATAAGTTCCGTTTTTAAAAAAACTTTATTCATACCTGACACACACTGCAGACCGTAAGTCAGTGCCTTACAGACAGGGACCTCCCCTGCTTTAACTCCGGTAGATGAGGAATGAAGTGGGGGAGGAGTAACAGGCAGTCATGAAGAGCAAAAAAGAAAAAGGATTCACTTTCTGTTTGGTAAAAAGTGGAGTAAAGGGTATGGACACCAGTGGTCAGTGTATGTGGTCTTAGAGACACTGCCTGTCACTTTTTAACATTGACTTAGTAAGGCAAAACATAGTGAAATGTTAATAGTAACTGGCAGTCTAGAAAAAAGTTCATTAGCCAGTGTTATCATCCCTCCAGTTCATTACACAGTGTCAGCCCTCCAGTTCATTACACAGTGTCAGCCCTCCAGTTCATTAGTCAGTGTTGTTAGCCCTCCAGTTCATTACCCAGCATTGTCAGCCCACCAGTTCATTACACTCTGTTGTCAACCCTCCATTTCATTGCACAGTTTGTCAGCATTCCAGTTCATTAGCAAGTGTTGTCAGCTGTCCAGTTCATTACCCAGCATGGTCAGACTTCCAGTTTATTACTCAGTGTTGTCAGCCCTCCAGTTCATTACAGTGTTAGTCAGCCCTCCAGTTAATTACACACTGTTGTCATCCCTCCAGTTCATTACTCAGTGTTATTCAGTCCTCCAGTTTATTACAGTTATTTGATCCTCCAGTTCATTACACAATGTTGTCAGCCCTCCAGCTTATTACACAGTGTAATTCTATCCTCCAGTTTATTACACGATGTTGTTAGATCCTCCAGTTTATTACTCAGTGTTGTCAGCTCTCCAGTTCATTACAGTGTTAGTCAGCCCTCCAGTTAATTACACACTGTTGTCATCCCTCCAGTTCATTACTCAGTGTTATTCAGTCCTCCGGTTTATTACACAGTTATTTGATCCTCCAGTTCATTACACAATGTTGTCAGCCTGTAATAAATGGCCGGACGGCCGGGTACTCACAGTACGCTTTTAGGAGGAGGCTGACAGTCCGGAAGGTGCAGGATACAGAGGCTGCTGGGAAATGTAGGCTGGATACTGGAACAAGGTTCGGCTGGGTACTGTAGGCTGTTTACTGGAACAATGGTGCTGTTGGGAACTGTAGGCTGACTGCTGGAACCATGGGTGCTGCCTGGGAACTGTAGGCTGACCAAAGGTGCCTGCTGGAACTGAGGGTTGTATGCTGGAACAATGGTGCTGTTGGGAACTGTAGGCTGACTGCTGGAACAATGTGCTGCTGGGTGATCTACTGTAGTCTGGCTATGACCAAAGGTGCTGCTGGAACTGAAGCTGTATGCTGGCAGAGGTAAGTAACTGGATGCAGGCAAGGTGAACCTGGAAACAGCAAGGTGTACTGGATACAGGCAAGGTAGTATTGGATGCAGGCCAAGGTAAGTATAAGGAGCAGGATCCAAGGCAGGTAAGTCAGAGGAGCCAGGGAGGTAGCAGAATGCTACAATCGGGCACCGGTCCAGGAGGACACCCGCTTTTCAAATTTCGCGCCGCCCGCGTGTCGGCGGCGGTGACGTCATGACGTCGACGCCGCCCACCCGAATGCATTGCGGCGCGGGACCGGAGCGGCAGGTAAGTTTCGTAACAGTACCCCCCCCCCCCTTACGGGGGGCCACAGGACCCAACGGGCCAGGTTTCCCTGGAAACACTCCTGTGGAAGCTTTAACTAGACGAGGAGCGTGCAATCAGAGTGTTTAATCCAAGCTCTTCTTCCGACCAAAACCTTTCCATGGACCAAATATCTGCAGAGACCTCCTCCAGAATCTAGAGTCCAAGATCTTCTCGACCTCAAACTCCTGCTGACCATCAACGGAATCGGAACGGGAGGTAGTAAGGATGTGGAATACTGATTAGAACATACTGGTTTGATGAGAGAAATATGAAACACGTAGGAATCTCAGATCCCGCTGGAAGGAAGTTGAAGGCGAACAGCCACTGGGCCGAATAATTCCAGATAGAAAGGACCAATAAATTTGGGTCCCAGTTTGGAGGAAGGAACCCGTAGTTATGTGAGCAAAGAGAGCCATACTTTATCTCCGACAGAATACGCTGGGGTTCTCTACGTCTCCTATCTGCTGCAGTTTTTTGCACCAAGCAGATTTCTGAAGGCTGATTTCCGTACCATGCCAGATAGCGGTCATCTGGGCCGCAGAGTCATTGGCAGCGGGTACTTGTGAAAAGAAAATCTTGCGGAAAACATCTAGGATTTGTCCCAAGACATACAAAAAAGGAATTTCCCAGTAAGAGCATGAGGTGAATTGTTATGGGCAACTCAGCCCAAGGCAGAAGGTCAGCCCAATCATCCTGGGTATAGGAAGTAACAACGAAGATATTGTTCCAAAGACTGGTTAGTGCGTTCAGTAGCCCCGTTGGACTGTGGGTGTAAGCCGAAGAAAATTGAACTTGATGTTCATGGACTACAAAGTGTCTCCAGAATTTGGAAACAATTGAGTACCTCTGTCAGATACTATTTCAGAAGGGAGTCCATGAAAGCGGAAGATATGTGAAATAATGTTGAGCTAACTCCGTTGAAGATGTAGTTTAGGAGGGGTACAAAAGGGCCATTTTGCTGAAGCGGTCTACAGTCACCCATATAACCGTGTTTCTCTTGGAAGGCGGAAGTTCCACAATAAAGTCCATGGATAGATGGGTCCAAGGTCTGGACGGAATGGGAGGGGTTGAAGAAGACACAGGGGAGGGTTCTGAAGATTTGGATTGAGCACAGCTAGTACACACTTGAATAAAGTCTTTAATATCTTTTCTCATTTTGGGCCACCAAAGGGAACGGGCAATAATATTAACGTTTTGTTACCACCGGGTGCCACAGCTTGCTTGGAACAGTGAGTATGCAGAGGATAGTTTTCCGAGGAAAACAGGAACAAAGCTTTTGCCAGAAGGTTTGTCGGACGGAGCAGAATCTTGTGTGGCTTGAATCTTGGAACAAAGTTGAGGGATATAGAGGCCAAGATTTTAGTGGTTGGGATAACAGAGCCCTTATCTTTGATTAGTACAGTCGGAAGCACAAACGATCTGGAAAGGGCATCAGCTTTTTTGTTGAACCAGGTTGGTAGTGATAACAAAGTTGAATCGGGAAAAGAATAAAGACCACACCGTGCTTGACGGGGATTTAACCTTTTGAGATTCTGGATGTATTCAAGGTTCTTATGGTCGTAAGATGGTGATAGGTACAGAGGTGCCTCTCTAATAGATGACGCCACTCCTGAGGGCCAGTTTGATAGCAAGAAGTTCCCTATTCCCAACCATAATTCCGTTCGTTGGGTAGAAACTTCTTGGAAAAATATGCACACGGATGAGTTTCCTTTTAGGCCCTGCCTCTGGGAAAGGACGGCTCCAGTGCCCAAGTCTGATGCATCAACTTCGTATGTAGAAGGGAAGACTAGGATCTGGATGTACTAGAACTGGTGCAAAGCAAAGGCTTCCTTGAGTCGTTTGAAGGCCTCGGAGGCTGCAGGGGTCCATGAATGAGGCTTACCACCTTTACTGATGAGGGCTAATATTGGAGAAATTATTGACGAGAACCCTTGAATGAATTGTCTGTAGTAATTGGCAACACCCATGAACCTTTGAATAGCTTTGGTTCCCATAGAAGAGACCAATCTTGGACGGCTGAAACTTTAACAGGATCCATCTGGAACCCTTGCGCAGATACGATGTAGCCTAGGAAGGGTATTTGTAACACTCAAACAGACATTTTTCCCAATTTGGCATATAGGCTATTCTCTCTCAGACGTAGTAACACCTGTTTACATGGAGGCGGTGTGAGGGCAATCATGAGAAAAGATTAAAATGTCATCTGATATACTACTACTACAGAGATTCCCAACATATCCCGGAAGAATGTCATTTACAATTCTTGGAACACCGCTGGAGCATTACAAAGGCCAAAGGGCATTACGAGATACTCTGTAGTGACCGTCCCTGGTGTTAAAGGCGGTCTTCCACTCGTCACCTTTGCGTATACGGATCAGATTGTATGCCCCCCGTAATCCAGTTTGGTAATATTTTAGCTCCTTTATCTGGTCAAACAGTTCGAGATGAGAGGGACGGGTACCGATTCTTTATTGTGATTTTATTTAATCCACGGTAGGCGATGCGGTCGTAACCCGCCGTTTTTTTGTTTTTTTTTCACAAAAAGAACCCAGCTCCAGCAGGGGAAGTGGAAGGTCGTATGAACCCCCTATACAAATGTCCTCTTTCATGCTAAGAGTTTCTGAGGGAGACAGTGGGATGTGCGTCCCCGAGAGGCTAGTACCAGAAAGAAGATCGATGGGGCAATCGTAGGAACGGTGCGGTGGTAGCTTCTCAGCTCGCTTTTTACAAAACACATCAGAAAAATCATGATAACACTCAGGGAGGTTTTTCTCAGATTTATTTTCACAGGTAATGGTAATGCAATGAGTAGAAGGCAATTTTTGAAACAGAAGAGGCTCCAAGACTTGAGTTCATTGTGAGACCAATCAATAACGGGGTGGTGTAATCTGAGCCATGGGAGTCCGAGAATTAGGGGAGCAGAAGGGCTTTGGATGACAAGAAAAGATAAACGTTCCTGGTGAAATATGCCAATGCGGAATAGGACTTCGTAGGTAGATTTGGAGATGAATTCTGAAGCCAACGGATTATTGTCAATAGCCAGAACTCGAAGAGGTTGCTGCAAGTGAAGGAGAGGAAGCCCCAATTGTGCTGCATAGGTAGAGTCGATGAAATTTCCAGCGGCACCAGAATCGACAAAGGCCTGGGAGGAAAAAGTTTTACCATTACAAGTGATAGTAGCTGGCAGAAAGAGTTTTAATGGTTCAAATTTGGCAGGAGACTTAACGTTACCTAAAGGAGCTCCTCCTTAACTTCTAGGTCCTGAAGTTTCCCGACTTCTGGGACAATTTTTTTACAAAGTGTCCTGCCCAGCACACATAGAGACAAAGTCCATTGGTACGTCTGCGTGACTTTTCCTCGGGGATAGATGAGTGCCGCCAATTTGCATCGCTCTTCACCTGAAGATATGCTTGCGGAAGGTCGAGCAGGCCTAGGAAAGGTCTTGGAGGTGGAAGGAACGGGCTGCAGACCTTTCTGCCTGCCGTTCACGGAAGCGGGTATCGATCTGGATGCATAATGTAACCAAGTCTTCCAATGGGACAGGTAATTCCCTGGATACTAATTCGTCCTTGAGGCGGTCAGAGAGTCCCTGCCAAAGGCTGCAGTAATGCCCCATTGTTCCAAGAAGTCTCTGCAGAAGGGTACGAAATTCAATAGCATATTGACCCACAGAACGGACCCTTGGCGGAGCTGCATCAAACGGGGAGGCAGCAGAGTTTCTTCCTGGAGCATCGAGACCTGTGCGAAAATACTAAGGAAGTCAGTACATTATAGACTAGAGGATAGTCTTTTTCCCATAGGGGAGAAGCCCAGGCCAGCGCATTGCCCTCCAACAGGCGATGATGTACCCAACCTTAGCGCGATCCGATGCAAAATGCGATGGTTGAAGTTCGAATTGGATTCGGCACGGATTAATGAATCCACGGCAGGCTTGGGCATCACCATCAAACCGTGAGGGGGGGAGGTATGCGGGGCTCTCTCCAAAAATGGAGTCACCGGATCCGGACGTTGAAGGGGGTAGCGTAGAACCCGGAGCAGAGCAGCAGCTGGGGTAGCCGACAGCAAGGGTATCCATAAACTGGGCCAACTGGCCCTGATGTGTTCAAACAGGTCCATGCGTTTGGACAAAGGGGAGAGTTTTACTCAATTCTGCCTAGCCCCCTCAGCGTTTCCATGGCCCGATTGTACTGTAATAATGGCCGGACGGCCGGGTACTCACAGTACGCTTTTAGAGGAGGCTGACAGTCCGGAAGGTGCAGGATACAGAGGCTGCTGGGAAATGTAGGCTGGATGCTGGAACAAGGTTCGGCTGGGTACTGTAGGCTGTTTACTGGAACAATGGTGCTGTGGGGAACTGTAGGCTGACTGCTGGAACAATGGTGCTGCTGGGTACTGTAGGCTGGACAAAGTGCTGCTGGGAAACTGAAGGTTGTATGCTGGAACAATGGTGCTGTTGGGAACTGTAGGCTGGACCAAAGGTGCTGCTGGGAACTGAAGGCTGTATGCTGGCAAGGTAAGTAACTGGATGCAGGCAAGGTGAGACACTGGAAACAGGCAAGGTAGGTACTGGATACAGGCAAGGTAAGTATTGGATGCAGGCAAGGTAAGTATAAGGAGCAGGATCCAAGGCAGGTAAGTACAGGAGCCAGGGAGGTAGCAGAATGCTACAATCGGGCACCGGGTCCAGGAGGACACCGGCTTTTCAAATTTCGCGGAAGTGCAGTGCGGCGCGGGACCGGAGCGGCAGGTAAGTTCGTGACACAGCCCTCTAGTTTATTACACAGTGTAATTCTGTCCTCCAGTTTATTACACAGTGTTATTTGATCCTCCAGTTCATTACACGGTGTTATTCTGTCCTCCAGTTTATTACACAGTGTTATTCTGTCCTCCAGTTTATTACACAGTGTTATTTGATCCTCCAGTTCATTACTCGGTGTTGTCAGCCCTCCAGTTTATTACAGTGTTATTCTGTCCTCCAGTTTATTACACAGTGTTAGTTGATACTCCAGTTCATTACAGTGTTGTCATCCCACCAGTTTATTACACATTGTTATTTGATCCTCCAGTTCATTACACAGTGTTAGTCATCCCTCCAGTTAATTACACACTTTCAGACATCCGAACCTGGCTTCCGGGCAGGGTGGGGAGAAAGAGGCATGGGCGAGTGACATGACATCACTGTCACTAAAGGGGTGGGGCGGAGTCGGGAGGAATACTTTATGTGACGTAAATTACGTCACGTTAGAGGCGTGGCTAGGGGCGTAACCGGCCCGTGTGACGTAATTTACATCACATAGGAGGCGTGGCCTGAAGGAGGCATTTCGGAGGCGGACTCTCAGGTAGGTTCGGGGCGTGTGAGTTTGGGGTAGTCTCGTGGGTGTTGTCATCCCTCCAGTTCATTACACAGTTTTATTCGGTCCTCCAGTTTATTACAGTGTTATTCTGTCCTCCAGTTTATTACACAGTGTTATTTGATCCTCCAGCTCATTACACAGTGTTGCCAGCCCTCCAAATTATTACACAGTGTTATTCTGTCCTCCAGTTTATTACAGTGTTATTTGATCCTCCAGTTCATTAGTGTTGTCAGCCCTCCAGTTCATTACAGAGTGTTATTCTGTCCTCCAGTTTATTACACAGTGTTATTTGATCCTCCAGTTCATTATACAGTGTTAGTCAGCCCTCCAGTTAATTACACACTGTTTTCATCCCTCCAGTTCATTACACAGTGTTATTCGGTCCTCCAGTTTATTACAGTGTTATTCTGTCCTCCAGTTTATTACAGTGTTATTCGGTCCTCCAGTTTATTACAGTGTTATTCTGTCCTCCAGTTTATTACAGTGTTATTCTATCCTCCAGTTTATTACACAGTGTTATTCTGTCCTCCAGTTTATTACAGTGTTATTCTGTCCTCCAGTTTATTACACAGTGTTATTTGATCCTGCAGTTTATTACAGTGTTGTCAGCCCTTCAGTATATTACACAGTGTTATTCTGTCCTCCAGATTATTACAGTGTTATTCTGTCCTCCAGTTTATTACACAGTGTTATTTGATCCTCCAGTTCATTACACAGTGTTGTCAGTCCTCAAGTTTATTACACAATGTTATTCTGTCTTCCAGTTTATTACACAATGTTATTCTGTCTTCCAGTTTATTACACAGTGTTATTTGATCCTCCAGTTCATTACACAATGTTGTCAGCCCTCCAGTTTATTACACAGTGTTATTCTGTCCTCCAGTTTATTACACAGTGTTATTTGATCCTCAAGTTCATTATACAGTGTTAGTCAGCCCTCCAGTTTATTGCACACTGTTGTCATCCCTCCAGTTCATTACACAGTATTAGTCAGCCCTCCAGTTAATTACACACTGTTGTCATCCCTCCATTTTATTACAGTGTTATTCGGTCCTCCAGTTTATTACACAGTGTTATTAGTCCCTCAAGTTTATTGCACAGTGTTATTCGGTCCTCCAGTTTATTACACAGGGTTATTCGGTCCTCCAGTTCATTACACAGTGTTATTCGGTCCTTCAGTTTATTACACAGTGTTATTCGTCCCTCCAGTTCATTACACAGTGTTATTCTGTTCTTCAGTTCATTACACGGTGTTATTCCGTCCTCCAGTTCATTATACAATTTTATTCGGTCCTCCAGTTTATTAAAGTGTTATTCTGTCCTCCAGTTTATTACACAGTGTTATTTGATCCTCCGGCTCATTACACAGTGTTGCCCGCCCTCCAGTTTATTACACAGTGTTATTCTGTCCTCCAGTTTATTACAGTGTTATTTGATCCTCCAGTTGATTAGTGTTGTCAGCCCTCCAGTTTATTACACAGTGTTATTCTGTCCTCCAGTTTATTACACAGTGTTATTTGATCCTCCAGTTCACTATACAGTGTTAGTTAGCCCTCCAGTTACTTGCACACTGTTGTCATCCCTCCAGTTAATTACACAATGTTATTCGGTCCTCCATTTTATTACAGTGTTATTCTGTCCTCCAGTTTATTACACAGTGTTATTCGGTCTTCCATTTAATTACACAGTGTTATTTAGTCCTCCAGTTTATTACACAGTGTTATTTAGTCCTCCAGTTCATTACACAGTGTTATTCGGCCCTCCAGTTTATTACACAATGTTATTTGATCCTGCAGTTCATTACAGTATTGTCAGCCCTCCAGTTTATTACACAGTGTTATTCTGTCCTCCAGTTTCTTACACAGCGTTATTTGATCCTCCAGTTCATTACACAGTGTTAGTCAGCCCTCCAGTTATTTACACACTGTTGTCATCCCTCCAGTTCATTACACAGTGTTATTCGGTCCTTCAGTTTATTACAGTGTTATTCTGTCCTCCAGTTTATTACACAGTGTTACTTGATCCTCCAGTTCATTACACAG
Organism: Hymenochirus boettgeri; assembly: GCA_019447015.1. Classification (NCBI taxonomy): domain Eukaryota; kingdom Metazoa; phylum Chordata; class Amphibia; order Anura; family Pipidae; genus Hymenochirus; species Hymenochirus boettgeri. The sequence continues at coordinate 45,114,086 of CM033472.1, read as the reverse complement.
TGTTGTCAGCCCTCCAGTTTATTACACAATGTTATTCTGTCTTCCAGTTTATTACACAGTGTCATTTGATCCTCCAGTTCATTACACAATGTTGTCAGCCCTCCAGTTTATTACACAGTGTTATTCTGTCCTCCAGTTATTACACAGAGTTATTTGATCCTCCAGTTCATTATACAGTGTTAGTCAGCCCTCCAGTTAATTGCACACTGTTGTCATCCCTCCAGTTCATTACACAACTATTAGTCAGCCCTCCAGTTAATTACACACTGTTGTCATCCCTCCAGTTTATTACAGTGTTACTCGGTCCTCCAGTTCATTACACAGTGTTATTCGTCCCTCCAGTTTATTATACAGTGTTATTCTGTTCTCCAGTTCATTACACAGTGTTATTTGGTCCTCCAGTTCATTACATAGTTTTATTCGGTCCTCCAGTTTATTAAAGTGTTATTCTGTCCTCCAGTTTATTACACAGTGTTATTTGATCCTCCAGTTTATTACACAGGTTTAATCGGTCCTCCAGTTCATTACACAGTGTTATTCGGCCCTCCAGTTTATAACACAGTGTTATTTGATCCTCCAGTTCATTACACAGTGTTATTCGGTCCTCCAGTTTATAACACAATGTTATTTAATCCTCCAGTTCATTACACAATGTTGTCATCCCTCCAGGTTATTACACAGTGTTATTCTGTCCTCTAATTTATTACACAGTGTTATTCAGTCCTCCAGTTCATTACACAGTGTTATTCGGTCCTCCAGTTTATTACACGGTGTTATTCGGTCCTCCAGTTCATTACACGGTGTTATTCGGACCTCCAGTTTATTACACGGTGTTATTCGGCCCTCCAGTTCATTACACGGTGTTATTCGGCCCTCCAGTTTATTACACGGTGTTATTTGGTCCTCCAGTTTATTACACGGTGTTATTCGGCCCTCCAGTTTATTACACCCCCTTACCAGTGTTATTCGGCCCAGTTTTCATACACAGGTTATTCTGGTCCTCCAGTTCATTACACCGTGTTATTATCGCCCTCCAGTTTATTACACAGTTGTTATTCGGTCACTCCAGTTCATTACAACAGTGTTATTCGGTCCTCCAGTTTTAACACAGTGTTATTTGGCCCTCCAGTTCATACACAGTGTTTATTTAATCGGCCTCCAGTTTTTATTACACAGTGTTATTCTGTCCTCTAGTTTATTACACAGTGTTACTTGATCCTCCAGTTCATTACACAGTTAGTCAGCCCTCCAGTTCATTACACACTGTTGTCATCCCTCCAGTTCATTACATAGTATTAGTCAGCCCTTCAGTTAATTACACACTGTTGTCATCCCCCCAGTTTATTACACAGTGTTATTCGTCCCTCCAGTTTATTACACAGTGTTATTCGTCCCTCCAGTTCATTACACAGTGTTATTCTGTTCTTCAGTTCATTACACAATTTTATTCGGTCCTCCAGTTTATTAAAGTGTTATTCTGTCCTCCAGTTTATTACACAGTGTTGCCAACCCTCCAGTTTATTACACAGTGTTATTCTGTCCTCAAGTTTATTACACAATGTTATTCTGTCCTCCAGTTTATTACACAGGGTTATTTAATCCTCCAGTTAATTATACAATGTTGTCAGCCCTCCAGGTTATTACATAGTTTTATTCTGTCCTCCAGTTAATTACACAATGTTATTTGGTCCTCCAGTTTATTACAGTGTTATGTCCTCCAGTTTATTACACACTGTTATTCGGTCCTCCAGTTCATTACACAGTGTTATCGGTCTCCCAGTTTATTACACAATGTTATTCTGTCCCTCCAGTTATTGACACAGTGTGTAGTTAAATCCTCCCAATTCATTACACAATGTGTTTCCTTCAGGTTATTACCACTGTTATTATGTCCTCTAATTTATTACACAGTTTTATTCATCCTCCAGTTCACTACACAGTGTTTATTCGGTCCTCCAGTTTATTACACGGTGTTATTCGGGTCCTCCAGTTTATTATTACACGGTGTTATTCAGCCCTTCAAGTTCTTACACGGTGTTTATTCGGAGGTCCCCAGTTTACTACCCGGTGTTATTATTCGGTCCCCCAGTTTATTACACGTGTGTTTTTTCGGTTCCCTCCAGTTTTTACACGGTGTTATCAGTCCTCCGTTCATTAAACGTGGTTATTCGGTTCTCCAGTTTATTACACAGTGTTATTTGATCCTGCAGTTCATTAGTGTTGTCAGCCCTCCAGTTTATTTACACAATGTATTCTGTCTTCCCAGTTTTACTTACCAGTGTTATTGATCCTCCAGTCATACATGTTTATTCTGTCCTATATTTTAATTACACAGTGTTTTTGATCCTCCAGTTCATTACACAGTGTTAGTCAGCCCTACAGTTAATTACACCTGTTGTCATCCCGTCCAGTCATTACAACGTATTTAGCCCTCCATTAATTGCACACGTTTGTTCCATCCACTCCATTTTTATTACAGTGTTATCAGTCCTCCAGTTTTATTACACAGTGTTTATAGTCCCTCAGGTATTTACACAGTGTTATTCGGTCTATTCATCAGGGTATTGGATTCCTGGGCCGAGTTAATTACCATGTAGATCGTTCCCCCTCCATTCATTACACAGTGGTATTCGGTCCCTCGTTTATTACAGTGTTATTCGTCCCTTCAGTTCATTACATGTTATTTTGTTTTCTCCCCTTCATTACACAGTTTTATTCGCCCTCCAGTTTTTTTACACAATGTTATTCGGCCTCCAGTTTTAATACACAGTGTTGATTCGGTCCCTCAGTTTCATTACACAGTGTTATTTCCGGCCCTTCGCAGTTTATTACACCTTTTTTTTTTTCGGCCCTCCAGTTTATTACACGTGTTATTCGGCCTCCAGTTATAACGTGTTATTCGTCCCTCCGTTTATACACAACTACACAGTGTTATTCGGTCCTCCAGTTTGTCATTACACAGTTTTTGTTATTCGGTTCCCTCCAGTTTCATTAACACAGTTTATTTTCGGCCCGTCCAGTTTTATTACACAGTGTTGATTCGGTACCCTCCAGTTCATTAACACAGTTGTTATTTCGGTCCCCAGCCAGTTTATTACACAGTGTTTATTTGCCCCTGCCCAGTGTCCATTACACAGTTGTATTTGGTCCCTCCATTTTATTCCACAGTGTTTTATTCGGTCGCTCCAGTTTTTATTACACAATGTTTATTCTGTCCTCCATTTTTTTACAACAGTGTTATTAATCCCTCCAGTTAATTATACAATGTTTGTCAAGCCCTCCAGGTTTTATTACACGTGTTATTCTGTCCTCTAGTTTTATTACACATGTTACTTGATCCTCCAGTTCATTACACAGTTAGTCAGACCCCCTCATCATTACACACGTTGTCATCCCTCAGTTCATTACATAGTATTAGTCAGCCTCAGTTAATACACACTGTTGTCATCCCCCCGTTTATTACACAGTTGGTATTCGTCCCTCCAGTTTATTACACAGTGTTATTCGTGCCCTCCAGTTCATTACACAGTGTTATTCTGTTCTTCAGTTCATTACACAATTTTATTCGGTCCCTCCAGTTATTAAAGTGGTTTTTCTGTCCTCCAGTTTTATACACAGTGGTGCCAACCTCCAGTTGTATTACACAGTGTTATTCTGTCCTCAAGTTATATTACACATGTTATTCTGTGTCCTCCAGTTTATTACAACGCGGTTTTTAATCCTCCAGTTATTATACATGTTGTCAGCCCTCCAGGTATTACTAGTTTTTTATCTGTCCTCCAGTTAATAACACCAATGTTATTGTCCTCCAGGTATTACAGTGTTGATGCCTCCAGTTTTTTACACACTGTTTTCGGTCCCTCCAGTTCATACCACAGTGTTATTCGGTCCTCCAGTTTAATTACACAATGTTATTCTGTCCTCCAGTTTATTACACAGTGTAATTTAATCCTCCATTCATTACACAATGGTTCATCCCTTCAGGTTATTACCACACTGTTATTATGTCCTCTAATTTATACACAGTGTTATTATCAGTCCTCCAGTTCACTACACAGTGTTATTTTCGGTCCTCCAGTTTATTACAGGTGGTATTCGGTCCTCCAGTTATTACACGGTGTTATTCGGGCCCTTCAGTTCATTACACGGTGTTATTCGGTCCCTCAGTTTATACACGGTGTTATTCGGTCCTCCAGTTTATTACACGGTGTTTTTTTCGGTCCTTGCCAGGTTTTATTACAAACGGTGTTATTCAGTCCCGTTCATAACGTGTTTCGTCCTCCAGTTTATAACAGTGTTATTTGATCCTGCAGTTTCAATTATTTATTGCAGCCCTCAGTTTATTACACAATTTATTCTGTCTTCCAGTTTATTACCAGTGTATTTGATCCTCCAGTTCTTCATATACAGTGTTATTTCTGTCCTATAGTTTATTACACAGTGTTATTGATCCTCCGTTCAATACAAGTGTGTTGTCAGCCTACAGTTAATTACACCTGTTGTCATCCCTCCAGTTCATTACACAGTATAGTCGCCCTCCATTAATTGCACACTGTTGTCATCCCTCCAGTTTTACAGTGTTATTCAGTCCTCCAGTTTATTACACAGTGTTATTAGTCCCTCAGGTTTATACACAGTGTTATTCGGTCCTCTAGTTTATTACACAGGGTTAGTTGTCTCCAGTTCATTCACAGTGTTATTCGTCCTCCAGTTAATTACACAGTGTTATCGGTCCCCTCCAGTTTATTACAGTGTTATCGTTCCCTTCAGTTCATTACAGGTGTATTTTCTCCAGTTTTCATACAAGTTTTTTCGGCCCTCCAGTTTTTACACATGTTTTATTCGGCCCTCCAGTTTTAATACACTGTATGTCTCCGTTCTACACAGTGTTAATTCGGCCTCCAGTTTAACAGTGTTTTGGCCCCCTTTATTCACAGTGTTTTATTCGGCCCCCTGCCATTTATTACCAGTGTTATTCGTCGTCCAGTTTTTCACACGTGTTTACGGTCCTCCAGTTTATTACAGTTTATTCGGCCCCCCAGTTTATTCTTACACGGTGTTATTCGGTCCTCCGTTTATTACACAGTGTTATCAGTCCTCCAGTTTATTACACAGTGTTATTCGGTCCTCCAGTTTATTACACAGTGGTTATTTATCCTGAAGTTCATTACAGTGTTGTCAGCCCTCCAGTTTATACACAGTATTTTTCTGTCCTCCAGTTATAACACAGTGGTATTTTATCCTCCAGTTTCATTATACAGTGTTTTTCTGTCCTATAGTTTATTAACAGTGTTATTTGATCCTCCGTTCATTACACAGTGTTAGTCAGCCCTACATTACCACTGTTGTCATCCCTACAGTTCATACATTTAGTATATCAGCCACTCCAGTTAATACACACATGTTTTCATCCCTCCAGTTATTACATGTTTTCGGTCCCCCAGTTTATGAACAGTGTTATTCGTGCCCTCCAGTTTATTACACAGTGTTATTCGGTCCCTCCAAGTTTATTACACAGGGTTATCGGTCCTCAAAGTTTTTACACAGGGTTATTCGGTCCCCTCATTTATTACAGTGTTATTCGATCTCAAGTTTATTACCAGGGATTCGGTCCTCAAGTCTAACCAGTGTATTCGGTCTCCAGTTTCTTACACAGTGTATTCGGTCCTCTTATTACACAGGGTTATGCGCGTCCCAGTTCATTACACAGTGTTATATTCGGCCCGCCAGTTTATTACACAGTTATTCGCGCCTCAGTTTATACAACAGATTACACCAGTGTTATTCGGTCCTCCAGTTTATTACAAAGGTTTATTCGGTCCTCTATTTATACACACAGTGTTATTTCGGTCCTCCAGTTCATTACACAGGTTTTTAGTCCCTCCAGTTTTATTACCACAGTGTTATTCGGTCCTCCAGATCATTACACAGTGTTATTCGCCCTCCAGTTATTACACAGTGGTTATATTCGGTCCTCCAGTTCATTTACACAGTTTATTCGGTCCTCCAGTTTATTACACAGTGTTATTGGCCCTCACGTTTTTCAATTACACAGTGTTATGTCGTCCCTCCAGTTTGTTATTACCCAGTGTTTTCTCCCCCTCCAGTTTTATTACACAGTGTTTTATTCGGTCCTCCAGTTTATTACCACAAATTATTCTGTCCTCCATTTTATACACAGGTTATTTAATCTCCAGTTAATTATACAATTTGTCAGCCCTCCCGGTTATTACACAGTGTTTTATTCTGTCTCTAGTTTATTACACAGTGTTATTTGATCCTCCAGTTCATTACACAGTGTTGTCATCCCTCCATCTCATTCTACATATATCAGTCAGCCCTTCAGTTATTACCACTGGTTTCCACTCCTCCAGTGTTTTTATTACACAGTGTTTTTCGTCCCTCCAGTTTTTACACAGTGTTATTCGGCGTCCCTACATTTATTACAGTTCAGTTACCAGTGTTATTCGGTCCCCCAGTTTATTACACAGTGTTATTCTCCTCCAGTTTCATTACACCAACTGTTATTCGGCCCTCCAGTTTATTACACAGTGTTTATCAGTCCTCCAGTTTATTGCACAGTGGTTTGTTTGAGTCCTCAGTTTATTACATAGTGTTATTCATCCCTCCAGTTTATTACACGGTGATTATTCGGTCCTCCAGTTCATTTCAGTAGGTTTTGTGATCCTCCAGCCATAGAAAATGTTTGGTCAGCCCTCCAGTTACTTACACACTGTTGTTATCCCTCCAGTTATTACACAGTGTTATTCAATCCTCCAGTTAGTACACAGTGTTACTTCGGTCCTCCTCCAGTTCATTACACAGTGTTTTTATTAAGTACTCCAGTTCATTTCACACTGTTTTGTTATTCGCCCTCCAGTTTATTACACAGTGTTTGTTCGGTCCTCCAGTTCAATTACACAGTGTTTTTCGGCCTCCAGTTCATTACACAGTGTTATTCAGTCCCCTCCAGTTTATTACAGTGTTATTTCGTCCCTCCAGTTTATTATACAGGGTTTATTCGGTCCCTCCAGTTTACCGTATAACTCGATATAAACCGACCCGAGTATAACCGAGGGTACCCCATTTCACCTAAAATCTAATAAAGTTTTGACTCGAGTATAAACCGAGGGGTAGAAACTTGGCATCAAGATGTTGGAAACTACAACTCCCAGCTAATAAAGCATGCTGGAGTTGTAGTTTCCAAACATCTTGAATGCCACCCTCACTTGGCATTCAAGATGTTTTTGGAAACTACAACTCCCAGCATGCTTTATGACTGGGAGTTGTAGTTTCCAAACATCTTGAATGCCACCCCCACTGGCATTCAAGATGTTTGGAAACTACAACTCCCAGCTTAATAAAGCATGCTGGGAGTTTTAGTTTCCAAAAACATCTTGAATGCCACCCTCAAACCCAGTTAAGTTTGTACCTGTGGCCTCCTTCATCCAGGATTTGTGGGCTCTCCCCATCCAAGGGCTTCCTAGGACTGTGGTGGTAAGTTCCTCTCCAGTTCCTCTCCGGCAGCAGCGTCCTCTCCATTCCTGGCAGCAGCGTCCCTCTCCATTCCCAGCCCACGATCAGTCCATGTAATGGCGCGCCGATCTGACGTCACTAATTGGCGCCAAGCCCGGCGCCAATTAGTGACGTCAGCCGGCGCTCAGTACATGGACTGATCGTGCGGCTGCCGGAATGGAGAGGAACGCTGCTGCCAGAGGGAGGGACGCTGATCTTCTTCAAAGGTGAGTGACTCGAGTATAAACGAGTCCGAGTTTTCAGGTCTTATTTTTCAGCTGAAAAACTCGGTTTATATCTCGAGTATATACGGTATTACACGGTGTTATTCACCCTCCAGTTATTACCAACGTGTTATCGGTCCTCTAGTTGTATTACACAGTGTTTATTCGGTCCTCCTTCGTTCACAGTGTTATTCGTCCTCCAGTTTTTACCAGTGTTCTTCGTCCTCCAGTTCATTCCAAGTGTTATCGGTCCCCAGTTTAACACAGTGTTTATCGGGCCTCCAGTTCATACACATGTTATTCGGTCCACCATTTATTACACAGTGTTTTCGGCCCCATTCATTACCAGTGTTATTCTGTCCTCCAGTTCTTACACAGTGTTATTCGGACCCAGGTCATTACCAGTGTTATTCGTGCCTCCAGTTTATTACCATGTTATCGGTCCTCATTCATTTCCACATGTTATTCGGCCTCCAGTTTATACAACAGTGTTATTCAGTCCTCTTTCATTACTGCATGTTATTCGGTCCTCCAGTTTTAACACATGTTTATCAGTCCACAGTTTATTAACCAGGGTTATTCGGTCCCCCCAGTAATTACACAGGTTATTCGGTCTCCAGTTAATTACACACTGTTGTCAACCCCTCCAGTTTATACAGTGGTATTAGTCACCATCGTTTATTCTCCTCCGTATTACCGTGTTTCGGTACTCCATTAGTTCACAGGTATTGTGTCCTCCAGTTTCATTTACACCAGTGGTTATTCGGTCCTCCATTATTACACGTGGTTATTTCAGTCCCTTTACCAGTTTTATTACACAGTGTTATTTTCCGTCCCTAGTTTCATTGTATTCACAGTGTTTTCGTCCTCCAGTTTATATACACAGTGTTATTCGGTTTCCTCCCGTTCATTAACACAGGATTTTATTTGGTCCTCCGTTTATTAAACAGTGGTATTCCGTTACCCTCCAGCTTTTTTGATCACATGTTGTATTTCGGTCCCTCCAGTTTATTACACAGGGTATTCGATCCTCCAGTTTATTACACAGTGGTTTTATTAGGCCTCCCCCCAGTTTCATTACACCAGTTTATTCAGTTGTCCTTTATTACATAGTGTTCTGGCCTCCAGTTTCTTACACAAGTGTTTTCGGTCCTCCATTTTCCATTACACAAACACAATGTTATTCGGTCCTCCAGTTTTATTACACAGTGTTATTCATCCTCCAGTTCAGTACAACACTGTTATTCGGCCCTCAGTTTTATACACAGTGTTATTCGTCCTCCAGTTTATTGCACAGTGTTGTTTGATCCTCCAGTTTATACACAGTGTTATTCGTCCCTCCAGTTTTTACACAGTGTTTATTCGGTCCTCCAGTTCATTATACAGTTGTTATTTGATCCTCAGCCATAGAAAATGTTGTCAGCCCTCCAGTTACTTACACACTGTTGTTATCCCTCCAGTTTATTATTACACAGTGTTATTTAGTCCTCCAGTTCATACACAGTGTTTCGGTCCTCCAGTTCATTACACAGTGTTCTTCGGTCCCTCAGTTTATTACACAGTGTTATTCAGTCCTCCAGTTCATTACACACATGTATTTTCGGCCCTCCAGTTTATTACACATGTTATTCAGTCCTCCAGTTTATTGCACAGTGTTGTTTGATCCTCCAGTTTATTACACAGGTTATTCATCCCTCCAGTGTTATTACACGGTGCTATTCGGTCCTCCAGTTCATTATACAGTGTTATTTGATCCTCCAACCATAGAAAATGGTTGTCACCCTCCAGTTACTTACACACTGTTGTTATCCCTCCCATTTATTACACAGTGTTATTCATCCTCCAGTTCATTACAACAGTTTATTCGGTCCTCCAGTTCATTACACAGTGTTATTCAGTCCTCCAGTTCATTTCACACTGTTATTCGGCCCTCCAGGTTTTTACACAGTGTTTTATCAGTCCTCCAGTTCATTACTCAGTAATTATCGGTCCTCCAGTTTATTACACGTGTTTTTCGGTCCTCTCCAGTTTTTACACAGTGTTATTTGATCCTCCAGTTTATTACACAGTGTTATTCGGCCCTCCAGTTTATTACACAGTGCTATTCGGTCCTCCAGTTCATAACACAGTGTTATATTGATCCTCCAGCCATAGCAAATATTGTCAGTGCCTCCAGTTCATTAAACAGTGTTCTTCAGTTCATTAGCCAAACCTTCAATTTATTAGCCTGTTTCTGCTTTATTATCAAATCATACCACTTATGTTACAACAACAGTGTTAAAAGGGAATAGTGGTCTTTAAAATAGGTATAACCTGAGCAAATTGGAAGTGGCCTTAGAAAAGTGGGCGTGGCTTTATGAAAGTGATGGCGGCCAAAACAATCTGCACCCTCCCTCATTGCCATCTAAATGTTGGAAGGTATACAATATATCTGAAAATATATGACAACTCCCTGCTGCCATTCTGCAGACACGAAATGCTGGGAGTTTTAGTTTCCAAAAAACATGCTGGAGTGCCTAGGCCAATATTACACAGTGTTATTCGGTCCTCTAGTTTATTACACAGGGTTATTCGGTCCTCCAGTTCATTACACAGTGTTATTCGGTCCTCCAGTTGGGGGCGTCGTGGACCGTTGACTCTGAGGACTTGTGACTGACTCGTGACGACGTGCTGACACCTATGACATCACGCAGAGGCAGGGCTAGTGTCCTAGGGGTGGGTGAGGGGAGGCAGGGTTAGGGGACATTCCAGGGGCGTGGTCTCCAGGGGGAGTAAACGAGGAGTAGACTAGAGTCTCATCTCGGTCACGAGAGTCTGGTGGTGGTCTCGCAGGAGGGTCATGTTTTTAATCGTATGGGGTTTCATTAGGGGTAATGGTTTTTTAGATATATTTAATAATGTTTTTTTAACGAAAACATTAGTGTGTATATCTTATTCACTGAAAGCACCTCCCTAATGGGTGGTTGGTGAAATGATTCAGAAAATTGGTTTTATATATAAATATATAAATATATATATATAATACCGCAAGTGCGTTTTTTGGATTTCTTTAGAGATTTCATTCTCCATCCATTTGAGCAGGAGCGGTTGGGATACCTGCATATGTGAGTGCATTAAAGGTGAATTAATCAGAATGCAGACAGTAACTGCGTCACTGCAGATACAATGTCACTGTCGCATTCCACCGCAATGTCGCAATCATCTTTACCTACATAACACGACACAATAAAATACTGATGCCTAAATCAGGATTTCCCAAAGCGTGTGCCAGAGAAGATGGGGGCCTTCAGAGAGAAGATGGTGTGACTCATTTTGGTTGGGGGATTATTTTCCTCAGTATAACTTGTCACAACCCCCCTGTCAGGTCACTTACCATTTATCAGTTATCGGAAAACGCACTCCAAGTAACCGACAAGTCAATAAAATAGAACGGACAAAGAGGTGGTTAGTGAACAAACGATATATAACACACACTTTTATATGTCTCATATCTATTGCTCCCTGCAACCATATTCAGAAATAAGGGGAATGACCTGCTAAATCTATATTGTGGTTATCCCACCCCCTAAATTATACAATCCTGTAAGAAAGGTTATCCACACCTATTACTCTATACACAGTTATATAATATATTTCTAAACAATACTCTTCTATAGTAGAGTAACTTCAAAGAAACGGGTTTGTTTTGGCATATACTCAGAGTCAGAATACGGCAATAAGCCTTTAAAATATTTTATATAATTTATTAAAAGATAACAAAAGAGTGCATAAAAAAATATACAGAAACTATGTTAACTTACCGAACATAACAGGTAACACACAGGTGAGGGTAGTAGAATGGGAATAAAAGAAAGACACGTAGAGATAATGGCATCTGAAAAGTCCATGAACAGTCCAAGAAACTGTAATCCAATATGGAAAAAGTGACAGAGTCCAAATTGATAGTCCCTGATGGAAGCCAATAAATGGTCTGTTCGTTTGGCTAGATGTTCCTTAAGATGTTATGACGAACTCCTGGGCTGAGTCCATAGTCCCAATTTATCCTTTCTCCTGAAAATAAGAGGCGGTCTGGAACTCTAGAGTGGGCTTGGTTCTGCCCCTGAAAGGTGGTTCCTATTTTTTGGGGGGAACTTTAAAACTTCCCTAGGTATAATGTCTGTACTGTACACGCCACATTCAAAATAAAACATGATTGTCATTAACTAATTTTACACAATAGAATGATACCAAACATGACATACTTTGGAGTTTGTAGGCCTAAGAAGGATAATATCTCGAGTTTCTCAAAGAATTCATCGCCTACAAGATATCTATAAATTCATATTTATTTGTATTATATTCTTGTATAAAACTGAGAATACTTGTGAAAATATGAAATATTTCTTTGCCCTGAATTATTAAGAAATATGAATGGCCTTTGAACTGCCATTTGGTTTTAGCTCAGTTCTAACCAAGAGGACCACCTGGGGTTCTCCTGCCATAATGTCTAGCGAACGCACTTACAGATCTTGCTCCTGCGACGCATGATGTGTAAAAACGTCTGTTTGGGGCAATAATCGGCCCGTGAATTGGCACTTTATCGACCAAATGCCGTTCGGTCCGGGATCATTGCCCGACTGGCTGGGCGGATCTCAGAATGAGCAGCCGTTTCAGCCAATAAAGAGCCTACACACGGGCCGATTATCGTCCGAAAAGGACGTTTGTACACATCCTACGTCGCAGGTCGGGACCCGCGATCACACGTGTGTACGAACCTTTAGTCTTGCTAGTGAAAAAATTGAAGGCACAGATTATATATTAGATCAGTTCTGATCATCTTAGCACCTAAGGAAGGGGACACTCCCCGAAAAGTTGTGCAAGCATGTCACTTAATAAATGCTAAAAAGCAAGAAGGTCAATAGTGTGCGTTCTTCAACAAGTGCAACTGATCATCTTAGTATTGATCTTTGCCAATAGAGAAAAAAAAATCCCTTCTGAAAAACGCCCGGTCATCTCCGGATTATTGACCGAGAGAAAACATGATTGGCAGCATAGCAACTCAGACAGTTCACCAAGGAAATCTAAAATAAATGAGAAAACTGGTAATGAGACTGGGTCATGGTAGGAGGGAAATATTATCAGGGGGAAGGAGGAGTAAAAACATTTAAACCTTACCTGCCAATCTAGAAATAAACCCTTTCCAGCTGGCGTTGGGTGATTTATTTTTCTGGGAAACAATAAGGTAAGATGAAGATTGTTATTAATTGGGGAAATTTCCATGAAATCAGTAATAAATGGGTTAAAGTAGAAAATATACTTACCTGAATCTACCGATTTCTGTTGCATCTTCGGACCTTCCTCTACTGGGTTGGGGTCCTCAGATGGGTTGTGTGCACTTGGGGAACAAACTGCTGTAAACAATGAATGATAAAGTGAGAAACACCCTTATTATAAGGTTCAATGTCCTTTAGTTTTCAACTTGAAATCTTGAACCCCCTTTATATACAAATACAATGAAGACAAAATTCTACTTGTTATGCATAGTATAATAGGAGAGACTGTTCTGTACCTGCATTAGCTCTGAGATCTTCCAATCTAATGTCATAGATGTTAGGACCTCATAGAAGTCACTGATCCAGCCTCCCATAGACGTTATCATCTTGTACAGACATTTACAAGCTTTTTTGTCCTTTAACGTACTGTTCTCCTTTATAGCATTTTCTCTCCTCCTTTCTAGCTCTAGGATCCTGTCCACACCAACTTACGATGAGCCTGCAGGTATTTTACCTGACCTGAATAGTCTTTTGTTTTTAAAATGTTACTATAATTTCTTGCATTGCAAGAGTACCTTGTCAGAGTGAGAGATTGGGTAAGTACCTTACCTTCGTTGGCAGCTCATGAATGTTTTATTGAAGAACGGGAGGTAAGACACAAGATCCTCTTACCTCCCATTTTTCAATAAAGCTGAAAGGCAAAAATGATTTTAGCCAGGGCCGCCTCGCTATGACAGTGTGCAGCACATGCAGAGCGGCACTATGTAGCGAAGCGGCACCCTGTAGGGAAGGGAAAGCTTCTGGATCAAAGCGGAACGCGATGTGCGTGTGTCGGCATGCGTGACGTCAGCGCTGAAAGAGAGCTAGTTCAGCCTGTGCAGGACCAGTACAGGCTCAGGCTGCATTCTTTCCTAACAGCACAGCGTTGTGTCATAAACTCGGACACAGAGTGTGTCCTGTCCAATTCCAAAGGCAAGTTGTAAACTGTCTGTAATAGGGATGGCTAGTAGATGATAGATAGCTAGATGATAGATAGACAGACAGGCAAAGAAGACAGACAGATGATAGATATGATAGAGATAGACAGATAGATAGATAGATAGATAGATAGATAGATAGATAGATAGATAGATAGATAGATAGATAGATAGATAGATAGATAGATAGATCTAGATAGATAGATAGACTAGATAGATAGATAGATAGACTAGATAGATAGATAGATAGAGATAGACAGATGATAGATAGATAGATAGATAGACAGATAGATAAATAGATAGATAGATGATAGAACGATAGATAGATAGATGATAGATAGATACATAGATAGATAGATATAGATAGACAGATGTAGATAGATAGAGCTAGAGAGATAGATAGATACGATAGATAGATAGATAGATATAGATAGATAGATAGATAGACAGAGATGATAGATAGACAAGATAGTAGACAGATGATAGATAGATAGATAGATAGATAGATAGATAGATAGATAGATAGGACAGGACAGTGATAGATAGATAGATAGATAGATAGATAGATAGATAGATAGATAGATGGATGGATGGATAGATAGATAGATAGATATATAGATAGATAGATGATAGATAGATAGATAGATGATAGATAGATAGATAGATAGATAGATAGATGATAGATAGATAGATAGATAGATAGATAGATAGATAGATAGATGATAGATAGATAGATAGATAGATAGATAGATAGATTATAGATAGATAGATAAATAGATAGATAGATAGATAGATAGATAGATGATAGATAGATAGATAGTGACATCTCACCCCTCACCCCCACCTCCTCAGAGACTGTTATCCCATTAGAGAGGGATTCACCAATTCAAAGAAGTCTTCAAAAAAACAAGGTGAGAAAAATGCAATTTGACCTACTAAAGGATGGATAAGCAGACAAAAACTGATCACAGATCAGCTCTGCAGGAATACGATCCACTTTTACAGCAACTTCATCAGGAAAATGCCCAGCTCAGAGAAGAAACAACTACAAGATCAAAAGAAGCAATGAGCCTCAAGGGTCCCGAAGAAAGGTCAAAAAAACATCAGAAACAAAAGATTAAATAAAGAAACTGTCCTGGACAACACCACACACCAGTCCCCCATAAGGAACAGACACACAATAAAGGAGGAAGTGAAAAAACAGGGCCAAGGACATCAAGGAGTGAAACATGTAAAACAAGCAGAAAGAAATGCCACCGCCAACAGTAAATTCACAACCACAAAACAGCAAATAACCTGTGGAAACTTCAACAAAACAGCAAACAAATATGCCTAACATGAAACACCAAACCCTAATATTGTGCTAATAATGGACTCAAACGGGAAAATCTGACACAAAAACGCCTTTTTCCATGGAAAAAAGAGTCACAAAAATCCACTGTGCAGACTATGGAAAAAGCAGCACAGAGGTGATCCGCAAGCCATATTTCATGCCCAGAAACACATCATCCTACATACAGGGCATGGAAATAATCTAGACAACCATCAGAGGACATTGCAGATAAACTCTGTGTCTAGCACAAACCACTGGGACATCCATTTCCCTGGTCAAAAATTTTTTATACTATCCATCCTGCTCCAAGGAAGGACATTCCCCTCCATGAAATCAGCGCCATTAAAAGGAGCTGACAACAAAAATCAATTCACTTCCAAATTCCAACTGACACGACTCTCTGAACACAACCAGCACCTTATATGATAAAAAACAAGGAAGAGCTTCCTGCAAAAAACAACTAAAAGACCGGTTCTTAAACAGGCCCCTGGGGACTTAAAACCCCACCACAGCTCCCATTACCACACAGCCCAGGCCAGAAAAACCCATCAAAAAGACATCATACTATCAAAACGTCTAACCAAATGTGATGCCACATCGATGTGGTAGAATGGAGGAGGAAACCAAAACAGAACCACCCGAAAAGCGTGACCATTACAGACATTAAGAACATGCTGATCACTACGGATTTAACAAAAATAGCATAACTGACCAGAACGTCCTAACTAGTCAGCTCATACAAGGTATATACTCAACACAATGACATCTCTTGTTATTAGTAGCTGGAACATTCAGGGTCTGAAGTGCTTCCAGCTTTTGCGAACAAAAACAAATGACCCAGATTTCAAAGAAAGTCTGAGCAAAGTGGACATCCAGATCCTTTGAGACATGGACCCGATCGAGGATAGCTCAGTCTCGGTTTTCCTATGGGTTAGAGGGAACTCTCTGTTGCAGCCCCAAAAGAACAAAATCCTACCAAGGGCTTGTGAAGGTTCTCATATACAGGTCATGGTATATCTGTTGTTATTCCCCAATTAGATCAACTGGGACTTGAAATGTAGTTCTTGAAGACGTTTCGCTAGTCATCCGACGGGCTTTCTCAATTCAGGATATGGCTTGTACAAGAATCCTGTGGCACTGATGTACCACTGGAAAATCCCAATTAGCATATCACCAGCAGGTGTTAAGGGTGTGATGGGATGGTGGCTAAGCGGTGTTATAGGAACGCCCAGGTAAGGTGTTTTAAAAACAGCATGAACATGGGCAGACAGTTGGTGTCGAACCCCCCCACCTCTATGTAGGCTTGGTTTCTTGATTTTCAAATAACTGGCCTCCTTAAAACACCTCTCTGAACCAGTCACGTTCCTTCGCCAATATGTTAACGTTACAATCTTCAAAGGTATGTCCCTTTACCCTTAAGATGTAGGTACAACAGCTGAGTCCTGACCTGAGGGGGTTGGTGTCAGGGGATCAGGTTTGTGTTTATGTTCATGGTGAAAACAACGTTTTGATCTCATGACCCTTTAAACCTCGAAATATCACATTGGAGGATTGTTAACATTATGGCTATGGGGGAAGAAATGCCCCGAAAATTGCCAATAACTTCTTAATGCTTCTGCGGGTTCCTTAGCGAGGTAATAGCACACTTCTCCTATATGGACACGCACCATCTGTCACGAAGATAGTAGATAGAAGAAAGATGTGATAGATAGATAAGATAGACAGACAGATGTTAGATAGATTTAGAAGATAGATAGATAGACAGACGTCAAAAGTTTGTAAGTTGCCATGTTCGGCAGTATGTTAAAAAGTTAAGAAGTTAGAGGGACAGCTCTGCAATTACCGTCTGCCCATCTCCTGACTCCTTACGTCTTTTTGGTAAGTAGTATTCTGCGTTTTTAATACTATTTCTTTCAGTTGCATTAATCTGTAAAATACATTGTAAGATTGTGCTGGGAGTAGGGACTGTGTTCAGATAGCAGTATGGTATAACCCTTCTACATTAACAGGCTTGTATAAATGTTTGTCATTTTAATTCACAATAGTATGTGTGATGTTACTGTACAAAACACCATCAATGCTAGCTTCAGATAGAGTGTTTAGGTTAAAGCTAGTTAGATTAGTAGGTAGGTAGTTAGGGCCTGCTGTCTGAAAGTGTCTACCTCGAGCGGGTGGCAAACTGACGCTTACAAATCTTTTGGCCAAAAACCTTTTATCCAAGGAAGTATGGTTTTTTTCAGGATCTGGGGTGGGAAAAACTATTCTAGAGGGTGGGTCCTTCAATGTATTGTAAATAAATGGAGGAAGATATGTAAATAGCATGATAAATGACACAAGTTAAAATCAATGTGTATAAAGCCCTCCCACTTCGGACAAGCCACATCCCACTTCTGGACAAAGCACACCCACTTTCAATTATAAAACCACACCCTTCCGGCGGCGAGGGGGGGGCAGCATTGGGAAGTTTGTGGCAGTGCCCAATAGTCTAGAGGACGGCCCTAATTTAGCAGTGAGATACCCTTTAAGTTTAAATCCTGCGTACAGACATACACCTTCCCTTCCAAAATGCAGCATTTCAAGCCAAAATTCACCTTTTTTTCCCCTTTTTCTAGTGTTAAAATATAAGCATATTAGTTCCACATGAAACTATAGGTGTGTTGTACCAATTTTATCATTATCAGGTAGTAAAGTAACATACCCACAACCTTACTGCCCTCGCAGTTTAACATTTATACCAATCAGGTCGTACAGTACATGACCCAAAAACTTTACTGCCCTAGACAGTTAACAATTATACATTATCAGGTAGTACATCCCCACAACCTACTGCCCTCGCCAGTTACTTGTTTATAACCATTCTCAGGTAGTAATTCCAACACCCTACATGCCCTCGCAGTTAATCATTTATACATTCCGGGTAGCACATCCCGACACCTTACTGCCCTCGCGTTAACTCATTTATACATTCTAAGGTAGTAATCCCGAAAACTACTGCCCGCGCGCAGTTACAAATTGATTACATGCTCAGGTAGTACCATTCCCAAAATTAGTTGCCCTCGCAGTTACAAATGTATACATTATCAGGTAGTAACAGTACATACCCACAACCTTACTGCACTCGCAGTCACAGTTATACGGTTATCAGGTAGTTACAGTACATACCCAAAACCTTTACTGCCCTCTCAGTTTACACAATTATACATTATCAGGTAGAATACATCCCCACAACCCGTTATATCCTCGCAGTACTCGTTTCTAACATTAGCAGGTAGTAATGTGCCACAACCTTACTGCCCTCGCAGTTTACCATTTTATTACATTCTTGGGTAGTACATTCCCACACCTACTGCCCTCGCAGTTACTCGTTTATAACATCTCAGGTAGTGTTCCAAAAACTTACTGCCCCGCGCGCAGTTACACATTATTACATTTCAGGTAGTACATTAACACACCTTACTGCCCCTCACAGTTAACATATTATACATTATCAGGTAGTAACATCCCCACAACATTAAGCCCTTGCAGTAACATTCTATAATTTATTAGAGAGTTACATTCCCAACAACTTTACTGCCCTCGCAGTTGCCACATTTACGTTGCCTTTAAAGGGCATCTCCACTACAAAATAGTTTTTATATGTAGAGGGCATCTCTTTCCACTCTCAACCGCCTTATTAGAAAAAAAGAAGCAGCATCCTACTTACAGCCCCTCGCTCCAGTGGGGTTATGATCCGGCTCCCTGCTTGCGTAAACTACAAGCAGTGGGGCGGGCCGGCAAGCCGTATCTGAGTTGATTTAAAATCAGCTTGTAACGGGGAGACATGTGCAGTTGGAGCCTTTAATCCTACACAATTTAGTATTATTAGCCAAACGACAGGGGATCATCTCGCAACACCCAAACAATAGGGGCCATATTTATAAAAGAAGGAAAGTGGCGAAATGTTTTCGCATTCGCTTTTGCATGGGTTTTTCGCCAAAAAGACAGTTAACGCTATGTATAAAGGTAGCGTTAACGGATGCGAAAAACAATTTCACAGCAGCTATCGCAAAACCCTTTTCGCTAAACTTCGCAATGGTAATTTTGCGAAAAAAGGAGCAAAGAGGCATAACGCGATTTATAAAAGAGCGAACAAGGTGGTTTTGCGTGTAAAAAGAGCGAAAGATTAGCGCGGACCTGGGGGAGGGAGGGGATGGAAAAGTCTCATTGTTTGAGCGAAAAAGGCATTTCTAATGAGTGTAAAGTGCCGTGAAAAAAGCGAACGCGCATTAGAAGGGCGATCGCGCATTAGAGGGTAAAGGCCTGGAAAATATGCCTGTGGAAAAGCGACATTAGAAAAGCGAACGCGCATTAGAAAGCGATAAACGCAATTAGGAAAGGCAAACGCCCATTAGAAGGCGAAATGTGCAGTGCAAAAAGGAAAACGTATTCCAATGGAGAATTTAAGACAGATTGACTAATAAGACATGGTCTGACTTCTTGGTAAATGTGGAGGTGGCCATTTTGAACTGACACTCATTTCTAGTGGGCTGTTATGTTGTCGAATGGTTTTCACAAGCAGTCTTCTAGATGCGTTAAGTTTTCGCTGCGCGATACTTTTCGTCTTTATCTCGCCCGTTGCCCTTTTTTCAAGCAGCGAAGTGTGTTTTTGCCTTCTTTAAAATTAAGGCGAAAACGAAGCCCCAAATGGCGCTATTTTCGCTGCGACTTGTGCTGCGCAATTGTCACAAAACCCCCCAGTCCCAAAAACGCCAACACCTATCCGTTACCGCGAACAAGCACCCTCCAAGCAAACCGACAGGCGGACGGAACAGATCAGACCGGTGGGTTTGGTGAACAAACTTATTTCAACCCCAAAATTTTAATATTACAAAATATCAATATACTCACTTGCACCAATCCACGATTAAACAGCGGAATGAACTGTACCGATATGGGGATATCCGCCTCCCTACTTTAACAAACCGTAAGGAGAAATTGGATTATTCACACCTAATATTATATACAAGTTATTACAGTATCTACTATATAACTACACAATACTTCTCTATAGTAGCGACTCGAAAGACACAGGTTGTTTTGGGATATACTCAGAATAGGACAATAGACCTATAAAATGAAATTTTATATCATTATTAAAGTGTTTAAAAATAGTGTATATCAAAAATATAAAGAAAAATAAAATATAATCACTGAACATAAAGCGGTAACACACAGTGGGGTTAGAATTGGTAAAGAAAGAAATACTTAGAGATAAATGGCATCTGAATAGTCACCAGTGAGAAGAGTTCCGAACGTGATAATCCAATATGGGAAAATAATGGTCCAAATGATAAGTCGGCTAAGCCATAACGGTCTGTCCAGTTGGCTAGATGTGTATCCAGATGTCTTGTAGATGGTTATGACAGACCTCTGGGAGAGACCCAGTTCCATTTTACCTTGTCTTCAGAAAGGGGAGTGGTATGCGTCCTAGATGGGGTGGACTTGGTTCTGACCCCTGAGGGTTGGTTCAAGTTTTCGGAGGGAATTTCAAATATCAAACTTCCCCCAGTCCATAAATCATGAACCAAAATGTCACATCAAAAAATAGATCATGATGGTTTATTAACTAATTTTTCCAACGAAGAACAAGACCAACATACGAAATTAGGGGGTATCCTAGACCATAAGAGACGATTAATCAAGGTTTGGCTCGGGCTATATATATTGTGTCAGATATATAAACTGTCAGAATTAATTACGGATAAAGGGGTAGTTATGAAAACCTGAAATATTCTACAATCCATGAATATTAAGGAAATGAATGCTTTTTCTGCCTGTTGGTTTCTGCTCAATTCTCTACTAGGAGATTCCCTGCTAGTTCTGGTTGTTATTTGTCTGGGACAGTGTTGTGTATTAGGGAATTCACACCGTGCCCCTTTGAAGTCAGACCTCTGCAAGTCAAGTAATTTAACACCAAAATGCCCGGCTTGGGGAAGAAAACATGAATTAACTCTGCGAAGTACCAGAACTGAATTGAATGAAACAATGTGGAAGCTACCAATGCTGCATTGATATGCCATAGGGTGAAATAATTGAAAATGGGGTTGCAATTTCAAGATATTCTATGGCGTTTACATGAATACCTGTTCGTCACCACTGAATTATTTGGCGCGAAAAAAGACAATCCTTTATAAATATGCCCCTGGGTTCACTTTTAAACGGTTTTAACACTGGTCAAACTAAAAATTCTTATAATAATACACAAGACTTGATTCTAAAAATAAGATATAAAATGACATAGGAGTTGATATTACACGATTTTGGGCACTAAAAACTGCCAGCACTGTTATTATGATCAGTAGAGTGTTGTGTGGCAGGCCGAGCAGAGTGGGTGTGTGCACAGCATTGAGGGAGAATAACTGGTCTTTGGTCAATAACAAAATTTTATATTCTACAGAAAGGACCAATAGTCACACTTACAGTGTTGGGCTGGGTTCTGGGTCCCACACGGTCTCCACCACTAATTTTTCTATAGCCATCAGCAGATGCATACTTAAAACTAAACTAGGGGTGAGGATGCTAATCAGGATCTCATATGGAAGTTTAATGGGGAAAGAGGAAGGGGATATGTTCAAAATGATTAGTTAGTTTCCCCCTTTAAGATGAATCCCAGGAACATATTCCCGTGGACAGTGTATTGGGATGGGGATAAGAGCAAAGGGAATTGTATAATTAAGTTAATATTAGGTTGGAATGTTTTCTATAAGGATTGCCCTGTTAGGTTTTGATTAGAAGGTAATACACCCGTGGAGCTTCATTTTCTTAACTATAAAACTTCCGAATTTAAAAAACATAAAAAAAATGCAGCAGATTGGAGCCAAAGCAAAAGAAAACTAGAAAGGGAAAGTTTAGGATAAACTTTGAATTTGTGTGTTTTGCGCAATGATGAGGCTATGTGTTGTGTTTTTACTTACCCTTAAATATGGCTGTCACAGGAAGAATGGGTAGGTCAGTTTGGTGTGTGTACTCGTGTCAGGTGGGGGGATAAGGATAACAAGGTATTCAATACAAAGTGTCTTTTCGTTTTAAATGGTGATAAGTTTTGCCCCAATCATCAGATTTTAGCTTTCAAATGTTAAATTAAGTTCTCTGGATTGATTGGGGCAAAATTAGCACCATTGTTAACAGAGTAAAAAACTTTTATTTGGAATCTCCCTGTAACTTTTTTGATGATGGTCAAAATGTGTTTTTTGACTATATTACCTTTTAATATGGTTGGCAACATGAATGAAGAGGTAGCTAACTTGTGTGTGGTACTGTGTCATGTTGAATGAATGTAAAAAACAAAAATTTTTTGAATGTTGATCAAAATTAGTTGTAGTTACTAAGTATGAGCCTCCACAGTATGGAGGGGTAGGTCGTAGTAGGTGCGTGTCGCTGTGACTGGGTGGGGGTTATAAAAAAACGATGTTTTATTATTGATTTGTTTTTTTACTACAGTTACCTTTAAGTATGCCACAGAGAAATGGATAAGTAGAATAAGAGGTGGGTGTACTGTTCAGTCTGGGGGTTAAACATTTTTTATAATTTATGATGAATTGGTCAAAAAATTAGTTTTTGTGACTTTAGTTACCCTAAAGTATGGCTGTACAGTAATGTGAGGGGTAGGTCAGTAGGTGGTACTAATTTTTATTGAGGACATATCAAAATAGTAGGTACTTTTACTTTCTGTTACCCTTTAAGTATAGGCTGCCACAGGAATAGAAGGGTAGGTCAGTAGATGTGTGTACCCATTGAGGTTGGGGTGTGGATGTCTTTTTGTTATATGTATGGACCATATAAACTTTTATTGAGGATTGATCAAAATTAGTTTTTTTGTGACTTTAGTTACCCTTTAAGTATGACTTCTCCATGGGAATGGAAAGATAAGATAGGTCAGTAGGTGGGTGTAACCTGTGTTGTGTGGGGGGGGTGGTGGGGGATCAGTGTTTGGTGTATGTTCATGAAACAAACTTGTTTGATCTCATGACCCTTAAACCTCGAAATATCCACATTTGAGGATTGTTAACATTATAGTCTATGGGGGAGAAATTCCCCGAAATTGTGCCAATAAACTTCTTAATGTTCTGCGGGTCCTTAGCTACGGTAATAGCCAACTTCGGTATAGACCGCACATCTGATACCGAATTCATTGTCTTAGCTCAAAAACTTGGAGGGATACAGTCAAAAAGTGGAAGAAT
The DNA here is from genome assembly GCA_019447015.1 of Hymenochirus boettgeri. NCBI lineage: Eukaryota > Metazoa > Chordata > Amphibia > Anura > Pipidae > Hymenochirus > Hymenochirus boettgeri. The sequence goes on along the minus strand of CM033472.1, from coordinate 45,090,566 downwards.
ATAAAAAGCAAGAAGAAGAAATAGAAAGAGCAGTAAGTAATTTGTCTCTTCAAACCCAAATTAATAAGAAAGAAACTTTTTGTGTCTCTAACAGACCATTAATCCCCAAGATACAGCTTATTTAGGACCACTCAGCAAAATGAGATCCAACATCATTCCCTGCGTGTAAAATTGAATTGTTGTTTTTTAACAATGCCGTAGAGAACATTTTCATTGTAACAGAAAAATTCATTAGGACTAGAATGGACGAAACTCACCTGAAATCAGTTACACTTGCAGATTCGTTGTATTTTTTAAAAAAATACACACATTTTGTAAAACCCCAGCAAGTGGAAAAATTGGAAGTCAATAGGAATTAAAAAATATGAAAGTTCCGCCTTAAATTAAGGTATAAAATTTACTAAATTCAAACAAATATTGAATTTGTTAGAAATTTCGAATTTACAAAACCGAAGCATGTTTAGAAATTCAAAAAAATAGTTCTTGGATCGGAAAATCCAGAAGTCAGAGAAACAGAAAAGTGTGGAGTTCCAGGCGGATCCGTGCATTGAAACGGGGTCCGGATTAGTTTCATCCCATGGTTTTTACTAGGGAATTGCAAAGAAGCCCAGTCGATATGTGTGTATATTACAGGCACAATGCCATATTTTATAACAATATATTCTGCTTTGTGATTGTTTAAGACCTGAAATGTATCAAATGGTTGTAGCACGCACAATAGAAAAACCCCTACCTTAAATTCCCACAGAAATGGATTTCTAAGTTTCCCTGATCGACATGTTGGGTATGAATAAAGTTATTTTTTTTAAAAAAATAAGTTCCGTTTTTAAAAAAATTTATTTATACCTGACACACACGGCAGGACCGTAAGTCAGTGCTTACCGACAGGGACCCCCCCTGCTTTAACTCCGGTAGATGAGGAATGAAGGGGGGGAGGAGTAACAGGCAGTCATGAAGAGCAAAAAAGAAAACAAGGATCACTTTCTGTTGGTAAAAAGGGAGTAAAGGGTATTGGACACCAGTGGTCAGTGTATGTGGTCTTAGGACATGCCTGTCACTTTTAACATTGACTAGTAAGGCCAAAAACATAGTGAAATGTTAATAGTAACTGGCAGTCTAGAAAAAAGTTCATTAGCCAGTGTTTATCATCCCTCCAGTTCATTACACAGTTGTCAGCCCTCCAGTTCATTACACAGTGTCAGCCCTCAGTTCATTAGTCAGTGTTGTTAGCTCCCAGTTCATTACCAGCATGTCAGCCCACCAGTTCATTTTACACTCTGTTGGCAAACCTCCATTTCATTGGCACAGTTTGTCAGCATCCAGTTCATTAGCAAGTGTTGTCAGCTGTCCAGTTCAGTACCCAGCATGGTCAGACTTCCAGTTTATACTCAGGTGTTGTCAGCCCTCCAGTCATTAAGTGGAGGTCAGACCTTCCAGTTATTACACACTGTTGTCATCCTCCAGTTCATTACTCAGTGTGATTCAGTCCTCCAGTTTATTACAGTTATTTGATCCTCCAGTTCATTACACAATGTTGTCAGCCCTCGCTTATAAACAGTGTAATTCTATCCTCCAGTTTATTACACGATGTTGTTAGATCCTCCAGTTTATTACTCAGTTTGTCGCTCTCAGTTCATTACAGTGTGTAGTAGCCCTCCAGTTAATTACACACTGTGTCATCCCATCCAGTTATTACTCAGTGTTATTCAGTCCTCCGGTTTATTACACAGTTATTTGATCCTCCAGTTCATTACACAATGTTGTCAGCCTGTAATAAATGGCCGGACGGCACGGGTACTCCACAGTACGCTTTTAGGAGGAGGCTGACAGTCCGGAAGGTGCAGGATACAGAGGCTGCGGGGAAATGTAGGTTGGATATGGACAAGGTTCGGCTGGGTACTGTAGGCTGTTTACTGGAACAATGGTGCTGTTGGGAACTGTAGGCTGACTGCTGGAACAATGGTGCTGGCTGGGTACTGTAGGCTGGACCAAAGGTGCTGCTGGGAAACTGAAGGTTGTATGCTGGAACAATGGTGCTGTTGGGAATGTAGGCTGACTGCTGGAACAATGGTGCTGCTGGGTACGGTAGGCTGGACCAAAGGTGCTGCTGGAACTGAAGGCTGTATGCTGGCAAGGTAAGTAACTGGATGCAGGCAGGTGTGAGAAACTGGAAACAGGCAAGGTATGGTACTGGATACAGGCAAGGTAAGTATTGGATGCAGGCAAGGTAAGTATAAGGAGCAGGATCCAAGCGGCAGGTAAGTACAGGAGCCAAGGGAGGGTACGAATGTACAATAGGGCGGCACCGGGTCCAGGAGGACACCGGCTTTTCAAATTTCGCGCCGCCCCGGCGTGTCGCGGCGTGAGTCATGACGGCGACGCCGCCCACCCGGAAGTGCAGTGCGGCAGCGGGACCGGAGCGCGGTGAGGTAAGTTCGTAACAGTACCCCCCCCTTACGGGGGGCCACAGGACCCAAGGGCCAGGTTTCCCTGGAAAAATCCTGTGGAAAGCTTTAACTAGAAGAGGAGCGTGCAAATCAGAGTGTTTAATCCAAGCTTTCTCCGGACCAAAACCTTCCAGTGGACCAAATACTGCAGAGACCTCCTCCAGAATCTAGAGTCCAAGATCTTCTCGACCCAAACTCCTGCTGACCATCAACGGAAATCGGAACGGGACGGTAGGTAAGGATGTGGAATACTGATTAAACATACTGGTTTGATGAGAGAAAATATGAAACACGTTAGGAATCCGCATGCTGTGAAGGAAGTTGAAGGCGAACAGCCACGGGCCGAATAATCCAGGATAGAAAAAAGGACCAATAAATTTTGGGTCCCAGTTTGGAGGAAGGAACCCGTTAGGTTAATGTGAGCAGAAGAGAGCCATACTTTATCTCCGACAGAATACGCTGGGGGTTCTCTACGGTCTCCTATCTGCTGAGCAGTTTTTTGCACCAAAGCAGATTTTTGAAGGCTGATTTCCGAGCATGCCAGATAGCGGTCATCTGGGCCGGCAGAGTCAATTGGCAGGGGTACTTGTGTGAAAAGAAATCTTGCGGAAAAACATCTAGGATTTGTCCCAAAGACATACAAAAAAGGAGGATTTCCCAGTAGAAGCATGAGGTGAATTGTTATGGCAAACTCGCCCAAGGCAGAAGGGTCAGCCCAATCATCTGGTATAGGAATGTAAAACAACGAAGATATTGTTCAAAGACTGGGTTAGTGCGTTCAGTAGCCCCGTTGGGACTGGGGGTGGTAAGCCGAAGAAAGAAAATTGTAACTTGATGTTCATGGACTTACAAGTGCTCTCCAGAATTTGAAACAAATTGAGTACCTCTGTCAGATACTATTTCAGAAGGAAGTCCATGAAAGCGGAAGATATGTGAAATAAATAGTTGAGCTAACTCCGTTGAAGATGGTAGTTTAGGGAGGGGTACAAAATGGGCCATTTTGCTGAAGCGGTCTACAGTCACCCATATAACCGTGTTTCTTTTGGAAGGCGGAAGTTCCACAATAAAGTCCATGGATAGATGGGTCCAAGGTCTGGACGGAATGGGGGGGGTTGAAGAAGACCACAGGGGAGGGTTCTAGAAGATTGGATTGAGCACAGCTAGTACACACTTGAATAAAGTCTTTATATCTTTTCTCATTTGGGCCACCAAAGGGAACGGGCAATAATATTAAACGTTTTGTTAACACCGGGAGCCCAGCTTGCTTGGAACAGTGAGTAGAAGAGGATAGTTTTCCGAAGAGAAACAGGAACAAAGCTTTTGCCAGAAGGTGGGCGGACGGAGCAGAATCTTGTGGGCTTGAATCTTGGAACAAAGTTGAGGGGATATAGAGGCCAAGATTTTAGTGGTTGGGATAACAGAGCCCTTATCTTGATTAGTTACAGTCGGAAGCAACAAACGATCTGGAAAGGGCATCAGCTTTTTGTTTTTGGAACCAGGTTGGTAAGTGATAACAAAGTTGAATCGTGGAAAAGAATAAAGACCACCGTGCTTGACGGGGATTTAACCTTTGAGATTCTGGATGTATTCAAGGTTCTTATGGTCGGTAAGGATGGTGATAGGTACAGAGGTGCCTTCTAATAGATGACGCACTCCTTGAGGGCCAGTTTGAAGCAAGAAGTTCCCTATTCCCAACGTCATAATTCCGTTCGTTGGGTAGAAACTTCTTGGAAAAATATGATCACGGATGGAGTTTTCCTTTTAGTGCCCTGCCTCTGGGAAAGGACGGCTCCAAGTGCCCAAGTCTGATGCATCAACTCGATGTAGAAGGGAAGATAGGATCGATGTACTAGAATGGTGCACAACAGCAAAGGCTTCCTTGGTCGTTTGAAGGCCTGAGGGCTGCAGGGGGTCCATGAATGAGGTACCACCTTATGATGAGGGCTAATATTGGAGAAATTATTGCGAGAACCCTTGAATGAATTGTCATGTAGTAATTGGCAAACCCAATGAACCTTTGAATAGCTTTGGTTCCCATAGGAAGAGACCAATCTTGGACGGCTGAAACTTTAACAGGATCCATCTGGAACCCTTGCGAGCAGATACGATGTAGCTAGGAAGGGTACTGTGAACACTCAAACAGACATTTTTCCCAATTTGGCATAAGGCTATTCTCTCTAGACGTAGTAAACACCTGTTTAAATGGAGGGCGGCGTGAGGGCAGATCATGAGAAAAGATTAAATGTCATCTAGATATAATACTACAGAGATTCCCAACATATCCGGGAAGATGTCATTTACAAATTCTTGGAACACGTGGAGCATACAAAGGCCAAAGGGCATTACGAGATACTCGATAGTGACGTCCCTGGTGTTAAAGGCCGGGTCTTCCACTCGTCACCTTGCGTATACGGAATCAGAATTGTATGCCCCCCGTAAATCCAGTTTGGTAATATTTTAGCTCCTTTTATCTGGTCAAAACAGTTCGAGAGAGAGACGGGAGAGGGTAACCGATTCTTTATTGTGATTTATTAATCCACGGTAGTCGATGCAGGGTCGTAACCGCCGTTTTTTTTTGTTTTTTTTTCAAAAAAACGAACCCAGCTCCAGCAGGGGAAGTGGAAGGTCGTATGAACCCCCTAGACAAATGTACTCTTTCATGGCTAGAGTTTCTGAGGGAGACAGTGGGTATGTGCGTCCCCGAGGGAGGCATAGTACCAGAAAGAAGATCGATGGGGCATCGTAGGGAACGGTGCGGGTGGTAGCTTCTCAGCTCGCTTTTTACAAAAACACATCAGAAAAATCATGGATAACACTCAGGGAGGTTTTTATCGATTATTTCACAGGTAAATGGTAATGCAATGAGTAGAAAGGCAATTTTTGAAACAGAAAGAGGGCTCCAAGACTGAGTTCATTTGAGACCAATCAATAACGGGGTTTGTGTAATCTGAGCCATGGGAGTCCGAGAATTAGGGGAGCAGAAGGGCTTGGATGACAGAAAGATAAACGTTCCTGGTGAATATGCCAATGCGGAATAGGACTTCGTAGGTAGATTTGGAGATGAAGTCTGAAGCCAACGGATTATTGTCAATAGCCAGAACTCGAAGAGGTTGCTGCAAGCGAAGGAGAGGAAGCCCCAATTGTGCTGCATAGGTAGAGTCGATGAAATTTCCGCGGCACACAGAATCGACAAAGGCCTGGGAGGAAAAAGTTTACCATTACAAGTGATAGTAGCTGGCAGAAAAGAGTTTTAATGCGTTCAAATTTGGCAGGAGACTTAACGTTACCTAGAAGGAGCTCCTCCTTAACTCTTAGGTCCTGAAGTTTCCCGACTTCTGGGGACAATTTTTTACAAAGTGTCCTTGCCCAGCACAATAGAGACAAAGTCCATTGGTACGTCTGCGTGACTTTCCTGCGGGGGGATAGATGAGTGCCGCCAATTTGCATCGGCTCTTCACCTGAAGATATGGCTTGCGGAAAGGTCGGAGCAGGCCTAGGAAAAGGTCTTAGGAAGGCTGGAACGGGCTGCAACCTTTCTGCCTGCCGTTCACGGAAGCGGGGTTATCGATCTGGATGCCTATTTAATGTAACCAAGTCTTCCAATGGGACAGGTAATTCCCTGGATACTAATCGTCCTTGAGGGCGGTAAGAGAGTCCCTGCCAAAAGGCTGCAGTAAATGCCTCATTGGTCCAAGAATCTCTGCAGCAAGGGTACGAAAATTCAATAGCATATTGACCCACAGAACGAGACCCTTGGCGGAGCTGCCATCCAAAACGGGAGGAGGCAGCAGAGGTTCTTCCGGAGCATCGAGACCTTGCGGAACATACTAAGGAAGTCAGTAACATTATAGACTAGAGGATAGTCTTTTTCCCATAGGGAGAAGCCCAGGCCAGCGCATTGCCCTCCAACAAGGCGATGATGTACCCAACCTTAGCGCGATCCGATGCAAAATGCGATGGTTGAGTTCGGAATTGGATTCGGCACTGATTAATGAATCCACGGCAGGCCTGGGCATCACCATCAAACCGTGGAGGTGGAGGTATGGGGGCTCTCTCCGAAGAGATGGATCACCGGATCCGGACGTTGAAGGGGGTAGCGTAGAACCCGGAGCAGAGGGCAGCAGCTTGGGGTAGCCGGACAGCAAGGGTACCATAAATGGGCCAACTGGCCCTGATGGTGTTCAAACAGGTCCATGCGTTTGGACAAAGCCTGGAGAGTTTTACTCAATTCTGCCATAGCCCCCTCAGGCGTTTCCATGGCCCGATTGTACTGTAAACAATGGCCGGACGGCCGGGTACTCACAGTACGCTTTTAGGAGGAGGGCGACAGCCGGAAGGTGCAGGATACAGAGGCGCTGGGAAATGTAGGCTGGGATGCTGGAACAAGGTTCGGTGGGTACTGTAGGCGGTTTACTGGGAACAATGGTGCTGTTGGGAACTGTTAGGCTGACTGCTGGAACAATGGATGCTGGGGTACTGTAGGCTGGCAAAGGTGCTGCTGGGGAACTGACAGGTTGTATGCTGGAACATGGTGCTGTTGGGAACTGTAGGCTGACTGCTGGAACAATGGGTGCTGCTGGGTACTGTAGGCTGGACCAAAGGTGCTGCTGGGAACTGAAGGCTGTTATGCTGGCAAGGTAAGAACTGGATGCAGGCAAGGTGAGGACACTGGAAACAGGCAAGTAAGTATTGGATGCAGGCAAGGTAGTGAGTATAGGAGCAGGATCAAGGCAGGTAAGTACAGGAGCCAGGGAGGTAGCAGAATGCTACAATCGGGCACCGGGTCCAGGAGGACACCGGCTTTTCAAATTTAGCGGAAGTGCAGTGCGGCGCGGGACCGGAGCGCAGGTAAGTTCGTGACACAGCCCTCTAGTTTATTACACAGTGTAATTCTGTCTCCAGTTTATTACACAGTGTTATTTGATCCTCCAGTTCTTACACGTGTTATTCTGTCCTCCAGTTTATTACACAGTGTTATTCTGTCCTCCAGTTATTACACAGTGTTATTTGATCTCCAGTTCATTACTCGGTGTTGCAGCCCTCCAGTTTATTACAGTGTTATTCTGTCCTCCAGTTTATTACAAGTGTTAGTTGATTACTTCCAGTTCATTACAGTGTTGTCATCCCACCAGTTTATTACACATTGTTATTTGATCCTCCAGTTCATTACACAGTGTTAGTCATCCCTCAGTTAATTACACACTTTCAGACATCGAAACTGGCTTCAGGGCAGGGTGGGGAGAGAAAAGGGCATGGGCGAGTGACATGACATCACTGTCACTAAAGGGGTTGGGGCGGAAGTCGGGAGGAATACTTTATGTGAAGTAAATTACGTCACGTTAGAGGCGTTGGCTAGGGGCGTAACCGGCCCGTGTGACGTAATTTAATCACATAGGAGGCGTCGGCCTGAAGGAGGCATTTCGGAGGCGGACTTCAGGTAGGTTCGGGTGTGCGTGGAGTTTGGGGTAGTCTCTGTGGGTGTTGTCATCCCTCCAGTTCATTACACAGTTTTATTCGGTCCTCCAGTTTATTACAGTGTTTTCTGTCCTCCAGTTTATTACACAGTGTTATTTGATCCTCCAGCTCATTACACAGTGTTGCAAGCAGCCTCCAAATTATTACACAGTGTTATTCTGTCCTCCAGTTTATTACAGTGTTATTTGATCCTCCAGTTCATTAGTGTTGTCAGCCCTCCAGTTCATTACAGAGTGTTATTTATGTCCTCCAGTTTATTTACACAGTGTTATTTGATCCTCCAGTTCATATACAGTGTAGTCAGCCCTCTCAGTTAATTGACACACTGTTTTCAACCTCCAGTTCATTACACAGTGTTATTCGGTCCTCCAGTTTATTACAGTGTTATTCTGTCCTCCAGTTTATTTACAGTGTTATTCGGTCCTCGTTTATACAGTGTTATTCTGTCCTCCAGTTTATACAGTGTTATTCTATCCTCCAGTTTATTACCACAGTGTTATTCTGTCCTCACAGTTTATTACAGTGTTATTCTGTCCTCCAGTTATTACACAGTGTTATTTGATCCTGCAGTTTATTACAGTGTTGTCAGCCCTTCAGATATTACACAGTGTATCTGTCCTCCAGATTATTACAGTGTTATTCTGTCCTCCAGTTTATTACACAGTGTTTATTGATCCTCCAGTTCATACACAGTGTTGTCAGTCCTCAAGTATTTACACAATGTTATCTGTCTTCCAGTTATTACACAATGTTATTCTGTCTTCCAGTTTATTACACAGTGTTATTTGATCCTCCAGTTCATTACACAATGTTGTCAGCCCTCCAGTTTATAAACAGTGTTATTCTGTCCTCCGTTTATTACACAGTGTTATTGATCTCCAAGTTCATTATACAGTGTTAGTCAGCCCTCCAGTTTATTGCACACTGTTGTCATCCCTCCAGTTCATTACCACAGTAGTAGTCAGCCCTCCAGTTAATTACACACTGTTGTCATCCCTCCATTTTATTACAGTGTTATTGGTCCTCCAGTTTATTACACAGTGTTATTAGTCCCTCAAGTTTATTGCACAGTGTATTCGGTCCTCCAGTTTATTACACAGGGTTATCGGTCCTCCAGTTCATTACACCAGTGTTATTCGGTCCTTCAGTTTATTACACAGTGTTATTGTCCCTCCAGTCATTACACAGTGTTATTCTGTTCTTCAGTTCATTACACGGTGTTATTCCGTTCTCCAGTTCATTATACAATTTTATTCGGTCCTCCAGTTTATTAAAGTGTTATTCTGTCCTCAGTTTATTACACAGTGTTATTTGATCCTCCGGCTACATTACACAGTGTTGCCCGCGCCCTCCAGTTTACACAGTGTATTCTGTCCTCCAGTCTTATTAAGTGTTATTTGACCTCCAGTTGATTCAGTGTTGTCAGCCCTCCAGGTTTATACACAGTGTTATCTGTCCTCCAGTTATTACACAGTGTTATTGATCCTCCAGTTCATCATACAGTGTTAGTTAGCCCTCCAGTTACTTGCACACTGTTGTCATCCCTCCAGTTAATACAACAATGTTTATTGGTCTCCATTTTATTACAGTGTTATTCTGTCCTTCCAGTTTATTACACAGTGTTATTCGGTCTTCCATTTAATTACACAGTGGTATTTAGTCCTCCAGTTTATTACACAGTGTATTTAGTCCTCCAGTTCATTACACAGTGTTATTCGGCACCTCCAGTTTATTTACACAATGTATTTGATCCAGCAGTTTCATTACAGTATGTCAGCCCTCCAGTTTATTACACAGTGTTATTCTGTCCTCCAGTTTTTACACAGCGTTATTTGATCCTCCAGTTCATTACACCAGGTGTAGTGTAGCCTCCAGTTATTTACACACTGTTGTCATGCCTCCAGTTCATTACACAGTGTATATTCGGTCCTTCAGTTTTTACAGTGTTATTCTGTCCTCCAGTTTATTACACAGTGTTACTTGATCCTCCAGTCATTAACAGTGTTGTCAGCCCTCCAGTTTATACACAATGTTATTCGTCTTCCAGTTTATTACACAGTGTCATTTGATCCTCCAGTTCATTACACAATGTTGTCAGCCTCCAGTTTATTACAAGTGTTATTCTGTCCTCCAGTTATTACACAGAGTTATTTGATCCTCAGTTCATATACAGTGTTAGTCAGCCCTCCAGTTAATGCACACTGTTGTCATCCCTCCAGTTCATTACAAACTATTAGTCAGCCCTCCAGTAATTACACACTGTTGTCATCCCTCCAGTTTATTACAGTGTTATCGGTCCTCCAGTTATTACCACAGTGTTATTCGTCCCTCCAGTTTTATATACAGTGTTATTCTGTTCTCCAGTTCATTACACAGGTGTATTTGGTCCTCCAGTCATTACATAGTTTTATTCGGTCTCCAGTTTATTAAAGTGTTATTCTGTCCTCCAGTTTATTACACAGTGTTATTTGATCCTCCAGTTTATTACACAGGTTTTAATCGGTCCTCCAGTTCATTACACAGTGTTATCGGCCTCCAGTTATAACACAGGTTATTTGATCCTCCAGTTTCATTACACAGTGTTATTCGGTCCTCCAGTTATAAACACAATGTTATTTATCCTCCCAGTTCATTACACAATGTTGTCATCCTCCAGGGTATTACACAGTGTTATTCGTCCTCTAATTTATTACACAGTGTTTTCAGTCCTCCAGTTCATTACACAGTGTTATTCGGTCCTCCAGTTTATACACGGTGTTATTCGGTCCTCCAGTTCATTACACCGGTGTTATTCGGACTCCAGTTATTTAACGGTGTATCGGCCCTCCAGTTCATTACACGGTGTTATCGGCCCCCAGTTTATTACACTGGTGTATTTGGTCCTCCAGTTTATTACACGGTGTTATCGGCCCTCCAGTTTATTACACACACATTACACAGTGTTATTCGGTCCTCCAGTTCATTACACAGTGTTATTCGGTCCTCCAGTTCATTACACAGTGTTATTCGGCCCTCCAGTTTATTACACAGTGTTATCTGGTCCTCAGTTTCATTACACAGTGTTATTCGGTCCTCCAAGTTTATTACACAGTGTTATTGGCCTCAGTTCATTACACAGTGTTGCGGTCCTCAGTTTAATTACACAGTGTTATTCGGTCCTCCAGTTTATTACACAATGTATTCTGTCCTCCATTTTTACACAGTGTTATTAATCCTCCAGTTAATTATACACATGTTGTCAGCCCTCCAGGTTATTCACAGTGTTATTCTGTCCTCTAGTTATTACACAGTGTTACTTGATCCTCCAGTTAATACACAGTTTAGTCAGCCCTCCAGTTCATTACACACTGTTGTCATCCTCAGTTCATTACAAGTATTAGTCAGCCCTTCAGTAATTACACACTGTTGTCATTACCCCCAAGTTTATAACAGTGTTATTCGTCCCTCAGTTATTACACAGTGTTATTCGTCCTCCAGTTCATTACACAGTGTTATTCTGTTCTTCAGTTCATTACCAATTTTATTCGGTCCTCCGTTTATTAAAGTGTTATCTGTCCTCCAGTTTATTACACAGTGTGCCAACCTCCAGTTTATTACACAGTTGTTATTCTGTCCTCAAGTTATTACACAATGTTATTCTGTCCTCCAGTTTATTACACAGGGTTATTTAATCCTCCAGTTAATATTACTAATGTGTCAGCCCTCCAGGTTATTCATAGTTTTATTCTGTCCTCAGTTAATACACAATGTTATTTGGTCCTCCAGTTTATACAGTGTTATGTCCTCCAGTTTATTACACACTGTTATTCGGTCCTCCAGTTCATTACACAGTGTTATTCGGTCCTCCAGTTATTACACAATGTTATTCTGCTCCAGTTTTATACACAGTGTTATTTAATCCTCCCATTCATTACACAATGTTGTTCATCCTTCAGGTTATTACACACTGTTATTATGTCCTCTAATTTATTACACAGGTTATTCAGTCCTCCAGTTCACTACAAGTGTTATTCGGTCCTCCAGTTTATTACACGGTGTTATTCGGTCCTCCAGTTTATTACACGGTGTTATTCAGCCCTTCAGTTCATTACACGGTGTTTATTCGGTCCTCCAGTTTACTACACGGTGTTATTCGGTCTCAGGTTATTACACGTGGTTTTTCGGTCCTCAGTTTATTACACGGTGTTATTCAGTCCTCCAGTTCATTAACGGTTGTTATTCGGTTTTCCAGTTTATACACAGTGTTATTGATCCTGCAGTTCATTAGTGTTGTCAGCCCTCCAGTTTATTACACAATGTTATTCTGTCTTCAGTTTATTACACAGTGTATTGATCCTCCAGTTCATTATACAGTGTTATTCTGTCCTATAGTTTATTACACAGTGTTATTTGATCCTCCAGTTCATTACACAGTGTTAGTCAGCCCTACAGTTAATTACACACTGTTGTCATCCCTCCAGTTCATTACACAGTATTAGTCAGCCCTCAGTTAATTGCACACTGTTGTCATCCCTCCAGTTTATTACAGTGTTATCAGTCCTCCCAGTTTATTACACAGTGTTATGTCCCTCAGGTTTATTACACAGTGTTATTCGGTCCTCTAGTTTTTACACAGGGTTATTCGGTCCTCCAGTTCATTACACAGTGTTATTCGGTCCTCCAGTTCATTACCACAGTGTTATTCGGTCCTCAGTTTATTACAGTGTTATTCGTCCCTCAGTTCATTACAGTGTTATTCTGTTCTCCAGTTCATACAAGTCTTTATTCGGCCTCCAGTTTTTAAACAATGTTATTCGGCCCTCCAGTTAATACACAGTGTGATTCGGTCCTCCAGTTCATTACACAGTGTATTCGGCCCTCCAGTTTATACACAGTTTTTTTCGGCCCTCCAGTTTATTACACGTGTGTATTCGGCCCCCAGTTTATTACACGGGGTTATTCGGCCCTCCAGTTTATTACACAACATACACAGTGTTATTCGGTCTCCAGTCATTAACAGTGTGTATTCGGTCCTCCAGTTCATTACACAGTGTTATTCGGCCCTCCAGTTTATTACACAGTGTTATTCGGTCCTCCAGGTCATTACACAGTGTTATTCGGTCCTCCAGTTTATTACCCACAGTGTTATTTGGCCCTCAGTTCATTACACAGTGTTATTCGGTCCTCAGTTTTTACACAGTGTATTCGGCCTCCAGTTTATTACACAATGTTATTCTGTCCTCCATTTTTTTACACAGTGTATTTAATCCCTCAGTTAATTATACAATGTTGTCAGCCCTCCAGGTTATTACACAGTGTTATTCTGCCTCTAGTTTATTACACAGTGTTACTTGATCCTCCAGTTCATTACAGTTAGTCAGCCCTCCAGGTCATTACACACTGTTGTCATCCCTTCAGTCTTACATAGTATTAGTCAGCCCTTCAGTTAATTACACACTGTTGTCATCCCCAGTTTATTACACAGTGTTATTCGTCCCTCCAGTTTATTACACAGTGTTATTCGTCCCTCCAGTTCATTACACAGTGTTATTCTGTTCTTCAGTTCATTACACAATTTGTATTCGGTCCTCCAGTTTATTAAAGTGTTATTCTGTCCTCCAGTTTATACACAGTGTGCCAACCCTCCAGTTATTACACAGTGTTATTTGTCCTCAAGTGTTATTACCAATGTTATCTGTCCTCCAGTTTATTACACAGGGTATTTAATCCTCCAGTTAATTATTAAAATGTTGCAGCCCTCAGGTTATTACATAGTTTATCTGTCCTCCAGTTAATAACACAATGTTATTTGGTCCTCCAGTGTTATTACAGTGTTATGGCCTCCAGTTTTTACACACTGTTATTCGGTCCTCCCAGTTCATTACACAGTGTTATTCGGTCCTCCAGTTTTATTAACACAATGTTATTCTGTCCTCCAGTTTATTACACAGTGTTATTTAATCCTCCATTCATTACACAATGTTGTCATCCCTTCAGGTTATTACACACTGTTATTATGTCCTCTAATTTATACACAGTGTTATTCAGTCCTCCAGTTCACTACACAGTGTTATTCGGTCCTCCAGTTTATTACACGGTGTTATTCGGTCCTCCAGTTTATTACACGGTGTTATCGGGCCCTTCAGTTCATTACACGGTGTTATTCGGTCCCAGTTTACTACACGGTGTTATTCGGTCCTCCAGTTTATTACACGGTGTTTTTCGGCTCTCCAGTTATTACACGGTGTATTCTAGTCTCCAGTTCATTAAACGGTGTTATTCGGTTCTCCAGTTTATTACACAGTGTTATTTGATCCTGCAGTTATAGTGTTGGCAGCCCTCAGTTTATTACACAATGTTATTCTGTCTTCCAGTTTATTACACAGTGTATTTGATCCTCCAGTTCATTATACAGTGTTATTCTGTCCTATAGTTTATTACACAGTGTTATTTGATCCCTCCAGTTCATTACACAGTGTTAGTCAGCCTACAGTTAATTACACACTGTTGTCATCCCTCCAGTTCATTACACAGTATAGTCAGCCCTCCAGTTAATTGCACACTGTTGTCATCCCTCCAGTTATTACAGTGTTATTCAGTCCTCCAGTTTATTACACAGTGTTATTAGTCCCTCAGGTTTATTACACAGTGTTATTCGGTCCTCTAGTTTATTACACAGGGTTATTGTCCTCCAGTTCATTACACAGTGTTATTCGGTCCTCCAGTCTATTACACAGTGTTATTCGGTCCTCCAGTTATTACAGTGTTATTCGTCCCTTCAGTTCATTACAGTGTTATTTGTTCTCCAGTTCATTACAAGTTTTATTCGGCCCTCCAGTTTTTTACACAATGTTATTCGGCCCTCCAGTTTTAATACACAGTGTGTGAATTCGTCCTCAGTTCAATCTCATTACACAGTGTTATTCGGCCCTCCAGTTTATTACACAGTTTTTTTCGGCCCTCCAGTTTATTACACGGTGTTATTCGGCCCTCCAGTTTATTACACAGTGTTATTCGGTCCTCCAGTTTATTACACAGTGTTATTCCTCCAGTTCATTACACAGTGTTATTCGGTCCTCCAGTTTATTACACAATGTTATTCTGTCCTCCAGTTTATTACACAGTGTTATTTAATCCTCCCATTCATTACACAATGTTGTCATCCCTTCAGGTTATTACACACTGTTATTATGTCCTCTAATTTATTACACAGTGTTATTCAGTCCTCCAGTTCACTACACAGTGTTATTCGGTCCTCCAGTTTATTACACGGTGTTATTCGGTCCTCCAGTTTATTACACGGTGTTATTCAGCCCTTCAGTTCATTACACGGTGTTATTCGGTCCTCCAGTTTACTACACGGTGTTATTCGGTCCTCCAGTTTATTACACGGTGTTTTTCGGTCCTCCAGTTTATTACACGGTGTTATTCAGTCCTCCAGTTCATTAAACGGTGTTATTCGGTTCTCCAGTTTATTACACAGTGTTATTTGATCCTGCAGTTCATTAGTGTTGTCAGCCCTCCAGTTTATTACACAATGTTATTCTGTCTTCCAGTTTATTACACAGTGTTATTTGATCCTCCAGTTCATTATACAGTGTTATTCTGTCCTATAGTTTATTACTGACATCTCACCCCTCACCCCCACCTCCTCAGAGACTGTTATCCCATTAGAGAGGGATTCACCAATTCAAAGAAGTCTTCAAAAAAACAAGGTGAGAAAAATGCAATTTGACCTACTAAAGGATGGATAAGCAGACAAAAACTGATCACAGATCAGCTCTGCAGGAATACGATCCACTTTTACAGCAACTTCATCAGGAAAATGCCCAGCTCAGAGAAGAAACAACTACAAGATCAAAAGAAGCAATGAGCCTCAAGGGTCCCGAAGAAAGGTCAAAAAAACATCAGAAACAAAAGATTAAATAAAGAAACTGTCCTGGACAACACCACACACCAGTCCCCCATAAGGAACAGACACACAATAAAGGAGGAAGTGAAAAAACAGGGCCAAGGACATCAAGGAGTGAAACATGTAAAACAAGCAGAAAGAAATGCCACCGCCAACAGTAAATTCACAACCACAAAACAGCAAATAACCTGTGGAAACTTCAACAAAACAGCAAACAAATATGCCTAACATGAAACACCAAACCCTAATATTGTGCTAATAATGGACTCAAACGGGAAAATCTGACACAAAAACGCCTTTTTCCATGGAAAAAAGAGTCACAAAAATCCACTGTGCAGACTATGGAAAAAGCAGCACAGAGGTGATCCGCAAGCCATATTTCATGCCCAGAAACACATCATCCTACATACAGGGCATGGAAATAATCTAGACAACCATCAGAGGACATTGCAGATAAACTCTGTGTCTAGCACAAACCACTGGGACATCCATTTCCCTGGTCAAAAATTTTTTATACTATCCATCCTGCTCCAAGGAAGGACATTCCCCTCCATGAAATCAGCGCCATTAAAAGGAGCTGACAACAAAAATCAATTCACTTCCAAATTCCAACTGACACGACTCTCTGAACACAACCAGCACCTTATATGATAAAAAACAAGGAAGAGCTTCCTGCAAAAAACAACTAAAAGACCGGTTCTTAAACAGGCCCCTGGGGACTTAAAACCCCACCACAGCTCCCATTACCACACAGCCCAGGCCAGAAAAACCCATCAAAAAGACATCATACTATCAAAACGTCTAACCAAATGTGATGCCACATCGATGTGGTAGAATGGAGGAGGAAACCAAAACAGAACCACCCGAAAAGCGTGACCATTACAGACATTAAGAACATGCTGATCACTACGGATTTAACAAAAATAGCATAACTGACCAGAACGTCCTAACTAGTCAGCTCATACAAGGTATATACTCAACACAATGACATCTCTTGTTATTAGTAGCTGGAACATTCAGGGTCTGAAGTGCTTCCAGCTTTTGCGAACAAAAACAAATGACCCAGATTTCAAAGAAAGTCTGAGCAAAGTGGACATCCAGATCCTTTGAGACATGGACCCGATCGAGGATAGCTCAGTCTCGGTTTTCCTATGGGTTAGAGGGAACTCTCTGTTGCAGCCCCAAAAGAACAAAATCCTACCAAGGGCTTGTGAAGGTTCTCATATACAGGTCATGGTATATCTGTTGTTATTCCCCAATTAGATCAACTGGGACTTGAAATGTAGTTCTTGAAGACGTTTCGCTAGTCATCCGACGGGCTTTCTCAATTCAGGATATGGCTTGTACAAGAATCCTGTGGCACTGATGTACCACTGGAAAATCCCAATTAGCATATCACCAGCAGGTGTTAAGGGTGTGATGGGATGGTGGCTAAGCGGTGTTATAGGAACGCCCAGGTAAGGTGTTTTAAAAACAGCATGAACATGGGCAGACAGTTGGTGTCGAACCCCCCCACCTCTATGTAGGCTTGGTTTCTTGATTTTCAAATAACTGGCCTCCTTAAAACACCTCTCTGAACCAGTCACGTTCCTTCGCCAATATGTTAACGTTACAATCTTCAAAGGTATGTCCCTTTACCCTTAAGATGTAGGTACAACAGCTGAGTCCTGACCTGAGGGG
Organism: Hymenochirus boettgeri; assembly: GCA_019447015.1. NCBI lineage: Eukaryota > Metazoa > Chordata > Amphibia > Anura > Pipidae > Hymenochirus > Hymenochirus boettgeri. Next base: position 45,073,073 of record CM033472.1, on the reverse strand, counting down.
GTTGGTGTCAGGGGATCAGGTTTGTGTTTATGTTCATGGTGAAAACAACGTTTTGATCTCATGACCCTTTAAACCTCGAAATATCACATTGGAGGATTGTTAACATTATGGCTATGGGGGAAGAAATGCCCCGAAAATTGCCAATAACTTCTTAATGCTTCTGCGGGTTCCTTAGCGAGGTAATAGCACACTTCTCCTATATGGACACGCACCATCTGTCACGAAGATAGTAGATAGAAGAAAGATGTGATAGATAGATAAGATAGACAGACAGATGTTAGATAGATTTAGAAGATAGATAGATAGACAGACGTCAAAAGTTTGTAAGTTGCCATGTTCGGCAGTATGTTAAAAAGTTAAGAAGTTAGAGGGACAGCTCTGCAATTACCGTCTGCCCATCTCCTGACTCCTTACGTCTTTTTGGTAAGTAGTATTCTGCGTTTTTAATACTATTTCTTTCAGTTGCATTAATCTGTAAAATACATTGTAAGATTGTGCTGGGAGTAGGGACTGTGTTCAGATAGCAGTATGGTATAACCCTTCTACATTAACAGGCTTGTATAAATGTTTGTCATTTTAATTCACAATAGTATGTGTGATGTTACTGTACAAAACACCATCAATGCTAGCTTCAGATAGAGTGTTTAGGTTAAAGCTAGTTAGATTAGTAGGTAGGTAGTTAGGGCCTGCTGTCTGAAAGTGTCTACCTCGAGCGGGTGGCAAACTGACGCTTACAAATCTTTTGGCCAAAAACCTTTTATCCAAGGAAGTATGGTTTTTTTCAGGATCTGGGGTGGGAAAAACTATTCTAGAGGGTGGGTCCTTCAATGTATTGTAAATAAATGGAGGAAGATATGTAAATAGCATGATAAATGACACAAGTTAAAATCAATGTGTATAAAGCCCTCCCACTTCGGACAAGCCACATCCCACTTCTGGACAAAGCACACCCACTTTCAATTATAAAACCACACCCTTCCGGCGGCGAGGGGGGGGCAGCATTGGGAAGTTTGTGGCAGTGCCCAATAGTCTAGAGGACGGCCCTAATTTAGCAGTGAGATACCCTTTAAGTTTAAATCCTGCGTACAGACATACACCTTCCCTTCCAAAATGCAGCATTTCAAGCCAAAATTCACCTTTTTTTCCCCTTTTTCTAGTGTTAAAATATAAGCATATTAGTTCCACATGAAACTATAGGTGTGTTGTACCAATTTTATCATTATCAGGTAGTAAAGTAACATACCCACAACCTTACTGCCCTCGCAGTTTAACATTTATACCAATCAGGTCGTACAGTACATGACCCAAAAACTTTACTGCCCTAGACAGTTAACAATTATACATTATCAGGTAGTACATCCCCACAACCTACTGCCCTCGCCAGTTACTTGTTTATAACCATTCTCAGGTAGTAATTCCAACACCCTACATGCCCTCGCAGTTAATCATTTATACATTCCGGGTAGCACATCCCGACACCTTACTGCCCTCGCGTTAACTCATTTATACATTCTAAGGTAGTAATCCCGAAAACTACTGCCCGCGCGCAGTTACAAATTGATTACATGCTCAGGTAGTACCATTCCCAAAATTAGTTGCCCTCGCAGTTACAAATGTATACATTATCAGGTAGTAACAGTACATACCCACAACCTTACTGCACTCGCAGTCACAGTTATACGGTTATCAGGTAGTTACAGTACATACCCAAAACCTTTACTGCCCTCTCAGTTTACACAATTATACATTATCAGGTAGAATACATCCCCACAACCCGTTATATCCTCGCAGTACTCGTTTCTAACATTAGCAGGTAGTAATGTGCCACAACCTTACTGCCCTCGCAGTTTACCATTTTATTACATTCTTGGGTAGTACATTCCCACACCTACTGCCCTCGCAGTTACTCGTTTATAACATCTCAGGTAGTGTTCCAAAAACTTACTGCCCCGCGCGCAGTTACACATTATTACATTTCAGGTAGTACATTAACACACCTTACTGCCCCTCACAGTTAACATATTATACATTATCAGGTAGTAACATCCCCACAACATTAAGCCCTTGCAGTAACATTCTATAATTTATTAGAGAGTTACATTCCCAACAACTTTACTGCCCTCGCAGTTGCCACATTTACGTTGCCTTTAAAGGGCATCTCCACTACAAAATAGTTTTTATATGTAGAGGGCATCTCTTTCCACTCTCAACCGCCTTATTAGAAAAAAAGAAGCAGCATCCTACTTACAGCCCCTCGCTCCAGTGGGGTTATGATCCGGCTCCCTGCTTGCGTAAACTACAAGCAGTGGGGCGGGCCGGCAAGCCGTATCTGAGTTGATTTAAAATCAGCTTGTAACGGGGAGACATGTGCAGTTGGAGCCTTTAATCCTACACAATTTAGTATTATTAGCCAAACGACAGGGGATCATCTCGCAACACCCAAACAATAGGGGCCATATTTATAAAAGAAGGAAAGTGGCGAAATGTTTTCGCATTCGCTTTTGCATGGGTTTTTCGCCAAAAGACAGTTAACGCTAGTATAAAGGTAGCGTTAACGGAATGGCGGAAACAATTTCCGCAAAGCTATCGCTAAAACCCCTTTTCGCTAAACTTCGCAATGGTAATTTTAGCTGAAAAAAGGAGCAAAAGGCATAAACGCGATTTAAAAAGATGCGACAAGGTGGTTTTGGCTGTAAAAAGAGCGAAAGATTAGCGCGACCTGAAGGTGGGAACAGTCATTGTTTGAGCGAAAAAGGCATTCTAAGAGGTAAATGCTGAAAAAAGCGAACGCGCATTAGAAGGGCGATCGCGCATTAGAGGGTAAATGCCTTGGAAAATATGCCGTGGAAAAGCGACATTAGAAAAGCGAACGCGCATTAGAAGGCGAAAACGCACATTAGGAAAGGCAAAAACGCCCATTAGAAAGGCGAAATGGCAGTTGAAAAAGGACAAACGGATTCCAAATGAGAAATTTAAGACAGATTGACTAATAAGACATGGTCTGACTTCTTGGTAAATGTGAGGTGGCCATTTTGAACTTGAACTCATTTTCTAGGGGCTGTTATGGTGTCGAATGGTTTCACAATGCAGTCTTCTAGATGCGTTAAGTTTCGCTGCTGCGATACTTTCGAGCTGTAGCGCGCCCGTTCGCCCTTTTTCAGCAGCGAAGTGTGTTTTTGCTGTCTTATAAAATTAAGGCGAAAACGAAGCCTCCAAATGGCGCTATTTTCGCTGCGACCTTGTGCTGACGCGAATTGTCAACAAAACCCGCCCAGTCCCAAAATAACGCCAACACCTATCCGTTACCGCGAAAGCACCCTCCAAGCAAAACCGACAGGCGGACGGAACAGATCAAGACCGGTGGGTTTTGGTGAACAAACATTATCTTACACCAATTAATATACGAAATATCAATATACTCACTTGCCACCACATCACGATTAAACAGCGGAATGAACTGGTACCGATATGGGGATATCCGCCTCCCTACTTTAACAACCTGTAGGAAAATTGGTTATTATTCACACCCTAATATTCTACACAGTTATTACAGTATCTCTATATAACTACACAATACTTCTTATAGTAGCGACTCGAAAGACACAGGTGTGGTTTGCGGATCTACTCAGAATAGGACAATAGCCTATAAATGATTTTATATCATTTATTAAAAGTGTTTAAAAATAGTGCATAAAAATATAAAGAAAAATAAAATATAATCACTGAACATAAAGCGGTAACACAAGTGAGGGTAGAATTGGTAAAGAAGAAATATTAGAGATTAAATGGCATCTGAATAGTCCAGTGAGAAGAGTTCCGAACGTGAAATCCAATTATGGGAAAATAATGGTCCAAATGATAAGTTGAGTAAGCCAATAACGGGTCTGTACAGTTGGCTAGTGGTATGCCGATGTCTTGTAGAGGTTATGACAGACTCTCTGGGATGAGACCCAGTTCCATTTATCCTGTCTTCAGAAACGGGAGAGTGGTCTCGCGTCCCTAGATGGGGTGGACTTGGTTCTGACCCCTGAGGGTTGGTTCCAAGTTTTGGAGGGAATTTCAAATATCAAACTTCCCCCAGTCCATTAAATCCAGGAAACCAAAAATGTCACATTCAAAATAATATCATGATGGTTATAACTAATTTTTCCAACAGAACAAGGACCCACATACGAAATATATGGGGTATCCTAGACATAAGAGACGATTATATCAAGGTTTGGCTGGGCTTATATATTGTGTCAGATATATAACTGTAGAATTAATTACTGGATAAAAAGGGTGTAGTTATGAAAACCTGAAATATTCTACATCATGAATATTAAGGAAATGAATGCCTTTCATGCCTGTTGGTTTGCTCCATCTCTACTAGGAGATTTCCCTGCTAGTTCTGTTGTCTATTTGTCTGGGACAGTGTTTGTTTATTATGGGAATTCACACCTTGCCTTTGACGTCAGACCTTCTGCAAGTCAGCTAATTTAACACCAAATGCCCGGCTTTGGGGGAAGAAAACATGAATTAACTCTGCGAGTACCAGAACGTGATGAATGATGAATGAAAACATGTGGAAGTACCAATGCTGATTGATATGCCATCGGGTGAAATAATTGAAAATTGGGGTGCAATTCAAGATATTGCTATGGCGTTTACATTGAATACCTGTTCGTCAAACGAATTATTTGGCCGGAAAAAAGACAATCCTTTATAAATATGCCCCTGGGTTCCTTTTAAACGGTTAACCACTGGTCCAACTAGAAAATTCTTATAATACACAAAGACTTGATTCTAAAAATAAGATATAAAAAATGACATAGGAGTTGAATCTACCGATTTTGGGCCACTAAACACTGCAGCACGTTATTAGATCAGTAGATGTTTGTGTGGCAGGCCGGCAGAGTGGGTGTGTGGCACAGATTAGGGGAATAACTGGTCTTATGGTCAATAACAAATGTTTATATTCTACAGAAAGGACCAATAGTCACACTTACAGTGTTGGGCTTGGGGCTTCTGGGTCCCACACGGTCTCCACCACTAATTTTTCTATAGATCAGCAGATGCATACATAAAACGTAACTAGGGGTGAGGATGGCTAATCAGGATCTCATATTGGAAGTACTGGGGAAAGAGGAAGGGGATATGTTCAAAATGTTAGTTGAGTTCCCTTAAGATGAATCCCAGGGAACAATTCCACTGGGACAGTGTATTGGGAGTGGGATAAGAGCAAAGGGAAATTTTATAATTAAGTTTATATTAGGTTTGGAATGTTTTCTATAAGGATTGCCCTGTTATGTTTGATTAGAAGGTAATGACACCGTGGAGCTTCATTTTCTTTAACTATAAAAACTTTCCCGAATTTAAAAAACATAAAAAAAAAATGCAGCAGATTGGAGCCAAAGCAAAGAAAACTAGAAAGGGAAAGTTTAAGGATAAACTTTGAATTTGTGTGTTTTGCGCAATGATGAGGCCATTGTTGGTTTTTACTTACCCTTAAAGATGGCTGTCCAGGAAGAATGGGTAGAGTCAGTTGGTGTGTGTACTCGTGTCAGGTGGGGGGATAAAAGACTAACAAGGTGATTCAATAAAAGTTCTTTTCGTTTAAAATGGTGATAATTTTGCCCCAATCAATCAGATTTTAGCTTTCAAATGTTAAATAAGTTCTGCTGGATTGATTGGGGCAAAATTAGCACCATTGTTAACAATAAAAAACTTTTATGGAATCTCCCTGTAACTTTTTTGATGAGTGGTCAAAATGTGTTTTTGGACTATACTTACCTTTTAATATGGTTGGAACATGAATGAATGAGGAGCTAACTTGTGTGTGTACTGTGTCATGTTGAAGTTTAAAAAACAAAATTTTTTTGATTGTTGATCAAAATTAGTTGTAGTTACTAAGAGAAGCTCCACAGTAATGGAAGGGGTAGGTCAGTAGTAGGTGCGTGTCGCTGTGACGGGTGGGGGTTTAACAAAAAATAGTTTTATATTGATGTTGTTTTTTTACTAACAAGTTACCCTTTAAGTATGGCCACAGAAAGGATAAGTAGAATAAGGAGGTGGGTGTCCTGTGTCAGCTGGGGGTTATTAAACCATTTTTTTTAATTATGATGAAATTGGTAAAAATTAGTTTTTGTGACTTTAGTTACCCTTAAAGTTATGGCGTAACAGTAATGGAGGGGTAGGTCAGTAGGTGGTACTAATTTTATTGAGGACATATCAAAAGTAGGTACTTTTACTTGTCTTTACCCTTTAAGATAGGCTGCCACAGTGAATAGAAGGGTAGGTCAGTAGATGTGTTGTACCCATTGAGGTTGGGGATGTCTTTGGTTTATGTATGGACCATATAACTTTATTGAGGATGATCAAAATATTTTTTTTTTTTTTGTGTTGACTGTTAGTTACCCTTTAAGTATGTTCTTCCATGGGACAGGAAAGATAAGATAGGGTCAGTAGGTGGTGTTACCTGTGTCTGTGTGGGGGGTGGTCGGTGGGGGTATCAGTGTTTGTGTGTATGTTCATGAAACAAACTGTTGATCTCATGACACCTTAAACCTCGAAATATCACCATTTGAGGATTGTTAACATATAGTCTATGGGGAGAAATTCCCCGAAATTGTGCCAATAACTTGCTAATGTTCTGCGGGTGCCTTAGCTAGGTAATAGCCACCACTTCGGTATAGACCCGCAACATCGTTACCGGAATCATGTCTTAGCTCAAAACTGTGGGAGGAGGATTACAGTCCAAAAAAGTGGAAGAAATAAAAGCAAGAAGAAGAAATAGAAAGAGCAGTTAATTTGTCTCTTCAAACCCCAAATTAATAAAGAAAGAAACTTTTGTTTGTCTCTAACAGGACCATTAATCCCAAATGACAGCTTATTTAGGACCACTCAGCAAAATGAAATTCCAACATATTCCCTGCGGGTAAAAATTGAATTGTTGTTTTAACAATGCCGTAGAACATTTTCATTGTAACCAGAACAATTTCATTAGGACTAGAATGGCCGAACTACACCTGAAATCCATTACACTTGCAGATTCGTTGTATTTTTTAAAAAAATACACACATTTGTAAAACCCCCGCAGTGGAAAAATTGGAAGTCAATAGGAATTAAAAAAATATGAAAGTTCCGCCTAAATTAATGGTATAAAGATTACTAAATTCAAAAAAAATATTGACATTTGTTAGAACATTCGAATGTACAAAACCGAAGCATGTTTAGAAATTCAAAAAAATAGTGCTGTGGATCGGAAAATCCAGAAGTCAGGAAACAGAAAAGTGTGGAGTTCCAGGCGGATCGTGCATTGAAACTGGGGTCCGGATTCAGTTTCATCCATAGGTTTACTAGGGATTGACAAAGGAAGCCGTCCGATAATGTGTGTATATACAGCACAATGCCATATTTTAATAAATATATTCTGCTTTGTGATGTTTAAGACCTGAAAATTTTATCAAAGTGTGCACGGCACAAGATAGAAAAACCCCTACCTTAAATTCCCACAGAAATGGAATTTCTAAGTTTCCCTGATCGGCATGTGGGTATGAATAAAGTTATTTTTTTAAAAAAATAAGTTCCGTTTTAAAAAAATTTTATTTATTACCTGACACACACGGCAGGACCGTAAGTCAGTGCCTTACCGACAGGGACCTCTCCCCTGCTTTAACTCGGTAGATGAGGAATGAAGGGGGAGGCGAACAGGCAGTCATTGAAGAGCAAAAAAGAAAACAAGGAGTCACTTTCTGTTTGGTAAAAAGGGTAGAGTAAAGGGTTATTGGACACCAGTGGTTCAGTGTAGTGTGGTCTTAGGACAATGCCTGTCACTTTTAACATTACTAGTAAGGCAAAAACATAGTGCAATGTTAATAGTAACGGCAGGATAGAAAAAAGTTCATTAGCCAGTGTATCATCCCTCCAGTTCATTTACAAAGTTGTCAGCCCTCCAGTTCATTACACAGGTCAGCCACTCAGTTCATTAGTCAGGTTGCTTAGCTCCCAGTTCATTACCAGCATTGTCAGCCCACCAGTTCATTTTACACTCTGTTGCGCAAACCTCCCATTTCATTGGCACAGTTTGTCAGCATTCCAGTTCATTAGCCAAGTGTTGTCAGCTGTACAGTTCAGTACCCAGCTCATGGTCAGACTTCCAGTTTATTACTCAGGTGTTTGTAGCCCTCCAGTTCATAAGTGGAGGTCAGACCTTCCAGTTTATTACACACTGTTGTCATCCATCCAGTTCATTACGTCAGTGTGATTCAGTCCTCAGTTTATTACAGTTTATTTGATCCTCCAGTTTCATTACACAATGTTGTCAGCCCTCCGCTTATAAACAGTGTTGTAATTATATCCTCCCCGTTATTACACTGATGTTGTTGATCATCCAGTATTATTATCAGTTTGTCGCTCTCAGTTCATTACAGTGGTAGTAGCCATCCAGTTAATTACACACGTGTCATCCATCCAGTTAATTACTCAGTGTTGATTCAGTCCTCCGGTTTATTACACAGTTATTGATCCTCCAGTTCATACAAAATGTTGTCAGCCTGTAATAAATGGCGGCGGCACGTTGGTACCTCCACAGTACGCTTTTAGGCGGAGGATGACAGTCCGGAAGGGGCGGATACAGAGGCTGACTGGGAAAGGTAGGCTGGATATGGAAACAAGGTTCGGCTGGGTACTTAGGCGTTTACTGGAACAATGGTGCTGTGGGGAACTGTAGGGCTGACTGCTGGAACAATGGTGCTGCGGGACTGTAGGCTGGACCAAAGGTGCTGCTGGGAAACTGAAGGTTGTATGCTGGAACAAATGGTGCGTTGGGAATTTTGTAGGCTGACTGCTGGAACATGGTGCTGCTGGGTACGGTAGGCTGGAACCAAAAGGTGCTGCTGGAACTGAAGGCTGTATCTGGCAAGGTAAGTAACTGGATGAGGCATGTGAGAAACTGGAAACAGGCAAGGGTAGGTCTGGATACAGGCAAGGTAAGTATTGGATGCAGGCAAGGTAAGTATAAGGAGCAGGATCAAGGCTGGCAGGTAAGTACAGGAGCAAGGGAGGGTACGAGATGCTACAATAGGGGGGGGGCGGGCACCGGGTCCAGGAGGACACCGCTTTCAAATTTCGCGCCGCCCCGGAGTGCGCGGCGTGAGTCATGACGTGGTCGGACGCGCCCACCCGGAAGTTGCAGCAGTGCGGAGCTTGGGGACCGGAGCGCAGGTGGAGGTAAGTTCGTAAACAGTACCCCCCCCATTACGGGGGCCACAGGACCCAAGGGCCAGGTTTACCTGGAAAAATCCTGTGAAAGCTTTAACTAGAAGAGGAGCGTTGCAAATCAGAGTGTTAATCCAAGATATTTCTCCGTGACCAAAACCTTCCCAGTGGACCAAATACTGCAGAGACCTCTCCAGAATCTAGAGTTCCAAGATCTTCTAGACCCAAACCTCCTGCTGACCATAAACGGAAATCGGAACGGGACGGTAGGTAAGGATGTGAATACTGATTAAGACACTGGTTTGATGAGAAGGAAAATATGAAACACTTAAGGAAATCCGCATGTGCTGAAGGAAGTTGAAGGCGAAACAGCCACGGGCCGAATAAGTCAGGATAGAAAAAAGGACCAATAACATTTGGGTCCCCAGTTTGGAGGAAGGAACCCGTAGCGTTAATGTGAAGCAGAAGAGAGCCATACTTTATCCCCGACAGAATACGCTGGGGGTTCTCTACGGTCTCCTATCGCGAGCAGTTTTTGCACAAAAGCAGATTTTTCTTGAGGCTGATTTCCGAGCATGCCAGATAGCGGTTCATCTGGGCCGCAGAGTAATTGGCAGGGGTACTTGTGTGAAAAGAAATCTTGCGGAAAAACATCAGGATTTGTCCCAAAGACATACAAAAAAAGGAGGATTTCCCAGTAGAAGCATGAGGTGAATGTTATGGGCAAAACTCCGCCCAAGAGCAGAAGGGTAAGTCCCAATTAATTCATGGCCCATATAGGAATGTATAACAACGAAGATATGTTCAAAGACTGGGTTAGTGCGTTCCAGTAGCCCCGTTGGGACTGGGGGTGGTAAGCCGAAGCAAAGAAAATTGTAACTTGATGTTCAGGATTACAAGTGCTCTCCAGAATTTGAAACAAATTGAGTACCTCTGTCAGATACTATTTCAGAAGGAAGTCCATGAAGCGGAAGATATGTGAAATAAATAGTGAAGCTAACTCGTTGAAAGATGGTTAGTTTAGGGAGGGCGGTACAAAATGGGCCATGTTTGCTGAAGCGGTCTAACAGTCCCCATATAACCGTGTTTCTTTTTGGGACGGCGGCGTTCCACCATAAAGTCCAGGGATAGATGGGTCCAAGGTCTGGACGGAATGGGGCGAGGGTTGAAGAAGACCACAGGGGGGGTTCAGAAGATTTGGAGTGAGCACAGCTAGTACACACTTGAATAAAGTCTTTAATATTTTTCTAATTTGGGCCACCCAAAGGGGAACGGGCAATAATATTAAACGTTTTGTTAACACCGGGATGCCCAGCTTGCTGTGGAACCAGTGAGTATGCAAAGAAGGATTAGTTTTCCGAAGAGAAACAGGACAAAGTTTTGCCAGAAGGTGGGTCGGACGGAGCAGATATGTGGGCTTGAATCTTGGAAACAAAGTGTTGCCCGGGGATATAGAGGCCAGATTTTAGTGGTTGGGATAACAGAGCCCTTATCTTGATTATTACAGTGGAAAGCAACAAAACGATCTGGAAAGGGCACAGCTTTTTTTGTTTGGAACCAGGTTGGTTAAGTGATAACAAAGTTTGAATGTAGGAAAGATAAAGGACCACCGTGTGACGGGGATTTAACCTTTTGAGATTCTGGAGTATTCAAGGTTTCTTATGGTCGGTAAGGATGGTGATAGGTACAGAGGTGCCTTCTAATAGATGACGCAACTCCTTGAGGGCCAGTTTGAAGCAAGAAGTTCCCTATTCCCAACGTCATAATTCCGTTCGTTGGGTAGAAACTTCTTGGAAAAATTGATTCCACGGATGGAGTTTTCCTTGTAGTGCGCCCTTGCCCTGGGAAAGGACGGCTCCAAGTTGCAAGTCTGATGCATTCAACTTCGATCGTAGAAGGGAAGACTAGGATCGATGTACTAAGAATGCGTGCAGCAACAGCAAAGGCTTCCTTGAGTCGTGTTGAAGGCCTGAGGGCTGCAGGGGGTCCCATGAATGAGGCTTACCACCTCGTATGATGAGGGCTAATATTGGAGAAATATTGCCCGAGAACACTTGATATGAATTGTATGTAGTAATTAGGCAAAACCCAATGAACCTTTGAATAGCTTTGGTTCCCATAGGAAGAACCAATCTTGGACGGCTGAAACTTTAACAGGAGTCCATCTGGAACCTGGAGCAGATACGATGTTTACGCCTAGGAGGGTACTGTGAACACTCAAACAGGACATTTTTCCCAATTTGGCATAGAGGCTATTCCTCTCTCAGACGTAGTAAACACCTGTTTACCATGGAGGGGGCTGTGAGGGCAGATTCATGAGAAAAGATTAAATGTCATCTAGTATAATACTACAGAGATTCCCACATATACGGGAAGATGTCATTTACAACATTCTTGGAACACAGTGGAGCATTACAAAGGCCAAAGGCACTACGAGATACTCGTATAGTGACAGTCCCTGTGTTTAAAGGCCGGGTCTTCCACTCGTCACCTTGCGTTCTTACGGAATCAGAATTGTATGCCCCCCGTAAATCCAGTTTGGTAATATTTTAGCTCCTTTTATCTGGTCAAAACAGTTCTGAGAATGAGACGGGAGAGGGTACCGCTTCTTTATTGTGATTGTATGAATCCACGGTAGTCGATGCTGGCAGGTCGTAACCGCCGTTTTTTTTTGTTTTTTTTTCAAAAAAACGAACCCAGCTCCAAGCAGGGGAAGTGGAAGGTCGTATGAACCCCCCTGGAACAAATGTATCTTCATGGCTTAGAGTTTTGAGGGAGACAGTGGGTATGTGCGTCCACGAGGGAGGATAGTACCAGAAAGAAGATCGATGGGGGGGGGCGACTCGTTACAGGGAAACGGTGCGGTGGTAGCTTTAAGCTCGCTTTTTACAAAAAAAAAAATCAGAAAAAATCATGGAAACACTCGGGAGGTTTTTCTCGATTATTTTCAAGGTAATGGTAATGCAATGAGTAGAAAGGCAATTTTGAAAACAGAAAGAGGGCTCCAAACTGAGTTCATTTGAGACCAACAATAAGGGGTTGGTAATCTGAGCCATGGGAGTCGAGAATTAGGGGAGCAGAAGGGCTTGGATGACAGAAAGATAAACGTCCTGGTGAATATGCCAATGCGGAATAGGATTCGTAGGTAGATTTGAGATGAAGTCTGAAGCACAACGGATTATTGTCAATAGCCAGAACTCGAGAGGTTGCTTGCAAGCGAAGGAGAGGAAGCCCCAATTGTTGTTGCTGCATAGGCTAGAGTCGATGAAATTTCCAGCGGCATACAGAATCGACAAAGGCCTGGGAGGAAAAAAGTTTACATTACAAGTGATAGTAGCTGGCGAAAAGAGTTTTAATGGTTGCAAATTTGGCAGGAGATTAACGTTACCTAGAAGGAGCTCTCCTTAACTTTAGGTCCTGAAGTTTCCCGACTTCTGGGGACAATTTTGACCCAAGTGTCCTTGCCCAAGCACAATAGAGGGACAAAGTCCATTGGTACGTATGCGTGACTTTTCCGCGGGGGGATAGATGAGTTGCCGCCAATTTGCCATCGGCTCTTCACCTGAAGATAGGCTTGCGGAAAGGTCGGAGCAGGGGCCTAGGAAAAGGTCTTAGAAGGCTGGAACGGGCTGCAACCTTTCTGCCTGCCGTCACGGAAGCGGGTTATCGATCTGGATGCCTATTTAAGTAACAAGTCTTCAATGGGACAGGTAATTCCCTGGATACTAATTCGTCCTGCACAGGCGGTAAGAGATGTCCCTGCCAAAGGCTGCCAGTAAAGCCTCATGGTTCCAAGAAGTCTCTGCAAGCAAGGGTACGAAAATTCAATAGCATATTGACCCACAGAACGAGACCCTTGGCGGAGCTGCCATCACAAAAACGGCCGAGGAAGGCAGCGAGGTTCTTTCCGGAGCATCGAAGGACCTTGCGGAACATAATAAGGAAGTCAAGTAACATTATAGACTAGAGGATAAGTCTTTTTCCCATAGGGAGAAGCCCAGGCCGCGCATTGCCCTCCAACAAGGCGATGATGTACACAACATCTTAGCGCGATCCGATGCAAAATGCGATGGTTGAGTTCGGAATTGGAATCGGCACTGATTCATGATCCAACGGCAGGCACCTGGGCACACCATCAAACCTGTTGTTGGAGGGGGGAGGTACTGGGGGCTCTCTCCGAAGAGATGGGATCACCGGATCCCGGACGTGAAGGGGGTAGCGTAGAACCAGGAGCAGAGGCAGCAGCTTGGGGGTAGCCGGACAGCAAGTGGTACCATAAACTGGGCCAACTGGCCCTCGATGGTGTTCAAACAGGTCCATGCGTTTGAGACAAAGGCCTGGAGAGTTTTACAATTCTGCCATAGCCCCCTCAAGGCGTTTCCAGGCCAGATTGTTACTGTAAACAATGGCCGGACGGCCGGGTACTCAACAGTCACGCTTTTAGGAGGAGGGCGACAGCCGGAAGGCAGGTGCAGGGATACAGAGGCGCTGGGAAATGTAGGCGGGATGCTGGAACAAGGTTCGGCTGGGTTACTGTAGGCGTTGTTTACTGGGAACAATGGTTGCTGTTGGGGAACTGTTAGGCTGACTGCTGGAACAATTGGGGATGCTGGGGAATGTAGCTGGCAAAGGTGCTGCGGGGAACTGAAGGTTGTATGCTGGAACAATGGTGGTTGGGACTGTAGGCTGAATGCTGGAAAACAATGGGTGCTGCCTGGGTACTGTAGGCTGGACCAAAGGTGCTGCTGGGAACTGAAGGCTGTTATGCTGGCAAGGTAAGTAACTGGATGCAGGCAAGGGAGGACACTGGCGAACAGGCAAGTTAAGTATTGGATGCAGGCAAGGTGGTGAGTATACGGAGCAGCGATCAAGGCAGGTGGTAAGTACAGGAGCCAGGGATGCCCGCGGTAGCAGAAGCTACAATCGGGCCCGGGTCCAGAGGACACCGGCTTTTCCAAATAGCGGAAGCTGCAGTGCGGCGCGGGACCGGAGCGCGGTAAGTTCGTGACACAGCCTCTAGTTTATTACACAGTGTTAATTCTGTCCTCCAGTTTATTACACAGTGTATTTGATCCTCCAGTTCCTACACGTGTTATTTCTGTAATCCAGTTTATTTACCACAGTGTTTATTCTGTCCTCCAGTTATTACACAGTGTTATTTGATCTCCAGTTCATTACTCGGTGTTGCAGGACCCTCCAGTTTATTACAGTTGATTATTCTGGCCTCCAGTTGATTACAAGTGTTAGTTGATTACTTCCAGTTCATTACAGTGGTGTCATCCCACCGTTTATTACACATTGTTATTTGATCTCCAGTTCCTTTACACAGTGTTAGTCATCCCTCAGTTAATACACACTTTCAGGACATCCGAAACCTGGCTTCAGGGCAGGGTGGGGAGAAAAGAAGGAAGAAAGAGGGCATGGGCGAGTGGACATGGACATACACATGTCACTAAAAGGGGTTTGGGGCGGTAGTCGGAGGAATAATTTATGTGAAGTAAATTACGTCACGTTAGAGGCGTGGCTAGGGGCGTAACCGGCCCGTGTGACGTAATTCTATATCACATAGGGAAGGCGTCGGCCTGAAGGAGGATTTCGGAGGCGGACTTAAGGTAGGTTTCGGGGTGCGTGGGAGTTTGGTGGCTAGTTTCTAGTGGGGTTGTCATCCCTCCAGTTCATGACACAGTTTTATTCGGTCCTCCAGTTTATTACAGTGTCTTTTCTGTCCTCCAGTTTATTACACAGGTGTATTGATCCTTCCAGCTCATTACACAGGTTGCCAAGCAGCCATCCAAATTATTACACAGTGTTATTCTGTCCTCCAGTTTATTACAGTGTTATTTGTCACTCCAGGCATTAAGTGTTGTCAGCCCTCCAGTCATTACAGAGGTTATTTATGTCCTCCAGTTGATTTACACAGTGTTATTTGATCTCCAGTTCATTATACAGTGTAGTCAGCCCTCCCTCAGGTAATGACCATGTTTTCATACCTCCAGTTCATTACACAGTGTATTCGGTCTCCAGTTTATTACAGTGTTATTCTAGTTCCGTCCAGTTATTACAGTGTTATTCGGTCATCGTTTAGTACAGTGTTATTCTGTCCTCCAGTTTATTACAGTGTTAGTCTATCCTCCAGTTTTATTTACCACAGTGTTATTCTGTCCTACAGTTTATTACAGGTTATTCTGTCCTCCAGTTATACACAGTGTTATTTGATCCTGCAGTTCAGTTTATTACAGTGTTGTAGCCGTCAGTATATTACACAGGGATCTGTCCTCCAGATTTATTACAGTGGTTATTTGTCCTCCAGTTTATTAACAGTGTATGTGATCCTCAGTTCATTACACAGTGTTGTCAGTCCTCAAGTTTATACACAATGTTATTCTGTCTTCCCGTTTATTACACAATGTTATTCTGGTTCTTCCAAGTTTATTACACAGTGTTATTTGATCCGCCAGTTCATTACACAATGTTGTCAGCCGCCAGTTTATAAACAGTTTATTTGTCCTCCGTTTATTAACAGTGTTATTTGATCTCTCCAAAGTTCAGTATACAAGTGTTAGTCAGCCCTCCAGTTTATTGCACACTGTTCGTCATTCCCTCCAGTTCATTACCACAGTAGTAGTCAGCCCTCCCGTTAATTACAAATGTTGTCATCCCTCCATTTTATTACAGTGTTATTGGTCCTCCAGTTTATTACACAGTGTTATTAGTCCTCAAGTTTATTGCACAGTGGGTATCGGTCCTCCAGGTTAGTTACACAGGGTTATGCGGTCCTCCAGTTTCATTAAACCAGTGTTATTCGGGCCTTCAGTTTAGTACACAGTGTTATTAGTCCCTCCAGTTCATTACACCTAGTGTTATTCTGTTCTTCAGTTTCATTACACGGTGTTATTCCGTTCATCCAGTCATTATACAATTTTATTCGGTCCTCCAGTTTATTAAGTGTTATTCTGTCCTCCAGTTTATTACACAGTGTGATTTGATCCTCCGGCTCAACACATGTTGCCCCGCCCTCCAGGTCTTACACAGTGGTATTCTGTCTCCAGCTATATTAAAGTGTTACTTTGACCTCCAGTTGATTCAGTGTGGTCAGCACTCCAGGTTTATACACAGTGTTATCTGTCCTCCAGTTATTACACAGTGTTATGTGATCCTCCAGTTCACTCATTACAGTGTTAGTTAGCACTTCCGCCAGTTACTGGCACACTGTTGTCATCCCTCCAGTTAAAAACAATTGGTTTCATTTTTGGTCTCCCTTTTATACAGTGTTATTCTGTACTTCCAGTTTATTACACAGTGTTATTCGGTCTTCCATTTAATTACACAGTGGTATTTAGTCCTACAGTTTAGTACACAGGGTATTTAGTCCTCCAGTTCATTACCACAGTGTTATTCGGACCTCCAGTTTATTTACACAATGTATTTGATCTGCAGTTTCATTACAGTATTGTAAAGCCCTCCGTATTACACAGTTTATTCTGTTTCCTCCAGTTTTCTACACAGCGGTATTTCGATCCTCCAGTTCATACAAGCTGTTTAGTGTTAGCCCTCCAGTTATTTAACCCATGTTGTAATGCCTCCAGTTCATTACCAGTTGTTATTCGGTCCTTCATAGTTTTTATTCAGTGTTATTCTGTCCTCCCAGTTTCATTACACAGGTTACTTGATCCTCCAGGTCATTAAACAGTGTTGTCAGCCCTCCAGTTTAGTACACAATGTTATGCGTCTTCCCAGTTTATTACACAGTGTCATTTGATCCTCCAGTTCATTACACAATGTTGTCAGCCTCCAGTGTATTACAAAGTGTTATTCTGTCTCCAGTTATACACCAGGAGTTATGTTGATACTCCAGTTCAGTATACAGATGTTAGTCAGCCCTTCCAGTTAATGCAACCACTGTTGTCAGCCCTCCAGTTCATGACACAACATATTAAGTCAGCCCTCCAGTAATTACACATGTTGTCATCTCCAGTTTATTACAGTGTTACAGGTACCTCCAGGTCATTACCACAGTTGTTATTCGTCCCTCCAGTTTTATTATACAGTGTATTCTGTTCTCCAGTTCATACACAGTGTATTTGGTCCTCCAGTTCATTACATAAGTTTTATTCGGTCTCCCAGTTTATTAAAGTGTTATTCTGTCCTCCAGTTTATTACACCGTTGTATTGATCCTCCAGTTATTACACAGGTTTCATTCGGTCATCCAGTTCATTAAACAGTGTTATTCGGCCTCCAGTTTATAACACAGGTTATTTGATCCTCCAGTTCATTACACAGTGTTATCGGTCCTCCAGTTCTATAAACCAATGTTATTTAATCCTCCCAGTTCATTACACCATGTCTGTCATACCTCCAGGTATTACACAGTGTTATTCGCCTCTAATTTAGTTACACAGTGTTTATGCAGTCCTCCAGTTCATTACACAGTGGTATTCGGTCCTCCAGTTTATACACGGTGTTATTCGGTCATCCAGTTCATTTACACTCTGGTGTATTCGGACACTCCAGTTTTTTAACGGTGTATTCGGCCCCTCCAGTTGCATTTACACGGTGTTATGCGGCCCCCATTTATTACACTGGTGGATTTGGTCATCCAGTTTATTACCCCCAAAAAAAAAAAAAAACTGGTGTTATGCGGCCCTCCAGTTTATTTACACCACAATTACACAGTGTTATGCGGTCCTCCAGTTATTACACAGTGTTATTCGGTCTCCAGTTCTATTACACAGTGGTTATTCGGCCCTCCAGTTTTATTACACAGTGTTATCTGGTCCTCAGTTTCATTACACAGTGTTATTCGGTCCTAAGTTTATTACACAGTGTTATTTGGCCAATCCAGGTCATTACACAGTGTTTTATGACGGTCCTCAGTTTAATTACCAGTGTTATTCTGGTCCTCACGTTTATTACACAATGTGATTACTGTCCTCACTTTTTTACACGTGTTATTTAATCCTCCAGTTAATTATCCCATGTTGTCAGCCCTCCGGTTATTCCACAGTGTATTCTGTCCTCTAGTTATTACACAGTGATTACTTGTTCCTCCAGTTAATACAAGTTTAGTCAAGCCATCCAGTTCATTACACACTGTTGCATCATCAGTTAATTAACCAAGTATTAGTTCAGCCCTTCAGGAATACAACACTGTTGTATTACCCCCAGTTTATAACCGTGTTATTCGCCCTCAAGTTTATTACACAGTGTTATTCGTGCACTCAGTTCATTAAACCAAGTGTTATCGGTTCTTCAGTTCATTAACCAATTTGGTATTAGGTCTCCGTTTATTAAAGTGTTATCTGTCCTCAGTTTATTACACAGTGTGCCAACACTCCGTTATTACACAGTTGTTATTCGGTCCTCAAGTTTAGTACACACAATGTTATTCTGTCCTCCAGTTATTACACAGGGTTATTTAATCCTCCACGTTAATTTACTAATGTGTCAGTCCCTCCAGGTTATTCATAGTTTTCTTCTGTCCTCAGTTAATGACCACAAATGTTATTGGTCCTCCAGGTTTATACAGTGTTTTATGTCCTCCAGTATGACACACTGTTATCGGTCCTCCAGTACAGTAAACCAGTGTTATTCGGTCCTCCAGTTATTACACCAATGTTATTCTGGCCGCAGTTTTGAGTACCACAGTGTTATTTAATCCTCCCATTCATTACACAATGTTGTTCATTCCATTAGGTTATTGCACACTGTTATTATGTCCTCTAATTTATTACACAGGGTTGTATTCAGTCCTCCAGTTCACCTACAAGTGTTATTCGGTACTCCAGTTGTATTAACACGGTTGTTATTCGGTCCTCCAGTTTATTACACGGTCTGTCTATTCAGCCCGTCAGTTCATTACACTGGTGTTTATTCGGTCCTCCAGTTTACTACACCGGTGTTATTCGTCTCAGGTTATTACACGGTGGTTTTTACGGTCCTCAAGTTTTTTACACGGTGTTATTCAGTCCTCCAGTTCATTAACGGTTGTTATTCGGTTTTCTCAGTTTATACACAGTGGTATTGGATCCTGCAGTTCATAGTGTTGTCGCCCTCCAGTTTATTACACAATTTATTCTGTCTCAGTTTATTACACAGGTGGTAGTTGATTCCTCCAGTTCATTATACAGTGTTATTTCTGTCTATAGTTTATTACACAGGTTATGTGATCCTCCAGTTCATGACCCACAGTGTTAGTCAGCCCTACAGGAATTACACACTGTTTGTCAGCCCTCCAGGTAATTAACACAGTATTAGTAAGCCTAACAAGTAATTGCACACTGTTGTCATCCCTCCAGGTTTATTACAGTGTTAGTCAGTCCCCCAGTTTATTACACAGTGTTATGCGTCCCTCAGGTTTATTACACAGTGTTATCGGTCCTCTAGTTTTTACAATGGGTTTTCGGTCCTCCAGTTCATTACACAGCGTTATTCGGTCCTCCAGTCATTCCACAGTGTTATTCGGATCCTCAGTTTATATTTACAGTGTTATTCGTCCCGTCAGTTTCATTAAGTGTTATTCTGTCTCCAGTTCTTACAAGTTTTTCAGTTTATTGGCCTCCAGTTTTTAAACAATGTTTATTCGGCCCTCCAGTTGATACAACAGTGTGATTCGGTCCTCCAGTTCATTTACACAGTGTTATTCGGCCCTCCAGTTTATACACAGTTTTTTTCGGCCCCTCCAGTTTATTACACCGGTGTTTGTATTCGGCCCGCCCAGTTTATTACCACGGGGGTATTCGGCCCGCCAGTGTATTACACAAACAGTACACACCTAGTGTTATTCGGTCTCCAAGTTCATTTAAACAGTGGTATTCGGCCCTCCAGTTCATTACAACAGTGTTATCGGCCCTCCAGGTTTATTACACAGTGTTATTCGGTCTCACCAGGTCATACACAGTGGTATTCGGCCTCCAGTTTATTTACCCACAGTTGTTATTTGGCCCTTTTTATCAAGTCATTACACAGTGTTATGTACGGTCCTCAGTTTGCTTACACAGGGTTATTCGGCCTCCACGTTATTTACACAATGTTATTCTGTCCTCCATTTTTTTACACAGTGGTATTTAATCCCTCAGTTTAAGTATACAATGTTGTAAGCCCTCCAGGGTTATTACACAGTGTTATTCTGCCTCTAGTTTTATTACACCGTGTTACTTGATCCTCCAGTTCATTACTAGTTAGTCAGCCCTCAGGTCATTACACACTGTTGTCATTTCCCTTCAGTTCTATAATAGTATTAGTCAGACTTCAGTTAAGTACACACTGTTGTCATCCACCAGGTTATTACACAGTTGTTATTCGTACCCTCCGAGTTTATTACACAGTTGTTATTCGTGCCCCTCCAGTTCATACACAGTGTTATTCTGTTCTTCAGTTCATTACACAATTTGTATTCGGTTCCTCCCAGTTTATTAAAGTGGTATTCTGTCTCCAGTTTATACACAGTGGGCGCCACCCTCCGTTTATTACACAGTGTTATTCTGTCCTCAAGGTTATTACCACCAGTTATGCTTGTCCTCCAGCTTTATATTAATCCACAGGGGTGATTTAATCTCAGTTATATTATTAAAATGTTGGCAGCCCTCAGGTTATTAATAGTTTAGTCTGTCCTCCAAGTGTAATAACACCAATGTTATTTAGTCCTCCGGTTATTACAGTGTTTGGCCTCCAGTTTCTTACACACTGTTATTCGGTCCCCCAGGTTCATACCACAGTGTTATTCGGTCCTCCAGTTTAATAGTTATTACACAATGTATTCTGTCCTCCAGTTTATTACACAGTGGTATTTAATCCTCATTCATTACACAAGGTTGTCATCCCTTCAGTTATTACCACAACTGTTATTAGGTCCTCTAATTTATACACAGTGTTATTCAGTCCTCCAGTTCACTACACAGTGTTATTCGGTCCTCAAGTTTATTACACGGTGTTATCGGTCCTCCAGTTTGTATTACACGGTGTTAGTCGGGCCCTTCAGTTCATTACACGGTGTTATTCGGTCGCCAGATTTTATACACGGTGTTATTCGGTCGCCAGTTTATTTTATTTAAAGGTGTTTTTTTCGGCCTCTCGACAGAGCGTTTTTTATTGTTACATCTTTTTCGGTGTATTCAGTATTGTCTCCAGTTCTTGTAAGTTTTTACACTGGTGTTATTCGGTTCTCCAGTTAGTAACACAGTGTTATTTGATCCTGCAGTTTAATTTAGTGTTGGCAGCCCTCAAGTTATTACAAATGTGTATTCTGTCTTCCAGTTTATTACAAGTGTATTGATCCTCCAGTTCTTATACAGGGTTATTCTGTCCTATAGTTTATTACACAGTGTTATTTGATCCCTCCAGTCAATTACAAAGTGTGTGTAGTCAGGCCTACAGTTAATTACACCTGTTGTCATCCCTCCAGTTCATTACAAGTATAGTCAGCCCTCCAGTTAATTGCACACTGTTGTCATTCCCTCCAGTTTAGTACAGTGTTATTCATCCTCCAGTTTATTACACAGTGTATTAGTCCCTCAGGTTGTTACACAGTGTATTGGTCCTCTAGTTTAGTACACAGGGTTATTGTCTCCACGTTCATTACACAGTGTTATTCGGTCCTTCCAGTTAATTACACCAGTGTTATTCGGTCCTCCAGTTATTACAGTGTTATTCGTCCCTTCAGTTCATTACAGTGTATTGTTCTCCAGTTAATTACAAAAGTTTATTTCGGCCCTCCAGTTTTTACACAATGTTATTCGGCCCTCCAGTTTTAATACACAGTGTGTGAATTCGTCCTCAGTTCAATCTCACAGTGTTATTCGGCCCTCCAGTTTATTACACAGTTTTTTAGGCCCTCCGTTATTACACGGTGTGATTCGGCCCTCCAGTTTATTACAACAGTGTTATTCGGTTCCTCCAGTTTATTACACAGTGTTATTCGGCCTACAGTTTATTACAGTTTTATTCGCCCTCCAGTTTATACAACGGTTGTTAATTCGGTCTACTTCCAGTTTATTACACAGTGTTATTCAGGTCCTCCAGTTATTGACACAGTGTTTATTAGGTCCTCCAGTTTATTACACAGTGTGTATTTATCATGAAGTCATTACAGTGTTGTCAGCCCTCAGGTTATTACACAGTATTTTTCTGTCCTTCCAGTTATAACACAGTGTTATTTTATCCTCCAGTTTCATTATACAGTTGTTATCTGTCTATAGTTTATTAAACAGTGTTATTTGATCCTCCAGTTCATTACACAGTGTTAGTCAGCCCACAGTTAATACTACACATGTTGTCATCCCTAAAGGTCATTAAGTGAGTATTAGTCAGCCCTCCAGTTAAATTACACACTGTTCTCATGCCCTCCAGTTATTTACAGTGTTAGGCGGTCCCCCAGTTTTTACACAGTGTTATTCGTCACTCCAGTTTTTATTACCCAGTGTTATTCGGTCATCAAGTTTATTACACAGGGTATTTCGGTCCTCAAGCTTATTACACAGGGTATTCGGTTCCTCAAGTTTTTACACAGTGTATTCGATCATCAAGTTTATTAAAACAGGGTTATTCGGTCCTTCAAGTTCATACACAGTGTTAATTCGGGTCGCCAGTTCATTACACAGTGTTATTCGCGGCCTCAGTCATTACACAGGGTTGATTCGGTCGTCCAGTTCATACACAGTTTATTCGGCCTCCAGTTTATTACAAAAGGGTTATTCGGGCCTCCGTTTATTACACAAGGTAACCAGTGTTATGCGGTCCTCCAGTTATTACACAGGTTTATTCGGTCCTCTAGTTTATCACCACCAGTTGTATTCGGTCCTCCAGTTCATACACCGTGTTATTTAGCCTCCAGTTAGGAACATGTTATCGGTCCTCCAGATCTATTACACAGTGTTATTCGGTCCTCTAGTTTATTACACAGGGTTATTTGGTCCTCCAGTTCATTACACAGTGTTATTCGGTCCTCCAGTTCATTA